>VZRI01012066.1:7671-24030 GCA_013397515.1 Upupa epops | reverse complement strand
TCGCCTGGAGCCGTCCTAATAATCTGCTGTATATCTGGATTTGTCTTCTGCTTAAGACAATCTATAATGACTGGAGCCTGAGCCTGCAGCGGGAGATTTGATCCCTCTACTGCACGAATTAAGCGGTTTGTGAATTCAGTGAAGGGCTCAGAGGGGCCTTGTTTAATGTCCGCCCAAGGGAGCGTGGGCTCAGCGACATGAGCTAATTCACACAGGGCCTGAAGGGCTGCCGTTGAAGCAGCAGCCAAATCACTGGGCCTTAGAATCTTAACTGGCCCTCCGGGGAGCCCACCATCCCATCATCTAAGCCTTGAAGACGCGCAAGGGTAGTCCTTTCACCCCTACCCACGCCATTAGCAGGGTGGCGGCGATCCCAGGCTGCCGCAGCTACAATAGTCTGAAGCTGCGTACTCCACCCTTCATACCACAGGGTATACTGGACAGGATCGAAAATGATATGCATGAGATTCACCACATCGTATGGCAGAAGATTAGAAGCCATAAGCGCCTCTGTAGCTGCCATGGTCACGGGAGAACGGAGACCTGTGGTCTTAACAAGTTCAGAGAGGTGCGTAAGCGCCTTTGAATCCAGAGGGACCCATGCCGGGCCGTCTGCCTTGACTACCACCGGAAAGGCGAGTGCTGGCCCCGATGGATCGGCAGCCCTCAGCTCTTCCCTCACTGGTGCCCAATCAGTGAGCGTGGGCAAACGGTGTACACCAGGTCAGACTTCTGCTCTGCAACAGAGCAGTTGAGTACAGTATGATTCTTTTATATTCATACATAGTAATAGTGACACTTGATAAGTGAGCAAATAAGTAAATGTAATTAAAATTTTAATGTGTAGTGTAGTTCTAAGT
Organism: Upupa epops; assembly: GCA_013397515.1. NCBI lineage: Eukaryota > Metazoa > Chordata > Aves > Bucerotiformes > Upupidae > Upupa > Upupa epops. Next base: position 23,170 of record VZRI01012066.1, on the reverse strand, counting down.
ACTCCTAAACCCTAGTACGTGTACACAGCAGGTTTTTGGCATAGACTGTTGCATAGCTGTGACATTTGCCTCTTTAAATCTCTTGCACTTTCTTGTTGTATTTGATAGTTCAACTTGTCATCATTTATGAACAATCCACCTTTAATTTTCTTACTCAAGTGAGGACAGGCTTGTCCATTTATTATTAAGGCACCTTTAAGTAGGTTTAGGAATACAATTACAAAGCATGTAACTTGTCAACCCTGTTGCTTAACTTTTCTATAAGGAGAAGTCTATGGCTCAAGAAGAGTTTCCTTGAAAAATAAAACATACAAAAGTGTAGTAATTTGCTGAAGCTCAATCTTTTACTTAGAGGTAAACATGAACTGTTAAAATAGGGCCATAATTTCCATTACAGCAATCTCCAATTTTTTTTGTTGTTACTCTTTTTATCGTTTGCTCCAAAGGGAACTTGGAGAAAAGGATAAACCACTGGCTGTTGCCAGGGAGCAGATGACTGAGCTATGTAATATCTGTGAATTTAGATGCTGCAGAGTAGCATGAACTGAATGGAGGTTAGAGTGGAGTTTGTTTTGGAGTCATCCATCATTTGCCCAGATTGGTTTGCTTCAGAATTACTCTGGTTCATTTCCTTTAAATTGCCCCCACTATTTTCCATTAACCTTCTAAGCTTTACATGCAGTGTATCTGATATCAATTAAAAAAAAGTGAGTGGGGAAGTCTTCCTCCTTTGAGAAGAACCTCACTTCCAATGAGATCCAAGTAATTGTATGTTCACATAATGAGCCTTTAACATAGCAATTGGCTTTGAAAATCAAGTGTTAATATTCTAGAGCTATTCTTGATATTATAAGTTAACTATCTTCATTTATAATGTGTACTTATTGATGATTATATGCTTTCTTCACCCTGGGTAGGAGCATCAAGGGGTGTGGGGTTTATCCGATTTGACAAACGAATTGAAGCAGAAGAAGCTATCAAGGGCTTGAATGGCCAGAAACCTCCAGGTGCTTCAGAGCCCATCACAGTAAAATTTGCTAACAATCCAAGCCAAAAGACCAACCAGGCCATCCTTTCCCAGCTGTACCATTCTCCAAACAGAAGATATCCAGCACCTCTAGCTCAGCAGGCTCAACGTTTTAGGTAAGTCAGATATATACTTGGGTGTAACTGTCATGGAAGCAACATGTTCCCATGGGTCTGTTGGTTTCTCCCCACTCTTTTGCTTCTCTGTGTGATTTCAGTGTGTGAAGGAAGCACATGGACATGTTAAATTTCAGTTACACTCCCACAACACAGTTAAAAGTAAAAATACATTCTGTTCTATTGATAGCATTTCAATATCTAATAAGCCTGCTTAAACTAAGGTGACAGAATTTTCTTCTGCACTGTCACTGAAAAAGAAGAAATTCTTTTTTAAAGGTTATTCTTAATTTCCTAGATTGTTGTTGATTAATGTGCAAGTTGATTCAATTAACAATGACCTAGGCAATTCAATAGCCACATGGCATGCCACAGCCAGCCTCTTCCCCAACCTCTGTCTTTCCTCCACATTCTAACTTTCAGGGTGTTTTTGGAGTCAGTTGTCTAAATCATGTGTGCCACACTGGCTTCTCTTATTACGAACTTCTGTAATTAAGATTATTTATATATTTTCTGTATTTTTGCAGATGTGTTCCCATCATGTTGACTTTACAGCTGTCCAGTTCCTTATGGTATTCAGGGCAATGAACAGGACAAATGGTGTGAACAAAGTGGAACAAACATTTTATTATGTTCATGAGTACCTTGTGTTTTTCATTGATTTTCAGACTCTTTCTTCCTACCGACTGCCTTTGAGCTGTGTGATTGGAATGTGTTAAATAGTATTAAACACTTTGTATTTTTTGAGAAATAAAGTGAGCTGGAATTTTGTTTCAAAGAGAATATGCTAAACTTCAGAAGCTCTGTGTTGACTACATTTTTTTTTTTAGCTGAATCTTCAGAAGTCATGGACTATACTTCTGGCTGAACTTTGGATTCTTTTCTTTAGACTTCCAGCTTTACATGGAAAAGGCAAAGGGATAACCAATTCTATTCAATATTTGGCAGATTTTCTTAGTATTTCCTGGGGAATAAAAGGATTAAACAGAGTGGTGAATATTGAACTGGAGTGCTCTTGCCACTGTTGCATAGAACATGGAGTCAGAAGATGCACTTAGAGGATGTATCAATGTGCATTATTATATGAAGTAAGATTATGAGAAAGCTGTTAAAAGCCTGTGTTGTAGTATTCACTACATACTGGCAACTGGGGGCTGCTGACTCCTGTTGCTCTTAGTGCACTACATTCCAAACACTTGTGTTTAGTAGTAAGAAATAACAGAATCATAGAATTGTTTGGGTTGGAAAAAACCTTTTAAGATCATAGAGTCCAGTTGTTAACCTAACTCTATGAAGACCACTGCTAAACCATGTCCTCGAGCTCCGTATCTACACATTTATACATGTCCAGGGATGGGAATTCAACCACTTACCTGGGCAGCCTGTTCCAATGCCTAATGACATTTTCAATAAAGAAGTTTTTCATAATATGCAATTTAAAATTACCTTGGTGTGAGTTTAGGCCTTTTCCTCTTGTCCTGTCAGTTGTTACTTGAGTGGAGAGACCAATACCCATTTCTCAACCATCTTTTGTAGATACCTGTAAGATATCCACTCAGCCTCCTTCTGACTAAATAGTCCCAGCTGCCTAAGCTGCTCCTCATAAAGCTTGTTCTCCAGAGCCTTCACCAATGTTGTTTACCCTGCTTAGTTCCCACTCTGACACCTCAGTGTCCTTTTTTTAGTAAGGCGCCCAAAACTGAACACAATATTCAAGGTGTGGCCTCAACAGAACCAAGTACAGGGGACAGCCACTTCCCTGCTTTTGCTGGCTCCACCATATCCTGATACAAGCCAGGATGCCTCTGGCCTTCTTGGGTTATCTAGGCGCACTGCTGGTTCATATTTAGCCAGGTGTCAGTACTCCCAAGTCCCTCCTTGCTGCGCAGCTTTCCAGACATTCTTCCCCAAGCTTTTCATGAAGTTGTTGTGGACCAAGTGTAGGACCTGGAGACTGGCTGGCGATACAACTGTAGGTGTATATTCCAGGTGGATTGTAATGATTTATAAAAATTCTCCAACTTCTGTAGTTTTATCTTTGAATAGGAACTGAGAAGTTATTTGTCAAGTAACTTCAGTAGCCTGTCCCTGTCCTGCAACATTAGGCTTTAAGCCTTAAAATTACACTAATTTTTTTTCTCCTGGAACACTCTGTACTGCAAAGTCTGCCTGAAACAACTGTAAGATATATATACTGTGATTCACTCCACATAATAGTATAACGGTAATAAATATCACTGAATAGGTACAAAGTCAGTAGTGAATAGGAGGGAGAGTCAAATTTTCTTACTTGTATTGATGTGGAAGCAAGAAAAGGGTTGAATTCACTGGTTAAAAGGTAAACAGGTGAAAGACAAAATTAGTTTTTCTGGATTTTTTTGAAAAGAGGTCTTCAGTGTTCTGTTTCATGTCTGAAAGAGACAGCCTTGCCAAATTTTGAATTCTTGTAACTGTAAAGGCAAATAACTATTTGTTTCTTTAGGTGTTCACAGCATTCTAGTTCTTTTGCTGACCAGTACTTCAGATTGTACCGATGGTGCAGTTCTTCCTGTCATCTACATGCAAGTAATCTTAGGTGCTAATGTTTCAGGCAGGAAGTCTCCTTGGGGGAAAGTCCTGGATGAGTGGAACCTGCCAGTGTAATGCCCATCTACAAGAAATGTAGAAGGGAGGATCTGGGAAAACTATAAGCCTGTCACCCTGACCTCACTACCAGGGAAGATTAGGGAACAGCTCATCTTGGGGGTGATCGTGCAGCAAGAGAAAGGCAGGAGGGAATCAGGCCTAGCCAATGTGGGTTTATGAAGGGCAAGTCCTCTTTAACTGACCTGATCTCCTATCATCAGATGATCCACCTAGTGGATGAGGGAAGAGTGGTGGGTGTTGTCTACCTGGGTGTCAGTAAAGCATTAGACACAGTTTCCCACAGCATTCTGCTGGAGCAGGTGGTGGGTCATGGCTTAGACATGTGGACTCTTTGCTGGGTTTAAAACTGGCTGGATGGCCAAGCCCAGAGAGTTGTGGTAAATGGCATCAAATCCAGTTGGTCAGGAGTACTGTCCCTCAGTACTCTGTTTTGGGACCAGTCTTGTTTAACATCTTTGTCAATGACCTGGATGGAAGCGATCAAATGCACCCTCAGTAAATTTGCAGGTGACACAAAATTAGGCTAGAATGTCAATCTGCTTGAGGGTAGGGAGGTAGCAGGCACTGCAGATGCATTTGGACAGGCTGTAGCAATGGGCTCAGGCCAGTGATATGAGGTTGAACAAATGCAAGTGCTGCAAATGCGGCCATGACAACCCCCAGCAGCCCAGGGTTGGGCAAGAATGGCTGGAGAGCTGCCTGGTGGAAAAAACAACAACCTGCGGGTGTTGGTTGACAGCCAGATGAACACGAGCTGGCAGCCTGCTCAAGTGACCAAGAAGGCAAATGGCACCCTGGCCTGTATCAGGAATGGTGTAACCAGCAGGAGTAGGGAGATGATCATGCCCCTGTACTCTGCACTTGTGTGAAGACACCCAGAGCACTGTCAGTTTTGGGCACTACAGTTCAAGAAGGACATTGAGGTGCTAGAATGGGTCTGGAGAAGGGTAACAATGCTGATACAAGGTCTGGAAAACAGGTCCTATGAAAAGCAACTGAGGGAACTGGGATTATTTAATCTAGAGAAGAGGAGGCTGAGAGAAGACGTTATTGCTCTACAGCTGCCTGAAAGGAGGTTGTAACAAGGCTGGTGCCAGTCTTTTTTCCCAAGTTACTGATGATAGGAAGAGAGGAAATGCCCTCAAGTTGTGTTAGGGGAGGTTTAGATTAGATATTGGGAAGAAGCTCTTTACTGAGAGTGGTTGGACACTTTTAACAGGCTGCCCAGGGAGGCGGCATCACCATCCCCCTGAAGGTCTTTAAAAACAAATGGACATAGCACTTGAGGCCATGGTCTAGGGATTAGGGAGATGTTGAGATGAGCACTGTACTTGATGACCCTGAAGGTCCTTCCCAGCCATGATGAATCTGTGATTTCTTGATGCAGTTGCCCCATGTCTGGTGATTGACAGAGAACTGAAAACAATATAAACCCAAATAGTGAAGAACAATAGAGTAGAACAATGATCTCTTTTCTCATTAAGAAAAATCCTGAGCTGCACTTTAAAAAGCAACTGTATATAATCTTAGACTGTGTAGGATGTTTTGCTTAAAGTTTCTTTAAAAATTGTCCTATGAATACTCATGAGAATTTTTACAGAACATTTTCAAGTTATCCAGGTAACTGATGAAAGCTTTTATGGTGATATCACTAGTATGTGAAGTCCTCAGCCGACTGCCCTACAGAAAGGACTTATTAGTGGTGGTGTGTCTGGAAATCTTCACCTTCGTCGCCTCCCCTGAATGCTACTGGCAGTAGACCTTTTGCATCCACATTAAGCCTACCGATAGTAGTCAACCATTTTTTAAATTCTGCAAAACCACAATGGGTGATTTACTTTCTTGTCAGTACATCCCAAAAAGCTTGTTTAGTGAAGAATCATAGTGCTCTGTGTAGCAGAGAACTTCAGTAGACTTTAAATAACACACAAGGTTTTTTATTCAAGTTTTCAGAATTAAGTCCAGTTGTGCTGTTGCAGACCTCGTGTTTGGTTTCTGTATACTAGTCCTATAGCTCATTACTGTAGAGAAGTCAAGATCAGGTACAGGTCTGAACGCAACTGTAAGCTAAAAACTACATTGAGTGTGCCTTTTTTACCTCAGACTTTGTGGAGTCCTGAAGAAAACCTTTAACAGAACTGTCTCTGTACATGTCTGGGCTTTACCAGGAACAGAGACCCTTTAGGGCAGAAATTTTCGTAGGTGAGCACTTCTAAGGCACATCAGAAATACAGTTAATGCTATTGGTAGGCAGTGCATGTTCTGGGTCTTGGCTAGGTAATTCCAAAAGGTTTAGAGTTACGGCTGCATACTACAGTATAACACCTTCGGGACTGTGAGGGAAGAAACATGGAGAAATCTTACCCTCTAATATATGTGTGTAAATGCATTCTAAAAGCTTTATTCTAAAACACAGTAGGAAAATTAGAAGTGTGTTTTATAGTTCATGCTAAAGTCAGTGTTACTGCTCTGATTATTCATGTCAACACCAGACTGTGAGAAGCTTTAGTATTGTGTTCATTCAAAACAAGGTAGTAGTTTGGAAAATTAAACTGAGGTGCCACTGAGTAGTTGCTAATAGGCTAAACCTGTGCTAGTGGTGCACTTACTGGACTGAACTGTATACTACTACTGTCTTGTGGGTACTACACAAGAACATCTATTTTGTATTCACTAATTGTATCAAGTACAATAAGATGCCACAGCCCTTTCAGTGGTGATAGCTGAACTGCATGAGGTTCATTATACTGCAGGGGACACTTAGAGCAGTAAATCTGAAGACTGAATCGTTTTTTAATTGTTTTACAGGTTGGACAACCTGCTCAACATGGCCTACGGAGTAAAGAGGTAATAAAGGACTAGTAGGTTCATAAAAACCAAATTATTTTGTGTACTTTTTCAGCAAGACTTATATTGGATTTTTGCATGTTGTGACTTCACTGAAAGTGTTCCGCTTGATGCTTTTACATGAGACACAACTTCTGTATCAGTTCCATTGAAGTCCCATTTCAGATATCTTACTAATCCTCACTGGTTTTATAGCATGCTTTTCTGTTACTTCGTTTCAGACAAACCAACCACTGTTGTCCCTACTTCTGTCTAGTATTCTATCTGGTATTTGTGCAGCTGGTAAAAGAAGATAGTTGCAGTGTTAATTTATTGGTCTGGCACACATGCTAATGCTTTGAAAAGCCCTGTATCATTCATTGTTCTTTTTTAAAATTCTTTGCTGGGGTTTTCTGTGAAGTTATTTTACGAGTGTTTTCCTCCATTCTCCAGTAGGTTTCCTCCCATGACCATTGATGGAATGACCAGTTTGGCTGGGATTAATATCCCTGGACATGCAGGAACTGGATGGTGCATTTTTGTGTACAACCTGGCCCCTGATGCTGATGAAAGTATCCTCTGGCAAATGTTTGGACCCTTTGGAGCTGTAACCAATGTGAAGGTCATCCGTGACTTTAATACCAACAAGTGCAAAGGTTTTGGATTTGTGACTATGACAAACTATGATGAGGCAGCTATGGCAATAGCTAGCCTGAATGGATACCGCCTTGGGGATAGAGTATTGCAGGTCTCATTCAAAACAAACAAAACGCACAAAGCCTAAAAAGTTATTCTCAGTGCATTACTACATGAAACCTATGCAACAAAGGCCATTTACAAGAAGCTTTATGCACTAGTAAATGCCTTTGTTGTATGACAGTGTGGAAATGGGGATAAAATGACTACTTTAGCATCCTAAGAATATGTGAGATTTTTTTATTGCTAATATTTGAATTAAAACTTCTTGAATATCTTTTGTTGTTGAATATTGACAAGACTTAACAGGGTTTTTGCCTGTCACAATGCATATTCTATTGCCTTCTTTGGAGAAGGTGGACCTTTTAAAATGTTTCACCTATGGGAAGGAGTTTTCTGTTATTACATGACTGCCTTTAACATGTAGGTAAATATTGAGGCTTTGTGTTACAATTTTTATATTACCAAAATTTGTTTTCTTATATTCCTTGATTTGCCTTGTGTTTAATTTACATTATAATACATTGCTGTTTTGTTGTTCTCTAATAGTATTTGAAGTTTACATTTTATTTATGAAGTTAGAAGCAGTATTTATTTTGTAATTATCATTTGAGTTGGGGGATGGGAACACATTACAAAAGCTTATTGTAAGAATACTGGAGAACTTTTCGTAAAGCAGTACCTTGCCAAAGAGATAAGAGCCTCTTTGATGTGGGTTTAAAAAAGCTTATATTTTTGTAAAAAAATAAAAATAAAAATTTGGAGAAACTTTTTACTGGTCCTGGAACAAATATTTTGACTTGAATACTTTGAGAAATCTCTTCATATGACAACTAGTGAGCTTTTGAAACTTGCCAGGAAATTTGCAGTTGGGGAAAATTTAGAAAGATTTATGATGTAGAAATAATTTCGAGACCTTTGTGTTAAGAAGTAGAGTTAATGGGATGCACTGTTGGTTTCATTTTTGTAATCATCAGTGGAGTCTTTGATCATCCTGGTTATTAAGTAATAGATGGCTCACATTAATTTGTGATTTTGAAACAAATGAAAATTTTACAAATATCAGAGCAAGCAGGAAACTTAAAATACTGACATGGGGGAAAAAAAATAAATCTGTTCTTCCTAAAGAATTCCCTTCAGATAGAGCTCATGGTGTTTAGTGATGTACTTGCTATTTGAAGAATTGTTTTGTCTTGAGAAAAGACATTGAGCATGATTTGCGCAGTAGCAACTCAGCAGAAAGTGGCCTGAATTGAGTATATTTGGAGGTATTTTGAAAGTTATGTTGAAGGCTAACACCTGAGCTTTGTGTAATGTAAATAAGATGTTGAGTTATGAACCTTTCAGCTAGTTTTTATTTGAGTTTTCAGTTACATGCCAAGTGATGTTCAATTTTGAATGTTTTTGTACAAGTTTTTTCTTTGTAAATGGCATTAACATTGTTACTTGAGGTCTGCCTATTCATTTTTGTTGTCCTGAGGACTTGAATTTACAGTGCATCAGATCTGTTGCTATTTTTGTCTGTAGATAGTCTAGCTTCTGCTGTTTATGGTGATGCTACACTTTTGTTTATAAATATATTTGTGGTAAAAAACTAGTATAATCATAGATTTTGAACAATTTTCCTTACATTTTTCATACAAAACCCATAAATATATGTATGCTATTGAAATTTAACTTTGTATGATGCTTAAATCACTATTTGGGGAAATAGGAAAAGTCTTTACCATGTATTGAAGAAATTTAAGAAAAATACAGAATATTTTCTGATTAGCATCTAGCTTATATAATTAAATTTTTAAAAAAAGCTGAGGGTTTGATGCCTTCACCAGGATGCACTGACAACTATGTAGTTACGTCCTGCTTTTTGTATAAACTGAGATGCTCAAATGCTTCCCCTTAGAAAAAGCAATGTTCTATGCATAACATAGTTGTACACTATCTTTGCAGTTGCTTTTGATTCTTCTTTTCAATTGTAGTTATAAATTTTTCAGTATAGTACAGTATATATACTGTGAAGCGTGTGCTAAAGTGAATAAGCGAGTTTTCATGCTGATCTACTCAATGCTATTCAAAACTCAGTTGGCTTCCTGAGCACTTCTTCATTCATAGGTGGATTTAGATTGTTAAAGCCTAATCCTCTGTATTAAAAATTGTATATGCTAAAGAAACCACAGACTTTCCAATGTGGGGAAAACAGTAGCTACATGCTTCTTTGCTATACTACTGTAGCAACTAACAGCATTGATGAGAAGGCATGTAAATTGGGCTTCACTTTACAGTGTTTAACTGAGCACTTAGTAAAATATAAGGCTGGTATTTATTTGAAGTTGTATAGTATGACTTAATTCACATCTGTTGGAAAAGAAAATATATTCTGTTGAGTATTTAAGAGGTTGTACATGTTTTCTTTTGTGTTTGGATCCTTCGTACTTTTTCATGTTCAGTACATCAATAAACAAAGTTGAAGGGAAAACTGTCATGAGCAGGTCTTGATTTGTTTATATGAAGCATATTGTCCTACACTTTAATGGGTAAGCACTCTGAGTGAAAAGCTTCTGCAAAGCTCTTGAGCAACATTTACTTATTCTAGAATCCTAGTTACCTACAACGAGGTAAGACGACGGGGCTGTCTGCCAGTTCTGTTATGTTAGAATTAGTGTTGAATCTTTTCATTTTACTTTTATATGAACAACTGAAAGCATAGGCTGTTACAGTAAGTGAGAGTCATTAAACACATTAAGTAAAAATTAATTTGCTGTCTGTGTAGCAGACTGATATGCAATTTTATTATGTTAATGGCCTGGTGTGTTAGTATAAATACAGATGTGAGGGAAGGATTTGCCTTGTCCATTTGCTGTTTAATTACTGCATTAATTTCTGAGCTACATTAATTGAGTGGATGTTCAGTTAACTGTAGCTGGCTGTTCTTGTCCTGTCCCAGCTGTTGAAGAAATTACTGTCTCTTGCTCTTTTAAAGTACATTTACTCCCAAATTAATTTGCTTTTTCCAATTGAATGAGGCTGTTTCCATCGCTGGGAATACAATTCCAAAAGTGGCTTATGCAGTACAGTTTCAACTGTTTTCCTTCTCTTTTGCATCTTTTCTGTGAGATTTTTCAGTATGAAACCTTGTATCATATGTTGTGACATGGAGAATTTCCATCCTATCGCTAGAGTAATTGAGTTGAGTTTAGTTGGATGATGAGGTCATAAGTCATAGACAATGTTACCTCAAGGTGTCGGTCCTAAAAGTTAATAAACTGACTTTTCATATTTACTAATGACTTTTTATCCAGTTATATTCCTTGCTTTGAGTAATGAAAGGATGCTGTGGTTGAATTACTGTATAGTATGGAAGAGACATAAAATTAATTTCTGTCCAGTTTAGAATCAAAACTTTTGAAGTTTAGCTTCAGGTAAGCACGGAATTGAAGACCAGCACTAAAAATTACCAGTTTTAAATTCAGTTGCCCAAGAGCAAAGGTTAGTGCTGAAAACTACATAATTTGTTTATATGTAGCTAAGCATCTCTAAGTAGTTGGAGCTCATGAGTAAGGGAACCTGATACAAATTTAGGCTGAGATAGCACTTTAATACAGTGGGAAGATACATATGATAAAGAGAATCAAGAAAATGTAGAACAGCTTCCTGTGGCATGGTGGAGGACTACTTCCTTTTGTACATAAATAATAAAAGTTCCAGGAATGTGTATAAATATCTGTGTGGTACTAACAAGGATAGATGAGACAAGCATGAGACTCTAGAGGATGAGCTGTAAGTGGAAGGGTACATGAATGTTCATCTGGGGCAACTGGGGGAGGGTTTTGTTACTGTGGAAACATGCTTGAGGCTTACATGATCTCATTTGCTGAAGATGTAAGCAGTGAAATGAACCATGATGGGTCAACTTCCCATGGTCTTAGAGATAAGCCTTCCTGTGTCAAGAGTGCGAATGAAAGACTTTGATTTTAAAGTGGATAGCTGGCTGTTGGTGTTGTACAGTTTGAGAAGCAGACACAATTTGAGATTTGCTCCATCACAGATAAAATAATAGTCTGGGATAGTGCTGTTTCAAACCTTTCAACATTGTTGATACATCTGTGTTTGCAATTTATTTAAGTTTGGGCTTTGCCCTTTTGGACTTAAGCATTTCACCTTGTGCTTCTCAAAATGAAGGATGCACTTCCTTTTTATTGTTGTAGCAAATAAATGTTCAGTGAAATACCTGAAAGTAATATGAATTCAGTGGGTAAAAGATGGCTTAAATTTATCATTTCAAGTCTGATGCAGTAATACCTCGTTTTGTATTATTTATTTTGTACAGCTTTGTGCCTCTGTACAAAATGTACAGTGTAACAAGGAAAAGAGTGATGGTAGATTTTGTTATTTTTCAGTCCTTAGTTAGCATTGGCACTAATCTGCTCAATCCATGAGTACAGGTGTCACTTTCACTCTGAGCTGCTGATCTTCCCTGTTCAACCATTCACTTCTCAGAAGTTAATACTGAGACCGTCTGTGTGAATGACACTTTTCTTTAAGTGATTTGTTGTATATTCATTGAAAATTGCTTCTGTATCCATTTTTTTTGCTGCAAACTCTGATACATACTTTTGGAAGTAACTGTAATGATTGCAGTAAATTTTAGTCATTGATTGATGATTTGTACAGGCAAAATATTCAGTAATATGAGTTTTGGCTTCTTCAGGTTCCTGGTCATGTTATTAGCACCTAGCAGCCACAAGTGACTTGCGTTGTGCCCTATTGTAGGTCTCTATCTGTAATGAACCAGTGCAGTCATTATGCCTTCAAGCCATGCAAAGCAAGAAACAGGGAGAGCTTAAGGTCAAGACCACAGCTGGCTTCAGGAAGGACAAAATTCAAATCAGTTAAATTAGATTGCTTACAGATTCACAGCTGATTCACAACTTAATTTTAAGCAAGAACTTATTCTTGAATGTTACTGGCTTGTTTGTTGATTGAAAATAAGGTCTTCACATTCTATATTTAAAAATATTTGCCATAACCTTGGTAATGAAACCTTTAGAATTCACATGGCCATCCCTGAGAACAACTGGAGGGAGAGAGGTAAACACCTCAAATGTGTTCAGTCTGAACCAAAAAATAACGTTAGCTAAGTTTTTCAGGTTGCCTGAAGTTTATCAAGACTTACCTTATTTTGAAGACTGCAATCTTTAGTCTTTAGATTCTTAGTTTCTCTGTTGCTTGCTTTCTTTGTGAAAATGGGTATTTCATTTCCTGCTACTAAGATAGCTTCTCCAGAAAAGCAGAAGCAAAAAATGATGTGAAAAAACTTAAAAGGCTGCTGCAGAAACCTGAAAAGGAACTTTCAAATTGATACCAAATTCAAGCTGTTCTGTCAGTTGATAATAAGCTCCTTTGAAATCTATGCAAAGCATGGAGAGCAGAAAAAATAAAAGCAAATTGAAAATTAGGACGTGAACTTCTAATAGAAATTAATAAAGTAAATTAGAAGTGAACTTTCTCTTTGGTTAACTTAATTGTCATATGTGAAGTATTGTGTACTTAACAATTTCACCTGGTAATGGTAAATCTTTGAAAAGGCGAAGTGCCCCTGCATTAAAGTGTGCTTGCAGAAAATTTTGTTGCTGCTACCTAGGAAAGGGAATGATTTGCAAGGAATTGATAACCAAATTTTATTCCTCATGATGGAATTTTAAATTATTATTATATATACTAAAATAACTTAATTCTTTCTTTTGCATGGACTTTTTTTCTTAGCAGCAGATATAGTATAGATGAGGATTTCTATAGGACAGTGAAGGTCTATTCCAGGCACTTAGAGGCAAACTCATTTTGCATGAGGTAATTGAAAACAGTTGATGCTTCACCAACTATGCAAAGCTTCTGAAGATGCTTCTGCAAAGTTTTTATTCTGCCTCTTGTCTCTAAGAACTAGCAGATGTTTTCCTCCATAGATGAAGATTTGGTAAAGTATTTAAAGTCTGAATGGTTTAGGTTTACCTCAGAGTACAAAGACTGAGATCATCATACATTCTTAATATTTTATAATTTTTGAATTGTAAAAAAAAGCTTTATTAAAGTCTAACTCAGAAAATGCATAGTCTGTGATTTCAGGGAGTCTTGTCAAAGCAGTTTGTGACCGTATTTGCTGTATTTGACAGCATTTTCTCCTTTGATGGTTCCTAAACATGAAAGATCCTTCAGTGAAAAGCAGCATTGTGCAGATGTCACAAAATGTGCCTCCTTGAATTGTAGTCTTTATCTTTTTCCAGGTACTCTGTTTAGAAAATAATCCTATAATCTGGCAACTCACCCCATGAGCCCTTCAGTGGAGGGGCTTTGAAGAGTTGAGTAAACTGGCAAATTCAAAGCAATTTAGGCAGATTTCTGTGTTCGTCACAGTAATGGGTGTCAGAAGATTTTTGAACTGAAAGTTCACTTGTGATTTTGTGTGGTTTGCGGCAAAGTAGTCTTCACCAAGTGTCCACCTGTTTGGAGAAATCATTGTCAGGCTATGGGAGAGACCCTGTTCTATGATAATCTGCTTTTACCTAGCCACCAAGAGAGGTGAAAAATTACAAGTTGAAACTGGTTTCAGAACTTTCTTTGAACTTCTTCAGTGTTTTCACTGGGAATACATACACTATGCAGTGGAAATCACCAAAGTGACTGTAATGAGTGGGATTAAGTAAGCAGCAATGTGTTTGGTTGTAGGAGCCAGATTAGCCAGAAGAGAGATACTTCAGCTTCTTAAAATTACCTCAGCCTGACTGTGGGGGAGATAAGATGGAGTCAGCTGGAGGTATCCCAGATGAATTTTATATCAAACTTGCTGATAGGCAAGTTAAATTCTGTCTGGTTTAGGTTCATTTATCTATAGATGAGCAGGTGTGTCATGTTCACAGTAAATGGCACTTCACTTTGAAGGCTGTTCAGGTTTTGTTTATCAGTTTCTCTTAAGAGTCATTTGTGAACCTTACGGGTTCTGAACCGTTCTTCTATATCCAGACAGCTGCCGACCAGATGAGCTCTGTCAGCTATCCTGAGAATATGATTTTTATACTAAGTGAAACAAAGCTAGTTTGGGATCACTATTGCTAGTATGGTGTTTCCAGACTTTGGCAAAAGGAGTAAAGCAGAATTCAAGAGTGATGTTTCTCTTTGAACACCAGTATATTTTTCTCTTGGCTTGTAAGCTAGACACTGTTGGACTGAGGCTTTGCACTTGTTTTTCTTACTTTCTTACTCTGCTGACTGAAAAGCAACATTTGAGCTCAAACAGTAATTGTGTATTCCTAATTCTCTTCTAGTCTAAAATTACAGTAGCACCCTACCATGTCAATTACTGATGTACTCAGAACATCCAAAATTCCCACTACTACAAATTAAGCTATTAAAGAAATTGAGTGCCCTGAAATTACCATAACTTCACTTGAAACACAAAATAAATATATCTCCCTAAACGTTTAGGGAACAATTCATATTGGGAGGGTTTAGGGAGTGAGAGTTGTTGTCTTGTGTAAATACTAAAACATTTTTTTTGCTTTAGGCTGTACAGGCCTTTTCTGTTCCTGTAAGATGTTTGGGAAGATTGGCCTGTTCAAGGTGCTGGTAGGGAAAAGACCCAGAAGAAGAAGATCCAACCACTTCATTGATTAGGAGAGTGGAAAGAGGCAACTGGAAGCTCATTTAGATGCCCCTGTCAGCAGAGGTCTTTATAGGTAAGAAAAGATTGCATTGTTTACAATTTCTGTGTAATAATCTTCATTGTGTGCTTAAGCACGGCGAGCGAGGGTGGTTCTAGGGCACCTGACACCGCTCACTGCAAATGCTCTCTCGCCTCGCCTCCTTGTGGGTGTGGAAAGAGCGGGGCACAGGCTCTGATGCCCGCCTAGCAGGAGCCCACCCCACAGTCCTGGGGCGGGAACCAAGAGTCCTCCTACCGTTTGCCAGCGTTCACTGATTGGGCAAGCGTGAGGGAAGAGCTGAGGGCTGCCGATCCATCGGGGGCCGGCCCTCGCCTTTCCGGTGGTAGTCAGGGCAGACGGCCCGGCATGGGTCCCCATGGATTCAAAAGCGCTTATGCGCCTCTCTGAGCTTGTTAAGACCAAAGGTCTCCATTCTCCCGTGACCATGGCAGCTATAGAGGTGCTTATGGCTTCTAATCATCTGCCATACGATG
>VZRI01012065.1:0-27951 GCA_013397515.1 Upupa epops | reverse complement strand
CTGTAAGGCTGTCCACATGGGACAACAGAAGAATGGCGCAAAACATGGTGTGAATTATACAGTAAATATAATTTGATAATTACTTTAAGGCTTGTAATGACTAGTAATGAGTATCTGTGCATAGTTTAGTCATAATACTACCAATTCTGAGATTAAATTCTGAGATTATCGTAACTAGTGATGATCATGGTGAAATTTTTGAGGTATTTTCTAAACTGGTATTAGTTCTCTGAAAATGAAAAACAAAAAAATTCACACTTCACAGAATCACTGAAATTGGGTAGGACCTTTCAGATCAAGTCCAACCTTCAACCCAACACTTCCATGACCACTAGACCTTGTCCTAAAGTTCTACGTCTATTTGCCTTTTGAACATCTCCAGGGATGGTGTCTCCACCAGTTTCCAATCTGAACTTACGCTGGCACAACTTTTGGCTATTTCCTCTTGTTCTGTCATCAGTTATTTGGGAGAAGAGGCCAGCCTCTCTACAGCCTCTTTTCAAGTAGCTGTAAATGGCAATAAAGTCTCCTCTCATCCTCCTCTTCAGGCAAACAATCCCAGCTCTGTCAGCTTTTCTTCATTAACACATTTCCTTAAATTCCTTAACTAGCTTTGTTGCCCGTATCTGTACTTGCTCCAACACCTCTGTGTCTTCCTTTAACTGTAATGCCCAAACTTGGATACAGTATTCAATGTGTGTTGTCAACAGTGACAAGTACATGGGCATGAACACTTCATACACCTGCTGGCCATGCCATTTCTTATACAAGCCAGGGTGCTATTGGTCCTACTGGCCACGTGGGCACATTGCTGGCTCATGTTCAGACATCTGTGTGTCAGCACTCCCTGGTCCTTTTCTGACAAGCAGTCATCTAGCTGCTTTTCCTCAAGCCTGTATTGTTGCATGGTGGTATTGTGAGCAAAGTGTAGGACACAGCACTTGGTCTTGTTAAAAGTCATACAATTGACCTCAGCCCACTGATCCAGCCTAGCCAGGTCACTCTGTAGAGCATTCCTACTCTCAAAAAGATCAACACATCCACCCAGTTTGGTTACATCTGTAAACTTGCTGAGAATGCACTCAATGCCTGCATCCAGATCATAGATAAAGACTAATCCTAGTACTGAGCCCTGGGGAACACCACTTGTTACTGGTTGGCAACTCAGTTTAACTCCGTTCAGCGCAGCTCTCTGGGCTTGTACATGCCAATGGTTTTTGACCTAGCAAAAAATCCACCTGTCTAAACCATGAGCCACCAGCTTGTCGAGGAGAGTACAGTGGGAGACTTGTCTCAAATGCTTTAAAAAGGTCCAGGTAAACAATATCTACATCCCTCCCCTCATCCACTGAGCAGGTCACTTGATCATAGAAAGAGATCAAGTTGATCAAGCAATACATGCCTTTCATGAACTCATGCCGGCTGGTCCTGATCCCCTGGTTGTCCTGCACCTGCTGTTAGTGCACTACTAATGAACTACTTGATAATCTTCCCCAGATTGGGGTCAGGCTGACAGGCGTGTAGTTGCCTGGATCAGCCCTCTACCCCTTCTTGCGCACGGGCATCACATTAGCAAGCCTCCAGTCATCTGGGACCTCTCCTGTTTGCCAGGACCATTGATAAATGATGGAGAGTGGCTTGGCAAGCTTTTGCACCAGCCCCCTCAGCACTCTTAGATGGATCACATCTGGCACCATAGACTTGTGAGTGTCCAGAAGGCTTAGCAAGTTGTTAACTGCTTCATCTTGGATTGTGGAAAGCGTATCCTGGTCTCCATCCCTGTCCTCCAGCTCAGGAGGGTGAATACCCTGAGGATAACTGTACTTGTCATTAAAGACTGAAGAAAAGATGGCATTAAATACTTCAGCCTTGTCCTCATCCTTGGTGATAATGTTCACCTCCATACCCAGTAAGGGGTGGAGATTCACCTTGACTTTTTATTATTGGTGTATTTGTAAAAGCATTTTTGTTGTGTCCCTTAGTACAGCAGCCAGCTTCATATCTAACTGGGTTTTCTGGTTTCCTTTCTGCCTTCCTTAACTAGATCCTTGTAATGTTAGTAACATTGAAGGAGTATTTTTATAAGCTTAAAGGATTGTTCTATGTTTACTAACCATTTCTTGGATACAAGTCCATGTGTGTGGCTGCATGAAGCTAGCTGTTTGTATTGCATGACTTTCTTAGAGAATTTCCTAAGGCAAGTGAGGTTGCTGTGGTTGTGGAGCAAACCAGCATTATCTGTAATTGTCTCATGCCCCTGCTGCTGTTGCTCTGGACAGCTTAGCTGGTTTGGAACTCCAGACTCACAAATAAAACCAACCCTGAAATACAGCTGTTAGTGATATAATACTAAGGGTGAAAAGAAAGTTGTCTATACTCATAGAGTAGGATCATAGAAGTAGATGGGCCTCTTGCTTCCGTACTGTTTCACATGTAACAGTGCAGGCAGAGTTCATCCACTCATGACAGCAGCAATTTAGAAGCAAAAATAGATTATTGAAGTGGTCCACCAGGAGGAGGATGCTTTTTTATTTGAGACATAAACCTTGGCTTTGTTTTATCTTGGAAAATTGTGATTGTATGACAGCATTTGTTCTTGATTACACTAATAAAGAGGGAATGAGAAGAGGTAGCCTGTAATTGCTTAAGCTGGTTGTAAAATTAAAGTCACAGGCAGAAGAGCTTATATTTACTGTGCAGAGTACGTTTTGCCAGTCTGTTTCAGAGTGAATGACTTTCACTGAATGGTACTGTCTGGAGGTTCCTTTTAGTACATTGAATGGGTGCTAGTGGCAGTGAAACCCATACTTCTGCTTTTCCAATTTGTAGAAGACAATCTGCATTGCAAAGGTTCCCTGCCTTTTGACAAGGTCTATACCTTACCCCATTTTCTCTTCAAGTGTGCACACTTTTTAGTTTTTTAAAAGTTTTTTAAAATTACACAATAGTGTACTAAAAGCTGAGTATTTCTGACTTCAGAAGTTTTAGTATTGCCTGAGATTCATTCAAAGTCAACAATTTATTTTTTTTCTTAAGCACATCTTTAGCTGACAAAATCATCTGTAACTTTGCTGTGCAGAAACAACTTCGGCATGACCTTTTCTTATGTGTGAAGTTCAGATTCAGCAAAAAGAGAAAGGAAGAGGTTTAATTGCTTTTATTTCTAAACCAGAGGCTGTTTGTGTGCATCTGTGTAAATTCTATAAATAATAAAGAACTTCAATATTACCAAACAATTATATAGCAGGCCCAGTGGTAGACAAAGCCGGTGATATAGTGGGTACCCTGTCTTCCCTCCATCTTATTTAACATAGTGATCAGAAGAACACGAGACAATGGTAAGACATTCCTGCCTGGTGTGGTAGTCATGTTGCCCCATTTAAACCCTCACCTTCCTAAATCCCCTGTAAGTAAAGCTGACCAATGAGAAAGAGGATTCAGCTGGCTTAGAAGTGTTCCCAAGATCACTAAGGAAGCACAACCCCACCATCAGAGCTGCTTTCACACACAGAAAAAAAAAGAAGTCATTGTCCCAGGTAACTCCCTTATGAAAGCAGACCTGATTCACTTCTTAGTTCCCTAAGTCTGCTGCCTCCCCAGGGCTCAGGTTAAGTATGTGGCAAGAAAGCTTCCTACCCTGGTGTAGCCCATATTGACTTTTCAGGCAGGCAACGATGAACTAAACACAAGAAACATGAGGTCAATCAGAAGATACTTCAGGGCTTTAGTATTGGGAGTACAGATAGTGTTCTCTATTCCCCCTTGTTGCAGGGACCAATGCAGAACAAGAAAGACCCACCAGATCAATTCTTGGCTCTGAGCCTGGTGTCACCAGCAGGACTTTGGGATTTCTGATCATGAGTTGGCTGACATGACACCAGGCCTACTGAAAGCAGACAAAGTACATCTCTCTGAAAGTGGGCAAAGGATTTGTGCACATGAGTAAGCCCCATGTGTGAGTTTAGCTCTCACAGAGCTTCAAACTAAATTTTAAAGGGAAAAGGGGAAAAACCAGCCTGGTTGGACGCAAGCCTGGGAGTGTTTGCAGGACAGTGTGCTAGCTCTGGATAGCTCAGTGGAGGTAGGCGTCAGTGGGCTGTGTGATAGGGAAGACACAGGGGACTCAAATGAGTTAGTAGTGCTTGAGCATGATCAAGCAGGGATTGAACTTCCACCCTGCAAACAGGCACATTGACTAAAGTTCATGTACACCAATGCACACAGCACAGGCAATGAACACAAAGAGCTTGAAGCCAAAATTCAACAGGAAACAATTACATATTTGTCCTCTCAATCTGCTGGACATGCTTGTTCTGATGCAATTTGCCTTCTGGGTTGCAAGCACGCATTGGTGGCTCATGTCCAGCTTTTCATCCACCACACCCCGAAGCCCTCTGCAGGGCTGCTCTCTCTTTGATAATGAGGATTATCGCAACCAAGGAGCAGGAACTTGTTGAACCTCATGAAGCTCATATGGGCCCACTCCTCCCTTTTGTCTATGTCACCATGGATGACATCCTGTCATGTCTGGCATGTTGACTGCACTGCTGAATTTGGTGTCAAAATTGCTGATGGTGCATGCAATCCCACTGTATGTGTCACTGATGAAGATATTGAGGAGCACTGGTCCTAACACGGACACCTGAGGGACACAACGTGTCACTTGTCTCCATCTGGAGATCAAGGCATTCACCAGAACCTTCTGGGTGTGACCATCTAACCAGTTCTGTATCCACTGAACAGTCTGTCCATTAAATCCACATTTCTTCAATTTCAAGAGAAGGATGTTGTGGGGGACTGTGTAGAAGGCCTTGCAGAAGTCCAGGCAGATGACATATATTGCTTTTCCCTAGTCCAGTGATGCAGTCATTCAATTGCAGAGAGCCACTATGTTGGTCAAGCAGGACTTATCCTTGGTAAAGCCATGCTGGCTGTCTTGAATCACCTCCGTGTCCTCCATGTGCCTTACCAGAGCCTCCAAGAGAATATGTTCTTCCCAGGCACAGAAGTGAGGCTTACAAGTCAGGTCAGGGTCTTTCTTTCAATCCTTTTAGAACATGAGTGTAATGTTTCTCTTACTCCAGAGACTTCATCTCACTGCTATGATTTTTCAAGTATCACGGAGAGTGGCTTGGCAACTACTTCAGCCATTTCCCTCAGGACTCTGGGACACATCTCATCAGGTCCAGTAAACTTATGCATTTTCAACTTCCTCAGGTGGTCATCCTATCAATCCCCATAATCCAAGAGGATATGATCAGAGACCTATTGTGCCACTTCAGTGTGCACAAGTCTTTGGGGCTGAATGAGATCCACCCAAGGACACTGAGGGACCTGACAGGAAGTGCTCACCAAGCCTCCTTCCATCATGTACAGTCCTGACTAACTGGGGAAGTTCCAGTAGACTGAAGATCAGCAAATGTGATGTCCATCTATTAAGAAGGGCCAGAAGGAGGATCCTGTGAACTACAGATCTGTCAGTCTGACCTCTGTGCCAGGGAAGATTTTGGAGTAGGTAATCTTGAGTGCACTACTTCCAGGACAATCAGGTGATCAAACCCAGTCTGCATGGGTTTATAAAAGGCTGGTCCCGCCTGCTAACCTGATCTCTTTCTACAGCAAAGTGGCCAGGCAAGTGGATGAGGGAAGGGCTGTGGGCGTTGTCTGCCGGAGTTTTAGTAAGGCCTTTGTTACTGTTTCCCACAGCAGTGTCCTTCAGAAACTTTTGGCACAGGGCTTGGATAAGTACACATTGCACTGGATAACAAACTGGACAGATAGCTGGGCCCAAAGCGTGGTTGTGAATGGGGTTAAATCTAGCTGGCTTCTGGTCACAAGTGGTGTTCCCCAAGGTTCAGTATTTGGGCTGTTGTCTTTAATATCTTTATTAATAATCTGTATGAGGAGATTGAGTGTGCCCTCAGTAAAACTGCAGACAACATCAAGCTGAGCAGCTGTGCCAAAGGCTAGAGAGGCTGTACAGGGGGATCTACACAGGCTGTATCAACGGGCCAAGGTTTATTGTATGAGGTTCAGCAAGGCCAAGCACCAGCATGTGTACTTGGGTCATGACAGCCCCATGACAGCCTCATGTTAGACTACAGACTTGGGGATGTGTGGTTGGAAAGCTGCACGTCAGAGACAGATCTGGGTGTATTGACTGACAGGGTCTGAAGCACAAGTCCTATAGGGAGCAGTAGAGGGAACTGGGGTTGTGTAGCCTAACAAAAAGGAAATGGAGGGAAGACTTATTCACTCTCTACAACTACCTGAAAGAACATTGTAGAAAATGGGTTCTGTCTCTTTTCCTTCGTGGCAAGTTACAGGACCGGCTGCAAATTGCAGCAGTGGAGGTGTAGATTGGACATTAGAAAAATTTTCTCCACTATAAGAGTGGTCAAGTTTTGGAACAGGCTTCCTAAGGCAGTGTTGGAATCTCCATTCCTGGAGGTATTTAAAAGGTATATAGCCATAGTGCTGAGTGACCTAGTTTAGGGGTGACCGGGCAGTGCTGGGTGAAAGGATGGACTTGATGATCTTAAATGTCTCTTCCAACCAAAGACAGTCTATGATTATTTGATATTCTGTTGAATATTAGCATCTCCTAAGGATTGTTTTAAACAAAAAGCTTGTAACACATTGCTGTAAACCCATTTGTTCAGACTTAGAGGTTTGAACCCAAAATGTATTCAGAAAGCATACTGAGGAAGAAGAATGAAAAGGCTACAGTATCACAAGAAATAGGACACAACACTTACTGTCTTATTTATACAATGATCTAAAGATCTAATTTTAGTTTGTGAATAGGTTTCAAGTGCAAACTACTTAGATTCAATTCAAATGGCAGCTTGGGTATAGTAGTTATGGCTTCAGCATACATTAACTAGCCCCACTTACTTTCAGTGATTAATTCCAGTGCTGTCTCAAATGCGGTGCTCTTTGTTCAAAAGTGAACTACATCAGATGGGCCTCAAGTGTGTATGCACAGGGAGCAGTCATTCTCTGGGTTGCAGTGCATATACACCTGTGAGGTACACCTGTGTGTGTATGTGTGCACTCTGAGGATCATAGAAGGCTTTAAAAATACTTGGTCAAGTAAAATCATTATTAAAAAACTGTGGTACCAAAAATGTAAGACTCTACACTCTTTGCAATCTTAGAGAATTCTTTGAAGCCGTAAAGAGAATGGACATATTGTCAGTGTTCAGTCAGAATTTGTCAGATTGTGAAAAGATACTGAAACTCTTCCGTTTAACTCATCATTCTTGCAACCTTAGATCAAGTTTTCTCAGTGACTGTGCAGTGTTGTGATCCATGGTTGCACCTAAATATGAAGGAAGCTATTAGCACAGATTTACCGATAAAACACTTCCCCCCCCCGCCCCGATTGCAGCCTGCTCTGTGTTTAGAATTGCTTGTTCTGATCTTAATTTCCTCCAGCCCACCGTGACATTCCAGCAACTGGGAACAATCTGGACCACTTGGAGAACAAATATCTGCTTTCTCCAGGCAGACCCTAGGTGATGGCAGCCGGAACTGTTTTTTAGAATTGAACCAGTTCATAAGCTGACATATTTGTTACTCCCTGTCATTGTTCACTATAAGTTTGGGCCATCATCTCTGCTGTTTTGCCAGGCAAATCCTGAATATTTCTACAAGAAACACTCATCACCATGTAGCATATACACAACAAACTGAAGATTAAAGGTTTTTCTCCTAGATTAAGGTCTCCACATAGCTCTTTGCTATTTCTTACTGTTTCCAAATCCAGACTTTTCTGTGAATCTGCAGCTAAATTAATCTCAGCATTCCATTATAGAGTGTAACAAAATATTAACTGTTTGCTTATCAGAGTGGCTCTGCTCTTGTATAATTTGTTGCTTTACTCACATTTAAAATATATAATGTCAAGACAATCAGTATGGAAGTAAAAACAAATCATGAGTCAAATCAGCAAATGGAACAAAAGAAAATGTTTGCAAAAGTTCTCAGGCAAATTATTATTTACCTTATCTTCTTTCCCATTACTTCAAACTCTCTGTGTCAAGACAGGAACAAAAAAAAACCTCAATATTTTTAAGCTCATTAGCTTTAGTTGAGGTGTTTTGTGGCCTCAATTATTTTAGCAGATCCAGCTTGACAAATAACTTAAAACCTGGGTAAATGAGTTTTTTTGTTTTCCACTAACTCCAGCCATTCTACATTGTACTTATTATCTAGCTGCTTCTTTCTGAGAAAATGGAAAACCTACCTATCCCCAAAACCCTTCTGATACACACCTGAAGGTATTTATACGCCTTGCACGGTAGGTGATGATGTTCTTGAACTGAGAAAAACACCAAAATTGGCTATTGCTTTTGGATCAAAAGCCACTCGTGCTGATTAAGAGTTGTCTTTTGGGGAGTTACTGCAAAGCATTGCATACCCTTCTTGCACACATTCTTGCTTACACTTCGTTTCACCCATAATTTGCTTGTACAGTAGTCCTGAGAAATAGTGAACTCTAGACATTGACTGCTGCAGGTATATATTAGGGACATAGCACAGTTGCTTTGCAATAAAGGGTTTAAACCTTTCTTTGCTGGCTGGACAAAAAAGATTCATGTGGGTTGTGTTCTGTGGCTCAGCTTACAAGTATGAAATGCATATAATGTAATTAAGTACTTCCTCAGAGGATTTTATTTCTGCCTTTGCTATCTCTCCCAGGGAGGAAGATGAGTATTCAGAACTGCAGTCAGAGCTAAGCCAAAGCCAACATGAGGTTAACGAAGAGTCACGCAGCATGGACCAGAATTCTGTTTCCATGCCAGAGAATCAGTCCACCGTGGTCTCTGCAGATGTGGGTGGGTTGTGCTTCCTAATAGACCTGATGCCTTTGCACAGCAGCCTTCAAAATATAAATCTGAATCTCTAGTGAGGAAATAAATTAATCTCAATTGTGTTAATCACAACAAATGCTGAACTTCTTCTTGCTATGAATTTATATGTGAAGTAACTTGTCTCTTGATGTAGAATAGCTATAGAATCTAAAATGGAATGACTGTTCAGGAAAGCTTATGACTTTTGGGAAGGTAGAGTGGTGCAAAAAGCTGTTACTGTACCTTTTGTGTGCCTGTGAAGTAGTCTTAATTCTGCAAAAGAATGCAGGGAGAGTAGAAGTTTGGGGAGGAAAGATCCAGCTTTTAGAAAAAATTCTAAAAACATGAGAATTTTGTTTCTTTAAATATGTTTTTTTCTTTCTTTGGACAAAAAATATCTAATTTACTTTTCAGCATTTATTTTAGGATTACAGCTTTGATTTTATTCTTCATGTGGGGGAGCTGAAACAGGGTCTGTGTATGTTACCAGCAAGTTATCCATTTACATTTCTGCTGGAACTCATTATTTCAGTTGATGTGGTATAGTATTTAAACCTATCTGTTGATGAGGAAAAAGTGTCATATTGCAAACACATTCCTCTACCAGTATCAATCCTAGCTGTTCTGTAATAGACACTTCCTGGATTAAAGTTTGTTTTTAGAATGCTTCTCTAATATTTGCAATATTGGTGGTTTTGTTTTGCTTTCTTTTAGATATCTGTAGTGACTTGAATTCAGAACTGCAGAGAGTGCTAACAGGTCTGGAAAATGTTGTCTGCAGGAGGAAGAAAAGCAGCTGCAGTTTATCAGTGGCAGAAGTAGATAGACATATTGAACAACTCACTACAGCAAGTGAACATTGTGATTTGGCTATTAAGGTAATAGTAGCATCCAGCTCTAAATGCAGCCATGTGCATTGCCTGAGTATTGTGAGTCCTTGTCTAGATCCCCATGCAGCATATCTGTGTTGCCATTATGTAGTGGGTTAGAGACCCCAACTACATTTTAACCAAGAATTTTTAGCTAAAGTGCAAGACACAAAGTCAAGGTTTGAAAAACCTTGCAAACCTGCAGTCAATGAAAAAACTTCCTCAATTTGTGAAAAAGGCAACAATATGTTTTAATTCATTCCCACACACACACATGAGGAAGAAACACACACAAGATGTGTGGGGTTTGGTCACAATGCTCCTACACTGAACTGAGATAAAATGTCCAGAACATCTATTGTAAACAACTCCTGCTTCTTTCTGAAATTACAGTAGTTGGTCTGGGCTCAGTCTTAATCCTCATAAATCTTCAAAGTTCAGAATTCTTACAGTCTTTCCAGATCCAGGTGAAGCTGTCACCCACTATATATTTTCTTCAGAAGATTAGATTTTCTTTCAGTAGCAAAGTGAACACTGCTCTGAACAGAGAGATTTCAGGAAGATAGGAATCTCTCTGACATGCTCTTACGATGTGCTAAGGAAGTGTGTTATCAATGTGTCTAATATAACAAAACTTTTACTTAGAGTTCCTCCTTTTTGGCCCATTTCCTTTTTTGCTTACTCAGACAGAGTACTGAGAGATTTTTAAAAACAGATTGAATTATGAATGGAAACCTGAAATATTCTGACTTCCTTTTGCTTTGTCTATTTTTTTCCTTCACCAGTGCACTAATGCATTTAAATATTTGTAATCCCTCTGCTTTGATTATTAAATTTCACTGTGTTTATTTAATGTTGTTGCTGGTAAATATATTCTTTGCTTTTATACAGATCATGTGAACCAAACTAGTTTATTTATTTCTGTCCTACTGAAAAAACCTTGAAATTGTATTCATGAGATTGTCTGATAAAATGAGCAGTTTGAATACTACCCTTTGTTTAAGAAAATGTCTGCAGGGTAAAAGCTATTTAGTGCTTCATACACTTTGAACAGTAGCAGCCAGTTACATATCCTAGCATTAAAACTTTACCCCCAAGTCCCTTTCCTCAGGGCTCCTCTCCAGCCAGTCACTGCCCAGCCTGTACTAGTGCTTAATATTGCTTCGACTGAGATGCAGAACCTTACCCTTAGTCTTGTAAAATCCCAATAGGTTGCCTTGTGGCCACCTCTCCACTCTGTCCAGGTCTCTCTGGATGGCATCCCTACCTCCGGCATGTTTGCTGCACCACAAAACTTGATGTCATCAGCAAACTTGCTGAGGGTGCCCTCAAACCCTCTGTCCATGTTGAACAAGACTGGTCCCAGGGGTGATCCTTGAGGGACTCTGCTTGCCACTGGCATCCACTTGGACATGGACCCATTGACAGCCACTCTTTGGGTGCAGCCATCAAGCCAGTTCTTAACCCATCTAATGGTCCACCCATCAAACCCATGTTCCACCAGCATGGAGACCAGAATGTGGTGTGGGACAGTGTCAGAGGCTTTGCTCGGGTCCAGGTAAATTACATCAGTTGCTCTTCCCTTATCCATTAATGTTGTGACCCATTCATAGGAGGCCACCGGGTTTGTCAGGCAGGATTTGCTCTTGGTGAAGCCATGCTGATTTTACCACTTCTTCACTATTCTCCTGTCTCAGAGAGAGAGACTGACTGGCCTGTAGTTCCCTGGCTCATCCTTCCTACCTCTTCTGAAAATAGGGGTATTTTCCCTTTTCCAGTCAGTGAGGACTTCATCGGACTGCCATGACTTTTGGAATATAATAGAGAGGGGGGTAGCAACCTCATCTGCCAGTTCTTTCAGTACCTGTGGGTGTATCCCATCAGGTCCCACAGACTCGAACACCTTCAAGTTCTTCAGGTAATCACAAACCTGATCTTCACTTCTGATGGGCAGTTCTTCCTGGAAGCCTTTGCAGTGAAGACTAAGGTAATGTAGTCATTGAGAACCTCAGCCTTTTCCATGTCACTCGTGACCACATCAGCTGTTTCCTTTCTGGGTGGGCCCACACCTTCCCTAGTCTTCTTTTTACCATTAATATATCTGTAGAAATTCTTGGTGTTCCTGTTGACCTCCCTGGCTAGGTTCAACTCAAACTGTGCATTGGTTTTCCTAACCAGATCTCTAGCTGTTTGGGAGCTTCCTTATGTACCTCCTACCCCCCTTCTAACTGTTCTCCCTTCCACTCCTTGTAGAGTTTCTTTTTGTGTGAAAGTATGTCCAAGAGCTCCTTGCTCAGCCAGGTGGGCCTCCTAGCATTCTTCCCTGCTTTCCTCTTTGTTGGTGTACATTGTTTCTGGACACAGGAAGTGTTCCTTGAATACTAACCAGCTGTCCTGGGCCCCTCTTGCCTCAAGGGCTTCTTCCCATGATACTTTGGCCAGCAGATCCCTGAAGTGATCAAAATCTGCATACCTAAAGTCCATGTAAGCTTAGAGTACTTCCTCCTTGTTGCCCTGAAGATTTTAAATTCAACTGCTTCATGGTCACTGCAGCCAAGGCTGTCCCTGAGCCTCACATTTGTCACCAGCCCTTCCCTGTTGTTGAGAATAAGGTCCAGCATAGCACCCTTTCTTGTTGGTTCCTAAACCATTTGGAGAAGAAAGTCATCATTAATGCTATCCTACAACAACCTGGCATTCAAACAGGCTGCCCAGGGAAGTGGTTGAATCAGCATCCCAGGATGTGCTTAAAAGCTTTGTAGATACAGGAGCTTAGGGACATGGTCTAGTGTTAGGCTCCGAACAGTTAAGTTAATAGTTGGATTTAATGATCTTGAAACCCTTTACAATCTAAATGATTCTATAGTTTTGTGATGCTATAGAATACAGTTAGAGTGAAAGGATAAACTGATCGTGATTGCAAAAGCTTTGTCACTGCTACATCCATAGAAGCATCATAAGCTCTGTATGAGTGTCTTTCCTTCCTCGCTAAGGAGTTGTGCTGCAGCTAAAATCTATTTTTCACTATTAATTATTTATAAAAATAAATAACCATTTTTCATGGACAAATAGTAAAATTTTACTGATAACCTCAATGTCAGTGCTGAAACACTGGAAGGATTTCTCATAGAAATAAACCAGAATTGTGTTTTCACTTTGGTCTGTCATTTTCACTGTAGTTGAGTTAGTTTTTTTAGAACCTTCTAAATTAACTTCAGTTAATAGGTTTTGGTATATAATAATTAAGTCCTTTGGAATGAAACAACCAACTAGACACTTAACCTTGATATTCAAGTTATTTGTCTTCTGTATTATACTTAAAAATGTAGGCATTAAGTATAACTTACTCTTTAATTGTCCAATTAAATTAGTTTAAAAGTGTTGACAAGATGAAACTACTAGCATTACTGTAATTCATGTGTATGTTTTATTTGCATATAAAATATCTGTCTGATTTAGTGCTGTTTGGTACAAAATATTTTAACAAAATGGTCAAGCTGTCAAGCAAAATAAGCTATAATTTTGTTTGATGTTACTCAACAAACCAAGGAAGCAACCTAATTGTGAGTCTGGGTGTGTGTACATGTAAGTATTTATAGTTGCCTGCCACACACTTACATCCTGTGCACTATTAGTCATATTCTATCATCTCTCCCTGCTTCTGATTTTTGATGACTATTTTTGCAGACAGTAGAAGAGATTGAGGATGTACTGGAAAGTGACTTTTATCCAAATCTATCTGAAGAGAGATCTCGTTGGAATAAGGAGCTGGCTGGGTTACGGGAAGAGAATGAGAACCTTACATCCATGCTGTGTAGTAAGGAGGAGGAGGCGAACAAGACCAAGGCCACCATGAACACTATTCGTGAAGAAAGGGACAGACTGCGTAGAAGGGTAAGGCTACTTATTCCTCCTAGCCTGCATACTTTTACTGTGGTCACCAGAAAAAGCTGCTTCTTAAGTTCCTGTACTGACTGTAGGGCCTTTTTTATTTCTTTAAAACTGAACTAGAAATTACAGAAGTAGGACAAAAGAAGTAGGACAAAAAGGAGTGTATGATGAACAGCCAAGGTATACAACAACCTGATGTCAGAAATCATGTCTTAACAGAAATTGTCATACTTATCTTCAAAGAAGCACATGTAACATTTGCTGCAAGGTCAGATAAAGGCCTTATTCTTTGTATGGAGTCCAAAGTGAAAAGAAAGAATAGGAAATTTATTCACAAAAAAACCAAAAGATTCAAAAGAATGTGACTTCAGTCTCTGTTACTTGGAAAATTTGTTAACTTTGTCCCAATTAAATCTACATTTTTGGCTAGGTAAGAAATAGTTTTCATTTGAATACCAGCAGGTTCAGGTTTGTGTTTGAGTGACAACTTAGACCATTCTAACAATTATTCAAATAGTTACTCTTCGTCTACTGAAAGCAGATCAACCTGTTTTCTAGACAGCATTGTTCTCTAGTGAGACTATCATTTTATCTTCAGGTATCAAGACACAAATCATCATTGCAAAGCTCTCTAGCCTTTCTAAAAAAAAGGTATGTATGAGGAGGAAAGAACAGTAGTCTGCTTTCATATGAAATAAGACCACTTCAGTTTTTCCTATGTAAAATTTAATTCTACTATATATCACTAGTAGTTTTTAGTTCTGAAGTTTTGGGGCAGCATCATTTGTACACCTGGTGAGTAATTGTAGGACTGAGGCAGGCCAGAGCAAGTGGGCTGCAAGTAGGGGTATATGCCTGTGAATTTTGCTTTGATAAATGCAGATATTGACACTGCAGCTGATACAGATCAGTATTAGGGTATCAAGCAAGAAAAAAATAGATGGCTTGAGGATAAAATTAAATAAAAATATTTGCATGTTGAAAAGTACAGAATGCAAGTTTGCTTAAAAGACAACTACTTATGCTGACAGCTAGAACTCCTCAGTAAAAAAATAAAAGGGGTGAGAACTGGTGTTTGTATACTCTGGGATCAGCACAGCTGAGCCATTGTTGTGTGCTGGTAAACTCAGTTCTACGGTGTAGTAGATAAATTATTTCCAGTAGAGATTGGAAAGACTATAAAGAATGGTGAGATCTGATCTGGAATGTTGTATCTCATTCTTATTACTCACACCTTAAAAGTTTCATTTTAAATTGGCAAAAAAAACATGTAGAAGATGGCCATGAATAGGCAGCTTACTTGGAGAAATAGCTTATAGGGATTATTCTGTTCACATGGGTGAAGCAAAATCTGAATCTCATTTATCTTCACAAGTGCTGGAGAAAGCAATTAAGAGTAGGAGCTAATGGCACTTTGAACTTACCGACAAAGCTGAAGCAGTATTTTAAGCCAGAAATTTGACTATGAGGTGTCTAACAGACAAGAGGATTGGAGTGCTGAAGGAGCAGTAAGGAGTGAGGCTGCTTACTAATTGGTTAGAAAATGGATCTTTAAAGTATTAAAGATATATTTTTATGATTAAATATATTACTGTGAAGAGATACTGATTAAAACTAAGGTCATTATGCTAGGACTTAAGCCAAAGGAAAGCAAAAATGTATACTGTCAATTGCTACATTTAATACATCTGCATTCATTCTAGAGCTAGCCTTTGTTTGACTGCAAACAGTGGTGTAGAGGATTGGATTAAATGATAAAGGAAATGTTTACTTCTGTGTATGCCTCTACTGTTGATTTGATCAGTATATACTGGAATTCCCAGGAAACCCAGCAGGTGTGGAGCCCCACAAACACTGGCTATGTTATTGGTATTTCGTATCTTTAGATTGGGTAGTTGTCTTGCACTGTAGAGATAATTCTGGATTGGCATAGTGTATAGCAAAACCAAGTGGCCTCCGTATTCATGTGGAGATGGCAGGGGCTACTTCAGTTGTTTTCATATAGTTTGCACCTGTTAATGACTTAATTGAAATAGATTTTTTTAACATAATCTTGGAACTTGCAGAGTAACTGGTTTATTGTCCCTACCAGAGAAGCTGGTTCATGGCATATGACTCTGTCAGCAACACTATGCAATTGTTGCACTGGTAACCATAGTTGCAGTTTTAGTATAACTTTGTGTCCATGTAGGAATGTTGGAGATTTAATTTAGTTAGGTATTTACTGTGCTCAGTTAACACATTGAGCTGCTTTCTAGAAACAACATAAATATGGAATTTGTTTCACATGGGTCACTGTGAGCCCAAGAATGGTGAGAGAACTGGCTGATGTTGTTACTCTTTCATTCTCCATTATTTCTGAGAGATCATGGTTAACAGGGAGGTACCTGAGGACTGGATGAAAGGTCTTCAAAAATGGTGAAAAAGGAAGATCTGGGCAACTACAGACCAGTCTTGCTTCCATCCCTGGAAACATGAGGAAGTGGTTCATTCTGGAGGTCATGTCTAAGAACAAGGACAAGAAAGTGATCAGAAGCAGTCAGCTTGGATTTACCAAGGGTACATCATGCCTGACTAGTCTGATAGCCTTCTTTGAACAAATGGGTAGGTGCTAGGAGACCAGTGGATGTAGTCTACCTCGATTTTATTAAGGATTTTGGTACGGTCTCCCATAACATCCTCATGAGTAAGCTTAGGAAGAACAGTTTGTGACTTGAAATAAAAAACTGGCTATATAAGAGAGCCCAAAGAATGGTGATTAGTGGTGTAGAGTTTAGCTGGAGACCTGTAATCAGTGGTGTCCCCCAGGGATTGGTGCTGGATTCATTTTTGTTTAATAATTTTGTTCAAGACATTGATGATGGGATACAGTGTCTCCTCAGCAAGTGTGCTGATGATACTAAACTGAGTCACCTAGCTAATACACCTAATGGCTGTGCAGCCATTCATGGAGTCTTGGGCAGACTGGTTAGTTGGGCAATGTGAGAAACAAGCCCACATAAATTTTCAAAATTTTACCAAGGACAAAATCAGTGGACCAAAAAAATCAGCAGTTGCTGGGTGCATACAGCTGATGGGTGGCATATGCACACCCAAACCAGCCTTTTCAAAGGTTTTTTAATGGTGTTTTAACATTCACATACCCACTTAAGCTTTTACATTATTCATGTAAAGGTGTTTCCATAAAACGAACTTTGAAAGTCTCCTGTTTAAAATTTGCAACCTTTTTATCATTTACATTCCTTTCTGGCCATATGGAATCCTCTCTAAAATTTACTGTCCTGTTACATTCCACTACAACAGATATCCTCTAGCTGGGGCAATTAATCTCCCTCCTACCCATCATTATCCACACTGTTAACTTGTGACAAAGAAGCTTTTTTAACTACTTATAATCCCATCTTTCTAAAGATATTTATTTAATAATTTCTAATTACTTCTTAGAAGAAGAAACAAGCAGGCAAAAGCAAAATTCTATAATCATTTTATCACAAATATACTTTTTTCTTTTTGAGACTGTGTTTAGCTTGAACTTATAGCAGTACCCTTTGCTTTTAATAACATTGGTTTTTGGGTACCAGTGCACACAGCTTTTTTGGGTTTTGCTAGCTTAGCTGTTATTTGTATCTCCTAAAAAAATGGGCTATTAGCCATATAAAATAGGGTGTTAAGCAGGGTAGAAACAGCAAACTCCTGACAGCACAAAGAAAGAAAAATGCAATTTTTTTCTGCCAAGGGGTTCGCAATAGATTATCCCACCACTTTGAGTTTAACACTGAATTCCATTTCTGTACTGGGACATGGCTCAATTTGCATGTATTTGTACCAATTCAGGTTTTGAGGCCAAATTTTTTGTTACCCAGTACTGGTTACAAGGACAGTAACATACTCCCATTTGGTTCTGGTTATAACACTTGTCATTGATGTGTCTGTACTGTGAGTGTAATCCGGTAGCCGTAGTGACGATATTGTTTGTAGCACTTGCTGCATGGATTTGCCACTGATTAGTAGAGGTCTGATATAACGTGTACCCTCACCTCTCACATGTACAGGGGTACACCCACAGCTGAGGTAAAAGCTTTCTTGATGGTGAGCATAGAGGTTGATCTGGTCTTGCCCTCTTCTGTTTTAAAATGTCTCAATTTTATGTTTTAAAAGTTAATAATTAAACTCAAGTGCAGCTATCTTGCTGTTATCTCCTCTGTTTCTGAGCAAATCTTTCCTGACACTTCTTAATGGTGTTCTTCCACTGACTCTCAGGGACATCTCAAATGTCGGGGACTAGCCTCCTTTTCCCACAATTAAGGTTAGATCTGTACCACTCCCCTATTCTCACAATCCCTATTACAGTTGTCCGTCTGCGAGAGACACAGTACCACCTCTGGTCACACACTTCACACTTACACAAACCAAACCCACGCTTCATGAAATTTGTATATGCACTTGAACAAGTTATCCCCTATTAGGTAGATTTTCTAACAACACCCAATCTAAACCAAAAATGTTTGTAGTCTGTTGCTGAAGAGCACTCCAATGCTTGTCGACTAGTTAATGTTTGGTAAATGCCAGCTTTTGTTCTGATATCTTTTTGTGGTTCTCTGTGCAGCAGGTAGGTGAATGAATCCAGTCCAAATCACTGGTTAACAGTCATTCCACTTCCTCCAATGAAGTTATTTAGTCCTCTTAATGGCGACTTGCAGTTGATCAGTAGATGGTACCACAGTCCATTCCTGAGGCTTTTCCACTGATCCTTTGATCCAGGATCCATGTGTCCATCCCTATTCCTGTGTTTGGACTGCTGTCTCAAGGGTTAACAGCACCTGAAATGGGCCTTCCTAATGGGAGATAATGACTGATCTTCCATACTGTTGTTAATACCCAATCACCTGGTTTTACATTGTGGATATTAAAATCCAAAGGAGTAGTTTGAGGCAGAAGCCCTTTCTTTTTCAGTTTTGTTAAGGTATCAGCTCTTTTTTGCAACAGTTAGAGTTTCTTTTCTACATTTGCTTAATTTCTTTACTGGCCATCACCCTCATGGGAATACAGAACTGCAGTTAGAAAGACTCCAATCACAAATATGACCTAGCACACATACACATCATTAAGTCATCCCCCTGTCCTATCACTCAAGAGGTACTTGCAAGCTGATTTTTCTGACCTGTGTCCTGTGCACAAGTTTTAATGGCTACTGTGGTCTCCCCTACTTGGTCCACAAGTCCCCTGCCAGGGATTGTCACCATCAGTGTCCAGTGATGCCAGAGAGAATGGAAAAGACTGCTGAAATCAGTGGGGCACGCTGTTCATTCGAGACCCTCTATCCCCACAGCATTGAGCCTTCTGTCATATCCCAGACAAGACCTTCAATTGTGAGAAACAAGCCCACATAAATTTTCAAGATTTTACCAAGGACAGAATCAGTGGACCAAAGACATCAGCAGTTGCTGGGTGCAAACAGCTGATGGGTAACAATGTGTACCCAAAACAACCCTTTCAAGGTTTTTTAATAGTGTTTTCACATTCATACACCCACTTAAGCTTTTACATTATTCATGTAAAGGTGTTTCCATGGAATCAGCTTTGAAAGTCTCCTGTTTGAAATTTACAAACTCATCATTATTTACATTCCTTCCTGGCCATGTGAAATCTTTCTCTCTAAAATTTACTGTCCTGTTACATTCCTCTACAACATATATCCTCTAGCTGGGGCAGTTAGTCTCCCTCCTATCCCATCCTTATCCACACTTTTAACATGTAACAAAGCTTATTTAACTTCTTACAATCCTACTATCTAAAGATATTTATTTAATCTCTTCTGACTACTTTCTAGAAAAAGAAACATAGCAGAAAAAAGCAAAATTCTATAATTATCTATCACAGGCAAAGAGGAATTTAATGAGCTTAAATAAGTGCTGTGTCTGTCCTTCACCTAGGAAGGAGTAATGAAAAGCATTGATTCAGGTTGAAGGATGATTTACTGAAGAGTGTCTCTGTGGAGAGGGACCTTGGAGTTCTTGTGGATGACAAGTTATCCTTGGAACAGCAGTGTGTTCTTGTGGCCAAGAAGACTAATGAAATCCTGGAACATATTAAGAAGAGCATGACCAGCAGATCAAGGATGGTTCTCCTCCCTCTGTACTCTGTCCTACTGAGGCCACATCTGGAATACTGTGTCCTGTTCTGGGCTCCCCAGTTCAAGAGGGACTGAGACTTGATTGAGAGAGTTCAATGGAGGGCCATGAGGATGATTAAGGAACTAGCCTAGCTTGCCTTATGAGGAGAGATTGAGAGACCTGAGACTTAGACCTGAGGCTTTTCAGTGTGATGAGAAAATTATGAGGAGACTTAATCACTGCGTATAAATACATGAAGACTGGGTGTCAAGAAGAAAGAGACAATCTCTTTCCACTTGTAGTCTGTGATAGGGCAAGGGACAATGGTTGTAAACTGGAGCACAGGAAGTTAGTTCTCCCTCAGCATGAGGAGAAACTTCTCCCCTTTAAGGGTTACTGAGCACTGGAACGGGCTGCCAGGGAGAATGTAGGGTCTTCTTCACTGGAGACTTTTAAGACCTGTCTTGATGTGTTTCTCTATAACCTGTCTTAAGTTCTATGTTTGTCTTGAGCAAGGGGTTGGACTCAACTCCTAGAGGTCCCTTCCAGCCTCTAATGATCTGAGTATCTGTGTATTAGTAAATGAGGTAATTGCTTATTTGTATAGGTTGCCTGCAGTGCAGCAGGCAAATTTACCTCTCTAATACTGCCATATTAAAAATAAAATCTGTTTAAGTCTTGGACAATCAGTACAGGATAGCATAAACATAGCTGGCCATATTCCTGAATTAAGTAATATAGGTAAGAACTTCTGTACCAGTTCATAGGATTATTATTACATGAGAATAAGGTTGATTACAGTCATCAGTATTTAGAGCAACTATATGGACTAACTATATGGTTTAATTAGTGGTAGGAAAAGTAATGTTTCTATTCTTATACAAAAGTTCATATATTCACTAGTGGCGTCAGTTGAGCAACACCGATATAGCATACATAATCCAGATTTGTAACTGCAAAGTAAAAAGCTTTGGAATTTTTAATTACTGCTCATGAAAAATGCCAGAGGAGTAGTGCCTCAGCCCAGTCTCAAGCAGCCCATTGGCATAAGGTTCAGTGGGAGTACGCAGTGCTCAGGCTTCTCTGAGGTTGTTCAGAACTACAACCAAAGTGAAAAAGCTGTTCCACCTTGGGAAGTCTTGTTACATCTGTTGTCTGCATAAGACAACATCAACTAATCAGATGCCTTTAATTGCAAGGATCGTTCTATATCTGCTCCAAACTCAACTGAATTACAGTTTTAGCTACCTTCAAGACCTCATAAAAACATACTCTCCAGAGGAATGATAAGGTGCCATTTTAATATATAACCCTTCCAGCTGCCTAAATTTCTCCATTCCAAGAAACATCACTTTAGCTTAAGGGCTTTCCCAGAATACTTTGTTCTTGTAAGAAATTGAAACCTCTCAAAACAGCAGGAGGAATCAGTCCTTGGCTTTGCAGGCATTCTTGAGACCACACTGTTCTCAAATTGCACAAAAATTGCACAAGCTGCTCACTGTCCTTGTTTTGGCATCATTTGTGTTGGGATCAGAAAGCACTGTTCAGTGAACAATGTTACTGAAAAATATGTTACAGACTTTTAGAGATCATTATCAATTTGCACAGCTTGAAGCGATTCTTAAACTGTTCTAACTCTATGTGTCTTGGTGTGTACCAGAAACTCAAAAGAGCAGCCAAAATCTATTTCCAGTCTCCACTTTTTTCAGTTGCATGGTATTTGCTTATGCAGCAGTATCTCTGCTTAGTTGCTAACTAGAGCTTTGCTTTTGTTTCCAAACTTGTATGGAAATGCTCCATGATTAATCTGAAACTAAATGAGAAAAAGCCTGCAATAGGCTTACTGCCCACACAAAACACAAAGAAACCTTGCATTTGTCTCCACTGTGGGCTAGCCTGGATCAGAACACTTTAGTTGTGTTCAGAGCTTTTAGTGAATCAACCCTTCACCTCCTGTGTCACTCATGTCCTGCCACGCGGTTTTTTGTTAATTCCTTTATAGAGGTACATCACCCAGTTTTTTTTCATGGAGCACTGCATGAGGGACTTGTGCCCGAAAAGATTCAGTAGCAGAGCAGTGCTTGCTTGGTAAACATTTCTTGTGCTGTAGACTTTCCTGCGTTGTAGCCTTTCCTGCTACTTAACAATCCCTGATTCCAGTGGCAGATCATCTTCTCCCCTAGCTTGTGTCTATGTGTTGTTCCTTTTCTCCATTCCTCAAAATAACTGTTCAAACTTCTGGCATTCTCCAGAGCCAAACTATTTGTACCTACAAGTAGTAGGCCTCTGTCTCCTTGTTAATGGGTGTAGACGTAGCTGAGATTCTGTTCACCACATCCATGGAGATGCGTCAACACCCATCTTGCCATTTGACCCCCAGATCTTGACGTTGCTCCTTTTAATGGCAAACCCAGCTTCTAACAGAATGTCAATGATTTGACATTTTTTGACCCTTCTCAAAGACCTCCTCTGCAGTGTTACCCCATACAGTAATGTCTTTGATGTACTGCACATGTTCCAGAGCTTCACCCTTCTGCAGTTATCATTTATCAGCCTGTGGCAGATGATTGAACTGTGTTTCCACCCCTGAAGCATTTGGTTCCAGGTCTACTGGATCACAGGTGAGGTCCCGAATGATTGAAAGTTGGCGAATGTGGCCTCCATTTACAAGATGGGTCGGAAGGATGATCCAGGTAACTATAGACCTGTCAGCCTCACCTCAGTTCCAGGAAAAGTTATGGAACAGTTAGTGCTGAGTGCTATCAGGCAACAACTGCATGATGGCCAAGAGATTAAACCCAGTCAACATGGGGTTAGGCGAGGTACGTCTTGCCTGACTAACTTCATCTCCTTTTATGTTCAAGTGACTCGACTGGTCAATGAGAGGAAGGCTGTGGATGTGGTTTACCTAGATTTCAGTAAGGCATTTGACACAGTCTCGCCATGATATACTTATAGCTAAGATGGCAGCAAGGGGCTTTGACAGGAATATACTGTGCTGGGTCAGGAATTTGTTGGATGGATGAGCCCAGAGAGTGGTGGTAGATGGTGTTGCATCTAGTTGGTGACCTGTTACTAGTAGTGTCCCCCAAGGCTCGGTGTTAGGTCCAGTCGTGTTCAACATCTTCATTGATGATATTGATGATGGGTTGGAATCCATCATGAGCAAACTTGCGGATGACACCAAGTTTGGAACCCATGTCGATCTGTTGGAGGGTAGGAGGGCCCTGCAGAGCGACTTGGACAGACTGGAGAGATGGGCAGACTCTAATAGGATGAGTTTTAACAAGTCTATGTATCAGGTTGTGCATTTTGGTTATAACAACCCCAGGCAGAACTACAGGCTGGGAATGGAGATCTTGGAGAGTACCCAGGCAGGAAGAGACTTGGGGGTGTTGGTGAACAGTAAACTTAGCATGAGTCAGCAATGTGCCCAGGAGGCCAAGAGGGCTAATGGAATCCTGGCCTGTATCAGGAATGGTGTGGCCAGCAGGGAGAGGGAGGTTATCCTTCCTTTGTATTTGGCACTGGTTAGACCATACCTGGAGTATTGCATTCAGTTCTGGGCCCCTCAGTTTAGGAAGGATGTCAAGGTGCTGGAACGAGTCCAGAGAAGAGCAACTAGAATGGTAAAGGGCCTGGAAGGTAAGCCCTACAAGGAAAGGTTGATGGAGCTGAATCTGTTTAGCCTGGAAAAGAGGAGGCTCAAGGGGTGACCTTATCACTGTCTATAACTACCTAAAAGGTAGGTTATGGTCAGGTGGGGGTCAGTCTTTTCTCTTTGGACACTGGAGACAGGACAAGGGGTCACAGTCTTAAGCTCCATCATGGGAGGTTTAGACTTGACATTAGGAAAAAGTTTTTTACTGAAAGAGTGATCAGATTTTGGAACAGGCTGCTCACGGAGGTGGTTGAGTTACCATCTCTGGAGTTGTTTAAGGTTAGGCAGGATGACCTAGATGTCAGATGTTTAGGGGCTACTTGGTTGGATTTAGGTTGGACTGGATGATCTTTAAGGTCTTTTCCAGCCTCTTCATTACTGTGATACTGTGATACTGTATGACCTTCCAGGTGTTTCATTGCCTTGGACTCCAGCTCATTCTGGAGTTCCAGTATGTCAGGAACTGCAACACTCATAGGTGGTGTGACCTCACTCAAGCCACAAAAGTCCATAGTCAGCCTCCATCCCCCATTATAGCCATATGAAAGTGTTGAAGGATATGTGAGCCTTGCTGATGGTATCTTGGCTCACAAGTATACAGATCAGAATCTCTGTGGGCTGCAGATAGTCTCTATTGGTTCTACACTGCCAGCAATGACTATGATGAATGCTGTTGACACCTTTTGATTGTCCACTTTCAACAAGTCTACCACCCAAGGGTCACCTGAAAATGCAGGATAGGTGGACAATGGTTTAACATTATCAATCTCTACTGTTGCCACACCAAAGGCCCACTAATAACCTTTTGGATCCTTTTCATAGGAAGTAAATTCTGAGGATTCTGGGCACATCTGGATCAGTTAGTATTGTAAGTTTCTCCCAGTTGTGTCCCATTAGGCTTACCTCAGCCTCAGAGAGTTTTCCCTCTCCTTCCGATAGCTGGAGGCAGAGA
This sequence comes from Upupa epops, assembly GCA_013397515.1. NCBI lineage: Eukaryota > Metazoa > Chordata > Aves > Bucerotiformes > Upupidae > Upupa > Upupa epops. The sequence continues at coordinate 3,607 of VZRI01012065.1, read as the reverse complement.
CCCACTAACAGTGAGTAGCAACAGAGTTGCTGTTATTAGAATGTGCACACCTTACTGATGCAGTCTTCCTTTGAGTGCTCTTATCTTGCAGATCACCTACTTTAGACTGCAAAGCAGAATTTGGTTGCTTGTGCCACTTCCTCGTATTTTCTCTGTGGTCACAGAGAAATTGCCTTATCTCAGGACAAAACATGCTCCATTTGTTCTGGGACTGCCTTTTGGAATGATGCTTCATTTAACATGGATCCAGGAAGAAGAAAAGTTATGTGAGGAATTTACATAGTTCAGTTTCTCCATTAAAATATTTTCCGTCTTCTCTATTGCAGCAATAACAGGTCTGCTAACACAGTCATCATAATTCTGCACCCATCTAATCCCTTCCTACACCTGCACTTGTTCAATGCTAGACCAAAGCATGGTTGACAGGGTCTAGGATTACTCTGGCAAAGCACTCTGAACAAATTTTAACATTATAGGCCAAATACACTCTACATAGTCTGGTTTTAAATTCTGGGACCAATCTCCATATATTACCTCAAGTACAGACAGCTTGGGTATTGGATACCCTTCTGTAATGTGGTCCACCTGTAGGACTGAAACGTAAGGTCATCCTTGTAGGGATTTTAGGTTTTCATGGCAATCTGGAGTCTTCTCCCAAAGCAAGCAGAACCAAATTCAGTCTTAAGATCTCTGTCAATTACAGCCTCCCAAGAAAGGCTTCCCAGCTGCTGTGCTGTGTGAGTTAGGTTAGCTGTCTCAGCCTCCAGCTCCCAGCACCTAAGCAACAAGGTAATGAGTGAGTCTTCTTGTTCATGCTCATAGTTTTACATTCTGCAGGAATTTATAATCCTGGGACTGAGCAAGTGTATCTTGTCCCAGTCCTCCTTCTGCTCAGAAGGACCCTCTTAGCCACAAGAGCACACTGCTGGCTCATAGTCATCCTCCTGTCCACTAGGACCCCCAGGTCCCTTTCTCCTACACTGCTGTCCAACAAGTCAGTCCCCAACCTATACTGGTACCTGGAGTTGTTCTTGCCCAGATGTAAGACTCTACACTTACCCTTGTTGTACCTCATTTGATTTCTCTCTGCTCAGCTCTCTAGCCTGTCCAGGTCTTGCTGAATGGCAGCACAGTCTGCTGGGGTGTCGGCAACACCACCCAGCTTTGTGTCATCAGCAAATTTGCTGACAGTGCACCCTTATCACTCATCCAAGTCATTAATGAATAGACTGAAGAGAACTGGTCCTAGTACTGATCCTTGGGGGACCCCACTAGATACAGGTCCTCCAACTGGAATCTGTCCCATTAACCACTACTCTCTGGCTTCTATCCTGCAGCCAGTTCACAATCCACCTCACTGACCAATCGTCTGGTCCACACTGCCTCAGTTTGGCCGTGAGGACGCTATGTGAGATTGTGTCAAATGCCTTACTGAAGGAAAGATAGACCACATCCATGCCTCTACCATCATCTGTCCACCTGGTTATGCCCTCCTAAAAGGCTATCGCGTTGGTCAAGCATGACTTCCCCTTGGTAAAGCCATACTGACTGTCCCTAATGACCCCATTGTCCCTGATGTGCCTAGAGATAGCATCCAGGACAAATCTTCCCTGTTCACAAGAAGCAGATCCAGGAGGGTGTCTTCCCTAGTTGGCTTTCTCACCAGTTTTGTCAGAAAGTTCTCTTCTACACACTCCAGAAACTTCTGGGGCTGTTCTGTATCTGTTGTACTGTATTTCCAGCACAGATCCAGAAAGTTGAAGTCCTCCATGAGCACAAGGGGCAGTGATTGTGAAACCTCTTTCAACTGCTTATAAAAAATTTAATCTTTATCCTGGTTGGGTGGTCTGTAACAGATTCCCACCACAAAAACACTCTTGGTGGCCTTGTTCCTGATTCTTACCCATAAGGCATCAACTCTGTCCTTACCCTCACTAATTTTTGTGCTTTCATATGTCTCCTTAACATAGAGGGTCACTTCACCACCTCACCACCTCTTGCCTATCCCTTTTGAAAAGTTGATACCCATCAATTGGATTCCACCAGGTTTCTGTGGTGGCAACCATATAGCTTTCCTGTTGCACAACAGTCTCCACCTCCCCTGTTTATTGCCCGTGTTGTGTGCATTGATGTATAAACATTTCAGGGAGGGAGATGAGTACTTAGTTGTCAATATTGAGGGGTAGTAGACCTCAAATGAAAGTTTGGCCAGATGTTAGATGGAAAAAGAATAGTACTTTATCACATATAATGTTATGTTTGTTACAGAAAACATTTCATATCTATAACTCAAGCAAAGACCCTGACAGTTATCAAGGTTCAAAAATTATGAATTTTGAAAACTAATTATTAATTATGTCTGTATTAGATGCCATTTTTTTATCCTAATTTAGATTATTTTGTGCCAGTTTGGTTTTAGTTTTTTTGTTATCAAAGCACAACAGATAAGAAAGGGTGAAAAAAACATTAATGAAAAAAGCCAGTAAACTGCTGATAAAGACCAGTCTCTGCTCAGGCTTTTTCCCTCTCCTCATGTGGAAATGTCACTGTTCCCTACCACAAAACCTGATCATTTTCTTCAAATAGAGAATGAGAGAGATGGAAGATTGACTGTCCTTCTAGATCTACATAGCAGGAAAGCAGACAGCCACCCCACAGGTGGTGGAAGTCATTGCTAGGCCACTCTCCATCATCTTTTATAAGTTGTGGAGAAGAGAAGGTGTGTCTGGGGACTGGAGGATACCAGAAGTCACTCCAATCTCCAAAAAAGGCAAGAAAGAGGTTACTATAGACCAGTCAGCCTCACTTCCTCGCTCAGAAAGGTGATGGAACAACTTGTGCTTGATGCCGTATCTATGCATATTAAGGACAAAAGGGTCTTTAGGAACAGTCAACATGGCTTCACCAAAGGGAAGTTGTGCTTGACCAACCTGATAGCCTTTTATGAAGACATAACCAGATGGGTAAAATCATCATTCTTTGGGCATCCGTAGTCCCAGTCACTTCAGGTTTTACCAGCATGGTTGCTGTTTGCATCCGCCCAATAACATGGGCTATCAGCCATATTAAACAAGATACTACAGGGTAAAAACAATAAACCTGCAACAGCACAGAGACAGAAATTTCAACCTTCTTCCATCAGGACATTCCCAATAAGTTACAGGAGTCCTCATTCAAGGGGTTTCACCCATTGACTTTTTAAACGTATTTCCATGGCATTCCAGGCACTTCTGTCTGGGTATGACTGAGTTAAGTATCCACCCTTCAGGTCCTACAACCTTGCTAGAAATTGTACAGTTCCACCGACCTTAAGAGTACTTACACTTCTTCCTTTCCAGGGCCATTCCTTGGAGGTTACAGGTCCTCCACAAACCCAACAATTAGACACTTTCAATTCCTTAGCTATTTCTTTAGCTGGGTTCACAAATAAATTTTGCCCCAGAGTGGGAAATCAGCTCATTTTCTAAATCTTTTATCAGGGTGTTATAAAGTCCTGTTATAGATTCTCTCTTTTTTTTGTGTTTGCTGTTTTATTTTTGTCACCTCATTCACTTTGTATTTACTTTTTTTCTGTGGTAATACCTCCGTCATAGGATCATAGGATCAT
>VZRI01012064.1:539-37050 GCA_013397515.1 Upupa epops | reverse complement strand
CAAGCGCCCTCACGCAGGCGCCGTAGCTCCAAGCGGCTCCCGGGGAACGGCCCCGCGCCGCCGAGCAACCCCGCCCCCCCCCACTCCCCTGCAAGAAATAAAACCACATATCCTCCCAACAGAGGAGAATAGAATACAAATTTTACATTCCACAACCCAATACAGTCACACCACTGCAGAAAACTAAAAATCCAGTCTGTCCACCTGTAGCCATCTGTCTCTCACTAAGCACAGCCATGTCTGGGATCATCAGGGCTCCTGTTCAGAGAAGAGGGACAAGTGCGACCTCCTACCCAATGCTGGAAATGAACCCCAGCAGATGCAGAGAGGTGAAATATCTCTCCAAGAAGAGAGAGGCCTCTCAGATCCAGGCTTTCCTGCAGCAGAAATGCCCAAGGATTAAGATGGCTTTGCACTGTTCCTCTGGTGTAGTGTCTCCAAGGCCAGGTAGTTGCCAGCGACCACGAGTTAGACAGACCTAGAGAGTCCAGCCTGACCAAACCAAAGTGTAGTGCCTATACCCAAGTCCTGCCTTTAACCTATCTTTGAGTGGTTTATCTTTCACCCCAAAAGATATCTTTACAGAAGTTCTGCAATCCATCCTCCTTGTTCTTGCTCAATATTTTCCTACAAATCTACTTGCAAGGGAGAAAAAAATGAAATCAAACAAAACCAGAAAAGCTTGTGGGATGTGTTGTATCTATCCATATAGGGTCAAGGAGGTGTTCAGTAGTTGGGTCAAACAGCATAATAAAAGTCAAGTGACCAGAATAAAAATCAAGCAATAAAAATCAGGTAGTCACTGAAGTGGAAGATGGGAAGGTACAGTGCCAAGTACATCACTTGCTGACTGCACAGTGCTTGTCTGCAGCATCCCTTACTATCACCAACTTTGAGCAAAAGCAATGGCACAGGTACCTGTCATGGTAGCCCCAGACTTCTGGCAACAAGCAACAGGTTAGATGGGCAGATAATTCAAAGCATCTCTTACCTTTTTTTCGTGCTTAGGATTTGTTTCCTTTCTTCTCTGTAACAAAGAACACTGTCCAATGCTTAGAGTGGATATAGTATCAATCATTAGAGTAGCAATTACTTATCTCACAGGAGCTCTGAAAAACTTAATTAGTTAATATTTGTAAACCACAATGAGCTTCAAAAATGATGGTGCAAACACCCAAGGAAAGAGACTGCCCACAACAAAGCCCTGCTGGCTAAGCTGCAGAAAGCCCAACCAGTTTAAACCCCACTCCTCGCCACTGGCACTCCACATGGTGGAGCTGGAAGACACCTAAGGGAGTGTTCCCTGCTGTGTGCCAGCTCTCTGAAACCCAGCACGAATGTGACACTAATGACATCTCCAAGAAATGTAATTAGCCTTCATTCATGGAGAGATACATTAAGGAGAATTCTGAGACTCAGAGAAGTGGATTCCAATGGGTGAGAACTGAGCCCTGTGCTTTGAAAGCTGCATTAGGGAAGGGGAAAATTAGGAAAGAAAATGTTCTAATATTACTTAATTACCCCAAGACATCCTCAATGTAATTGAGCTTGTAGGGCTAAAAGAAGACTGCGTGCATGAAACCATCAGAGGCTGATGCATTTATAATGAGACCACTTTGCAAGGCAAACTAGGTCCCTACAGAGGGAGAGGGGCATGAAGAAGAAGGACAAGAAGGAGGCTGGGGAGGTACTGCAAGACACAAAGTGCTATCTGCTCAAGGTTGCAGGCCAGACTGGATGAGAAAGGAATGAGTACAGCACTGGGTACAGCACTGCCCAGAGAAACATATGCCGGGGAATTAGATTACTCACAAGTCTGGATGCTAAAATTCCATAAAAACCCTTTAGCAACCAATAAAATGTGTAAGAGTTGCTAACTCAAGGTGACAGCAAGACATACATTCCCCCCGACTCATACCAGAGCTATGTCAGCATCTACTGAGTGACCTCCCTGGGAAGCCTCTCCAGGCAAGGCTGCCTCTGAAGATGAGACAGGAAACCTTCCCTGCAGTGGCCAGGGTTCAGCCCCATTGCTCCTATTAACATTAAAGGAAACCAGGCAGCTAAATCCCAGTTCTGAAAATCAGCACTTTTAAGCCTCACCACAAGTCTATTCCAGCCTTGATTTACATACTGTACAGAAGGAGACATTAAAATCCAAATGGTTTATGGTAATAAACACTCATTTAAATATTATACTGGTAACAATCACTTCCAATTTTACTCAACCTTGAAGGAGCTCTCCATGCATGCATATATGTACAAGAAGATTTGAGAATTATTCTTTATCTTCTCTCTTGATTGCTGCTTTACCAGAAAATGAATGCCTAATGTTCATTAATTGTTTCACTTGGAGAAATTGCTGAAAAGTCATCACAGGAGAGAACATAATTTTTGTTAAAAAGGATTTTTTTAAAGAAAGCCCTGCCTGTGGCATGGATGTGTTAGCTGAGGAGAGTTCTGCTCAGGATGTTTAAGCACTGCAATGGGTGACAAATAGCTATTAACACTGAGCAATCTTTCACTGGAGGAGTGAAAACTATGGAGATCAAACAACCTTTAAGTGGGAATAAAATGCATTATTTATCACCAATTAATGTATTTTCTCTTTGTTTGCTAGAGAACCTGTGCAGGAGAACTGGGGTGACAGGCAGCACAGCCTCACTGAAGACCCAAGGAACCCTTCAAGCACCTCTGGTGAACATTGCATTGAACCACCCTCTTGTAGAAGTGAATAGGTTGTGAAACAAGCCTACAGCTTTTCGTACAATATAAAGGCAGGAGAGTCTGTAAGTCTCTCAGTTCAGTTTTCAAAGCCAGGTGGACATGGCCCTACACTGCAGTCCAAGCTAGACCACAGCAGCCTCAGCATATGAGGCAGAAGATGCCCACTGCCATTCTTCAGGCAGCAGGCCAACCACTGATGATCCTGGGTCCTGGTTTTCAAACAGACCTTGAGGGGCCTTTACCAGCTCTCATAGAATTCATCAGGCAAAGAAGCAGTCAATTGGGAAACAGATTTTATTAAATCTGCATCTAAGAACTAGAAGAAATAAACATCAAACAGATGAGGCCCACAAATAAGAAACTGCATCACAGTGCTGATATGTACTTCAGGATATATATTTTAATGTACTACAAAATGTATTTTAAATTTATATGTAGTCTGAAATGTATTTTTGAACTGTATTGTATCCTTATTTGAAAGACAAGGAAACAGGGAGTGGAATTAGCAAGTATATTCTTGAGTGTCAGCAGGACAAGACAAAGGGCCAGAAAGGAGGCCAACTCAGACAGAGACAGTGGGACAAGAACCAGGTATCCAAAACAGGAGGCTGTAACTCAAGCACAAAGCAAGGAGACGTTGAACAGATGTCCAAAAGAGGAAGCCATAACTCGAAGGAGCAGGATGTAACTCAAGCAACATGCCAAAGAGAGGGAAGGAGGTGAGACACACTTGCAAAGCAACTCATGCACAAGATAACCATCTGCAAGATACCCTGCAACAACAAAATTTTTGTACAGATGCTGCAGAAACAAGACTTTTGCACTCATCAGCAAGGCCCTCCTTACACATGCTCTATATCTAGGAGGAGTTTATGAAAATGAGTTATTGAATATCCCTCTTCACCTAGCACTGTAACAAAACAATGCCTGGTTAATAATATTGTTACTATTTCAGTGCCATTGCATGCCCTCTGAGGAAAATGGCTTAGAGTTATTCAGTGGTCTTTGGCCTACAATAAGGGCCCTTGAGGGAAGGTCATATCCTGCACTAATTGGAGATCACAACCACACCGAGCCAGAGGCCCCCTCCTGACTCTGCCTTCATGGACAACTGCTCCAGCCACCCCCTGACTCTTTTTTATCTTTCTCATTTTCTGCGAGCTGTTCCAGGGAGTCGCATGCCATGGTCTGCAGGTACCTCCCAACCACCCCAAACCACTCACCCACTTTCTCTCCCTTCTTGCTTCAGTGAGCTCTTCCAGGGGGTCTTGAAATATGGCTGGCAAACATCAAGTCAGTCGGGTGTACAAATACTCCACTCCCAGTTCCTCAACTACCTGCCAAAAATGTGAGATCCTCTTCTCTTCCGCTGTGACACCGCCTGTCTTCCCGCCGTCCAATAGATCAGGATGGCTCCAGCCGCGTGGTCCATGTTGACAGTCTCAAAATGGCACTGCCCGCATGGCAGAGGTGGCGCCTCTCCTTCTTGCCCACTACACGGCTCCGAGGAGACTGTCGCATGGCTTACCAGTTCCAGCGTCTCCTCAAAGCAGCCAACCTACGGCACTGTGGGCTCAGCACTGCTCTCAGCCGCAGCTCCGCTCGCTCACGACTGCAGAGGAGTCAGTTCTCGTCGTCGTCGTCTCCACTCCTGCAAGCGCATCCCACGCCCAGGACGGGTGGGCAATCGAGGGAAGAGAGCAATATCTCATCTCTCCCCTGTCGCGGGTTCTCCCCCTCTCGCTGCCGGAAGCTGCCCCGCACCCCACATTGAGACCCCGCCAGGTCTGGGGTGGGGCAGCGAGGAGGAACGTGGGTTTTTTTGCAGAGAAGCGCTCTCAAAACTCACACCTCATCTGTTCTTGTTTCATATGGATTCCCCTACTAGGACAAAGGACACAGGAAGGTGGCCCTCAGGGGATTAAAACAATATCAACTCTGATGTCTACCAGATGTCCAGATAGCCAGCCCCACTGAATCAGTGAAAGAAGCTCTCTCCAGGAGTACCCCCTGTATAGGCCATGGAAAATTTGGGCCAGTGTGGTTACCCGACCTCATATTAAGCTCTTTTTCTTGGAGCACCAGAAGCATGGCCAGAGAATACGAGACCTATACAGCACATTGGTGGGATCTGACTGACAGTGGCAGAGGCAGTCAATCTCAGCGTAAACAAGGCAAAGATAGAGATGATGTTCCATTCCTTCTCCTTATCTGGGTGCAGTCAAGCTCTGCTCAGTGAGCCCAAGGCCTTTCACATTATTCACTGTGACAGGAGAAGGGAGATGGATTGTACGTGACAGAAGTGTGAACAGCATCAAAAAAGCAGGGGGGTGAGCAAAAAGGAACAGTACAGGTCTTGGCCAAACAAAAAGGTCACTAAACACAGGTGCATACTGAGGGCAAGTGACCTGTGTTCACACTTTTGTCTGAAAAAACTACCCAGGATCTTTGATCACCTCACAGTCCAAAACATCGCTCCTTACCCACCCTTCCAAGGGAAAGCATGAAAAGTAGCAGCAGAGCCCAAGAACTGTTGCAATGTCCCTATCATACTAATGATGTTTTCTGCCCAAATCATTCCAAGTGTGGCACCTCATTGCAAAATAGGGGTAGCCAAGAGAATCACCACAACCCTTTCAGGCTCAAACCTGTCCCTTGCACCACAATACCCATGAGAAGTACCCAGAGTTTCTTGCAGGGGACCACCAAGTGATGCTGAGACATGCAAGCAAGAGCCTGCACCTGTTCCAATTGCTTGACAAGGTCTTGCAAGATCCATGTTTGCATTAAAAAGAAATTACAAGGTTTTGCACTCCACTAGCTTGCTTAAAGCCTGCATACTAAACAGTAAATGCTACCTATGAGGCTGAAGAAAATCTTCACTAGAAAAAAGCAAGCAGACATTGAATTCATCATGAGCAATGACATTGGGGAGGCATTGTTCTTCTGTCTGATGGACCATGCTGAAACACCTGTTTCTTATCAGGAAACTGTTAATAACTCTCACTGTTGAAATCAGCACTGAAAATGTGTCATTAAGTCAAGTTATTCCAACCACCATCTAACTGAGGGGAAAAAATACCATCAAGGAGGAACAGAGGCAAAACTAGATCTTAAGTACCCAGATTAATGTTAAAATTACACTTTTCCATGTGTCCGCTGAAAAACCACTTGCTAGCAGGGAGGAAAAAGACAAAAGAACACCACCAAACAAATCCAGTCAATATATTAAATGGCTCCCGCCTCACAGACATCTTCTAACTGACATGAGACACACAGCTGGATAACTATAGACAACTTTAACTGATTAACTACAGACACTGACCTTTTCAATTAATTCACCAGGGATTTGTTTTATTCCAATTATCTGCTAAAGTTGCAGCCTCCCCATGGAGTCAACAGAAAACCCAGTCTTGGTCCCACCTTTCTCTTACACTAGTGTAAAAGGCTATCAAAGCTGGTTACTCCAGGGTAGGTAAGGTAATTTTGACTCAGACAGAACAACAGAAAGGATGCTCTGTACTCAGGAGAGTAGATGTTTGCAGAACACAGCCCTTTAGGGACCCCAGGGTCCTCACCTTCTCAAAGAAACCTGGAGTGATGCACAAGGCAGATGCCCTAATTTTGCATGTTTCACATGTGGAAATGGACCCAAGTTTTGCAGTGCAGGACCTTCTTGTGTAACAAAAGTTCTAACTTCAGTTGTGCTGCTCACTGGTTGCAGCAAACCTATCTCCCATAACCACTGAAAGCCTTAGATTATTTCTCCCCAAAATCACCACCAGTCTCAGGGTTTCCTCTTTCCCTTTCAGACCCTGGTCTGGCTTAGGTTTGGTCCCATTTTGAGCTGTTTCTGACCAGTGGAACTCAGTTGTCACCTTGTTTTGATGTCTTCTGCACTGGCAAAACAGGCAGAAATATGACAACTGCTTGTCCATAGTGGTTCACTGCACTAATTACTACCTTTTTCCCTTCACTGTATGTAAAGAAGCATTGACCTGCTCCTTCTCCCAAATTTTTGTCGCAAAGTCCTTGATTCTGAGGTAAGCACAATAGGAACTGACACTGAGCCCATTTGTAAGGAGTCACAAGAGCTCACTGAAATGGTTTGAGTGCAGTCCTGTCCAAAGAAATCAATTACAGTAATATGTCTAAAAATGAAACCTTAAGTGGAAAAGTCTTGGCTAGAGCAACTCTGCCCTCAGCTTAGGAATCCACATGGTGTCACCCTGAAAGCTTCACGCTCCTCAGTACAAAGAGTACCCTTGTTTCTATTTCTGGTCAGGTGTTGGAACAGGCTTCCCAGCGAGGGGGTGGATTTGCTGAAAGTGTTCAAAAAACACGTATCTGTGGCACTAGAGAGCACGGTTTAGTGGACAAGGTGGGGTTGGGTTGATGATTGGACTTTATGATCTTGGAGGTCTCTTCTAACCTTAATGATTCTATGATTCGTGATTTGATTTTCTGGAAATATGTGTTTATTTTCCCTCACAGCCCCTTGATTCACAACTACATCTCCTGGGAGAATTTAAAAAGGATCCAGATGTGTCCGGTGGCACAAGTGCACTCAGCAAAAAGACTCTCCCAAGACAACCTTGAAGGAATCCAAAATGAATCTGTCCAATCCGAGCCACTGAGGAGGGGAAGTATTACTTGTGCTGGTGCTGTGGTTGGGGCTTTGGAATATGGGATACAAATGGCATCCTTTATCTTCTTCTGCAAACTCCTTGACAGCCTCAGAAAGGACGGTTCAAAGGAGCAAAACAAAACATTCACCTGCATGACAGAATAGTTAACTTAATCCCCTAATGATAAATCCCATTAGCATGTAAAACTAGTAGTAGTAATTGTAGCCAGTTTCCAACCTTTAATGTAGTGGAAATAGTAACTTCAGTGGCACTGTCTTGCTTCCCAGAGAACTCTTTTTCTGCAGATTATTTCAAACTCATCTAACAAGGGGGAGAATGAGGGAAGAAGGATATGAGATTAAAGAAAAGGGGATATGTAAGACGTGGGGATGAGAATGCAATTCTGGCAGCTACAAGTTGCCCAGGCTGGTCTGAGCAGTGTCTCTGCTCAAGAGAAACAACTCAAAAAATTCAGAAAATGGGTAAAACATAAACTAGATGCTATACAGATGGATTCTGCTAGACAACCCTGATAAATATATTTTTCTGGGAGATAGCAGTTTGGGGTTTTTAGATAAAAGCTAATCTTTGTCTTTTGTGAGAGCACTTGACCATCTGGACTTCAGAAAAAAAACATTTGATACTGTGCCAATTGGACAACAGATCACTTAAACTGTAGGATGGGAACATTACAATAAGAATTATGGATCAAATAAACGCTTTGCAGAAAAAAGCAAGGTTAAAATAGGTAATATGCAAAAAAAGGAGGCAGTTTGGAGGGACTTTGCTGAGCAGACTGTTCAATCATCACTCACGTTCAACAGTTCCTTAATGACAGGGGACCAACACTCATCAGACTCACTGCTTAGGAGGCAAAACAACCCAAAATGGTGACTTTTGGCAACATTCAGAAGAATACAAGTATCAATGGCTATCTCAAAAACCAAACCACTGAGAAACAGATGCAGTCTAAGCTAGTCTTACACCCTGCTGAAGTGGGAGATCATGTAACATAGCATCTGAAAATCTAAGTCTTCACCAGTCCTCTCCTTTAAGGTTCTTCAGAGGAACCCAAAAACACAGCTTCTCCTTCCTCAGGCAGCCCTATGAATGCTTTGGAATAATTTGTAAGAGATGAAGCAAAAGGATTTCAGCAGAAATTAAACTGAACTTAAACAGGTGAATTTTTGCAACAAGATACTTTGGGCAAACATTATTAAGCCTCCCTAGGTAATATAATCAGAAGGTCTGCCCCAGTTTTCTAAAGTTTGCACACCAAAAAAAGTCCATCATTGCATTAAATGTTAAAAAACACTTTTCCTTCTTTTTTTTTTTTTTGATTCTTAATAAAGAGGTGAGCTTTTTAAGCCGCCTTTAAGCAGATGAACACAGGTGAACATTTTGCAAGGAATCCCTTGCTTGTTCCAAGTACTGAGTAAACCAGCAGCAGGGCTCAGGTTTTACATCAAAATGTGTGACAACTAGCCTCAAAATTCAAGAGGAAGACAACATTAGCAAAGGCCTTTTAAAGGGGAATTACTCATGTTTATGCAGAAACTTCTGTATTTATGGGCAAAACCCACTCACTGAGAGCAGTGATGGTTAGAAACTGTGATCAAATGGTTTTTAGTCAGAAAATGTCAGTGTGCCAAACCCATGATCACATATGGAGAGGAAAGAAAGGCCATATCAAAAAACAAATTTATTTATCCAGGCCAGAAAATTTTCAGTGTCGTCGTGGAGCTTTCGATGGTTAAAAACATTTTTAAAAAATTATAAAAAAAAAGATGAAAGAATAAAATAAGAAGAAAAGAGCTTCACAAAGCGCAAGTAACCTTATATCTTGAGTAATAGCCAGGGATGCAGATGGACCAGATTCAAGCCCTTCAAAGCAGCGATTTGTACCTCTGTCTTCAGCATTCCCAATGAGGCTTCAACCATAAACCAGTCCAGGGAGTTTCACTCTCATCTTCTGGTTAACAAAAATACATAACTTTAAAAAGTATCTTGGTTTTATCTTTATGTAGAAAATGCACCTTCTTTCAAAATCGCAGTCTTGTCTTGTGGGACAAGGAAAAAAAATAGGTCCCTTCCCTCCCTGTTTTTGATTACAGCTTATTAGCATCATCATTTAGTTTAAGATTTCTCATAAAAATTCCATTCCCAGCAAACAACCAAAAAAGTAAGAGAGCATTAATTGGCCTCATTAAGGCCATTTTCCTAAGAAATGGGCGCTCCTACGTGTGTGTACACATAGGTCCGCATAAGTCAAGCCACCACTTAATAACTTTCACCCATCTTTTCATAGGGTAGAAATCACAAATTATTTACATTCCTGAAAGCTTAATGCAAATAAGTAGCTGGACAAAGGAGACAACAATAGCCGCATGAAGGACAGCTTGCTCAACCTCAGTCCTAGCCATCAGGGAACAAACACCAAGGAAAGGCATGGAAGACTGAGCTGTGGACCTTCCCTTGCCAGTAGCAGCACTTGTCTCTTAAAAAATAAAATTAATAAATTACTGTAAATAGCAGTAATTTATTAGTAGCGTAGGGGAAAGAACAGAGGCTTTTCTGCTGAGCTCATCCTCTTGGGCACGGACACTTCTTGTAGTCCATCCCTGATGCTGGCAGAATTAAGGGCTCTGCCACCACCAGCTCCAAGCAGATTGTGTCGACACACATGAACTGGAGGAACCCTTGGTAATAAAATACCTCTCCTAGAAATTAACTTTAGTTAAGGCTTGAGCACTTAATATCTATATTTGAGACATTAAGCCTTCAGCAGAGAGGCTGTTCCCAGCACTCCAACTTACACCTTCCCCAGCATCTCCTGGTGTCACTGGTAGGAATGCTGCAACCCAATCTCATCCCCTTCTTTGAGGAGGTGGCCCCAGCTGCTGTTTTACAGGAAAACATATCTTGGAGCTCTCTAGCCCTCCTGGTAAATTTGACAAAAGATTCAAAACTTGTTAAGAGACGGCTGGTGGAAGAAAAAGCACTGACACTCAGTACAATTGCATAAGCTTCTTTTCCTTGGGAAACCAGGCTAAAAATAATACCCTGCAATTTGACAGCTTCAGCTAAGAAGAGCCACCAGTGTGCTTGTGAGGACACACAAGCAGAGCCTGGCTGCATGCTGGCTCTGGGCTCCTGCAGCACCGAGTGGGCTCCAGTAAGGCACAGGGACAGTGCCCACAAGTCCAAACCACAGCCTTGCCTAGCAACAGCACCTGCTGCTGCCCACCACAGCAACTCTGCTCACTCAGTCCCACCAAACCCAGAATTCTACAAGCCATAGAGCCTCTGCAAAGTCCCCCAGCTATGCACACACACCTAGCATGGTCTCACTGTGCTGCTACATTAGTCAAAAAAAGCTGTTTTTCAGCCCAAATGCATGTTCACCCAATGCAAGAGGGAAATCTTGCTGTCACAAACACCATTCCATCTCCACAGCCTGCTCCAGTGATGGAGGAGAAATCCATTTGGTGGTAATTGCTATGTGAAGAAGGGGAAGAGATCCCTGATAGCTTTTATTATCAGAGTGCCCAGATGTAAAGTGAATGCTTGCAATATTTATACACGTCATCAGTTATAATTAGTAGCCTGATTTGTCAAACTGAGGCAAGACTCAAAGGTGTCAATTAGGAGGAGGCAGAGGGCAAGTCATGGGAACAGCAGTGCATGGTATTTATCAGCACTGCAGAAGCTGCTTCCCAAATGTCAGATTCAAAACCGCAAAAGGCTTTCGCCAGAAAACCAAAACAAGGCAGTGAGGGTGACGGCAAGACAAAGGCTGCACTGGGGTCCTGTTATAGGGTCAGCCCACTACTCCCAGGGTAGGCACAGGCTGGGGCTGGCAGCCCGCAGAGCTGGGCAGTGCGACAGAGAAGATTTCCTTTGACTGCCCTCTAATGCTAGCTAGAGGAAAAAGATCATCTAGTTCTAATTCCCCTGCCGTGGCCAGGAGTATTTCTCACTAGGTTGCTCAAAGCACTATCCAACCTGGCCTTGAAAGCTTGCAGTGATGGAGTATCCACAATCTCCCTGTGCAACTTGTTCCAGTACCTCACCATCCTCACAGGGAGGAATTTCATAATCTAAATCTCCCCTTTTTCAGCTTGAAGCCATCACTCCTAATCTTGTCACTACAAACCCTTGCAAAAAGTCCCTCCCCAGTGTTCTTGTAGCCCCCCCCTTCAGACACTGGAAGGCCAGAATAAGGTCTTCCTATAGATGCCTTTCCTTCTTTATGAGGAGAGGCTGAACAAACCCACCTCCCTCTCAGCCTGTCCTCATAACAGAGGTGCTCCAGCACTGACTATCTTTTCAACCCTCTTCTGGACTGGCTCTAACAGCTATATGTCCTTCTTGCATTGGAGGCCTCAGAGCTGTATGTTTTACTCTAGATGGGGTCTCACAAGAGCAAAATAGAGTGGCAGATCTACCTCCCTCAATCTGCTGGCCACACTTATTTTGATGCAACCCAGCATGCAGTTGGCCTTCTGAGTGTGGAGACCAAGAAATGAGTTGCCTTTCTCTGGAGGCAGCACCACTGCACTGTACACACTTGTGGGGCATTTTAGGCCACTTGTTACTGGCAAAGATACTCTCTTTTTTCTCATAAATCATTACCTCTGCAATGAAGTGACAGACAAAAGACTTGCTGAAGTCTGGGATGGGCTATCCCTCTACTTCAGCTCCTAGAAACTTCACTCCTGCTTGCACCTGCATTGGCCAGACAATTTGTCCTCTGCATGGCCAAGGCTTACCAGCATCAAGACAACCAAAGCTGAAGTGCATACAAGTTTATTTAAAAATTAGCAAGTTCTGGCCCCTGAAAACCCCCTAAAAATTCACTGCCAGCCTTAAAACCTGCCTCACGTAATGCCCAGCACTGTTGGCATATGATGGAGCAGGGCAATGGAGAGTGACAGCACCCACCATCAAGGCCACAGCTTTAGGGAGAGTTATACCTAACGTTTAAGTTATATGGAGAGCTTACCCCAGATGGTTGCACTTTCGGATTTCTGCAGCCAAGCTCCACTTCTTCCCCTCATCCAGCACTAGGTGGTAGCAGTGAACTGAGTGGGCTCTGCTCTGCAGGGCCATTGACCCTTGCACCCCTGAGTCCTTCACTCAAACTATCGCTTCCTGTACATATGGAAGTAACCTCTGCACTTCTGTTGGTGGCCAGAGACTGGAAACACAGAGGACAAGAGTGACAAGGGAACTAGCGTGTTCTCCTTTGGGGTTAAGTGGCTCAGGTGCACCACTACAGCAGCATCACCATAGAAGGGATAGGGTATATGGAGAAAGAGAAGAGACCTCCATGGAATCATATCGTCTCTTCTGATAGAGCAGAATCACCCCAAAGCCCCTCAACCAACAGTGACATTAAAGAAAAATCAGGTAGAAATGTTTAATTGAAGATCCCTAAGAGATGAAATTAGATGTGATGTTTTTTGCTCATCAAGACACTACAGGCTTTTGGAATCAGTGTTAAAAACCACATCTCGTGGCAAACAGCACCACGGGGTGAAGCCACAGTGTGGGACTGCTGCAGAATAGAGCCTCAGAGCCTGCCTTCCCCCGGGAAGCAATGTCACAGCTCAGGCAGAAAATATCCAGCACGTTTCAAGATTCCCAAGAATGTCACCCTGTACCAAAGTCACCATGAGTCCTACAGAAGGAACAAACCCCTAAGCAAAGCCAAGGGAGATGCTGACACCAGGAGTCATCTTGCTTAAGTTAATAACTGCAGACACCTACATCTGAGCTACTCATTCTGCACGCCTGTCTTTCCATAATGAAGAGAAATAGGCACTTTTAGGATACAAATTGATTCCTGGCATCCAGCAGACAAAATCTGAGCTGAAATTGCTCGTACTAGGGAAGTTGCAGCCATCAATGTCCAAACTGTCTGTGAAGCAGATCTCCCAAACATAAGACAGGGGACAGGAGGAGGAACAGAGATGACAGCTGATGCCTAGAGACAGCTGTGGCTGATGGGCAAGTGATGCAGAGCAGGGTCACCCTCTCCTCCACTAAAGATGGAGCATATAGCCTACCACGTCTGGGCATAGGCCAGGAGGGAAAGAAGATGACAGACACATTAGCACCTTCTTCTTGTTGACAGCTTGTTTTTGTCTAAGCTTTCTCATCCTCCACTAATTATTGCCTTTTGATTTGGAGACTTAAGAAGAGGTGTCATGGTGGCCTTCAGCCACCCACCTCAGAGCTATAGAGGGGGAAAGAAGCCCTAAAGGACAGAGGGCTCAGGTCACTCTTGCTCTTACTTCAAGAAAACAAGCTTCTCTTTAGGAGCATTTGGTGCCTATAAACATTAGAGGTGCCTATAAACTGAGAGCTACAGAACATTACACTGAGATTTGGGGTTGACTTGGTGAGACCAGAAAGTCCTGGAGCAAGTAGCACTGACCAGGTACCCAAGCTGGGACTAATAGGACAACAACTAAAGGCATAAAAAAAACAGCACAAGGATATGTGGGGCAGTCCAAGGAGCACAGTTTCAAACCTGAAGTGTCACTCTTCCCACTGAAGATCCACGGCAGACATGAGACATAAATCTCTGCGATGCTGCTTCAAAATAATCCATGAGAAAAGCCTTGCTAAACTGAACACTGGTTTGGAGAATTCTCGTTGTGACTGAGATCAGGAAGGAAAAAGACACTCTTGGCAGAGGGACGATATAGGCTCCACTAAGAAAGGAGACAGCCTGCCCCACAGCCTTTGTAGGAAATAAGCTTCTACCATACCATTCTGGCACTGAAACCAGCATCCCTTGCAGAGATGTCCAGTCATGCAGCTCTTCCCAGCTCATATATTTGGGATTTTTCCACCCAAGCATGACATGATGAGAAAACACCCGAGGAAATCAACAGAAGCCCAAATTCCTTGTAGCACCCTCCTCAGGAGGTGTAAACCAGGTCAAAACCTCCTCCTGTCTAGCAGAGACTCAGTGACAAGAGGCACCAGTGTGCTCCCAAAATGTGGGGACCAATGTGACGCCAACCAGGTATTTGCACGCAGAAACCTTCTATCCACTTACAGCTTTCTTAAGCCAACATGTTTGCATTAAAAGGCCTGTTAGACATTTGCTGGTACTTTTCAGGCTCTGTCAGTCTTGGTTTTATTTCAATTGCCTTTAAGTTACTTGGTGGAACTTTCATATATAAATAAGGAAATAAGCAAAAGCCTTCAGATTTATAGGATCTGACACTGTGGTTTAAACGAATCCACAATGATCTTGTCTTCTGCTCATTCCCCCTCCAGCAGCTCCTCTTCCTCTGGCTCCATCATGCCTGCTCAGTATGGAGCAGTAATCCTTCCCAGGCAAGTTGGGAGGTGTATCTGTGCTCCACTCTGCCTCCCAGCCTGCCATTTAATCTAGCAGAACCACAGCTTTGCTGCTCCTCTCTCACAAACTGGGGTCATGCTGTAAGCAGCAGTTCTCTTGAGCTGGGCAGGCCAAGACAGCTCTGGGGATACAAGGTGGTGAAGAACCCACACCACATGGTTGCAGGAAAACCCTTGGTCAGATCCTACATGACTTCAGAGGACACAGCTCCCATCACTGTAAAGCCCTGCCACTGCTTCAGTTTTATACCAGAAACCCTCTGCCTCATACTACATTTTCCCTTTTTTCCTTCCTGCCTGGCTCTGCCACACGATCATCAAGGAAGAGCTAACTCAGAGGAGAATGTGTACTTCTGCTGTGATAGAAGCTAAAGGCAAGCTGAGGTTTCTTTCCCTCTCTTAGAGCAGGACAGGAAACTGCAGGGTGCCCCAGGGATGCACTGTGTGCCCTTGCACCACAGTGGCTCCTGGAGAAGCTTTTGGACTGGAATCCATGAAGACTCTGCTCGGAAAAACACCTTTCCTCTTTTCCACATCCTTCTCAGGCAGCTGAGCACAACAAAAACAAACCCTGGGCTCACGACAGCAGAAAACCACCCTGAAACTTCAATTCCCCATGACAAGGGCATGCAGTTCACCCAGCAAAAGGCATGACAAGGGGCTCAGCTGAGCTATGTAGCTGCTGCCACCCCATGTACCCTTAGAAATAAATAATATATATATATTCATCAAGATTAAAGCAATGGGAGTCTAAATGAGGCTGATGCTCACCCTGGTTTAAATTGGTGAAAGTCAATTTAAAAAGGCAGAATTAAGTAGAAGTAGTAAAAGGTTAAAGAAAGTCAAATCTGCAACCTGGAGAAAATTACTAGCTCAGTCTGCATGACAAGGTAAAAAATTTTGCAGGAGCCATATATTTTTCTATAGGTGCCCCATATTCTTCCTGAACACTAACTTCTTTAATCAGCTTGTGGCAGCCCAGAAGGTTGTTCCTTTGTGGCTGAGAAAGCATCTGGAAAACAACTGTGGCAGCCTGTTGACCTTCACCTCTCATGCTGGTCTGGGGAGAGAAATTAAGAGTTTGGCTTTGCAACAGAGCTGTTTGCAAGCTTTGAGGACACACAAGAAGGAAAGCCCAGAGGAGCTGGGGTTGATTTGCTAAGCACAAGCATTACAGTGTTTGTTTAACAAACTGGGCAGCTGAACATACTTGACTGGAAGAAGGCAGCATCGCCTACTCAGGTAGCACAGTGTTTCTCTCACACAAATTTTTTCTATTTTTCCTTTTGGATAATTTTCTGTATCAAGAGAATTTCAATTTCCCTCCAAAAGCAGCCTGATACAGATCATGAGAAAAAAAATGTGGGGAAAAATGTATTGGTGCAGCTTTAACTGAAGTAGACGCCTATGAACACCTGTACTGGAGCAAGTAATTCTATCAGATAAAAGGTACTTGTTATTTTTTTAAGAGACTCTAAGTTTAGGTCCACACTCTACTACGAAATCAACATGTCCTGGTTAAATAAGGAGAATTAACCTCTCAGAGGTTATATGAGTGTATAAAATAAAGCAAAGATTGTTTTCCAGCTTGGAGTCTTTCCCCCTGCCAGTGGAGAAGGTTACGGAAGAGCAAGGCACCGTGTCCTGATTCACTAGCTTCTGGCAAGGTGTGACAGAGCCTTCACCACCATGTCTCCATTGCTTCTTTCTCAATCCCTTGCACCATCTCCCACTTCATTCTTCAGCATGAATCACACCAGAGCTGACAATTCAAAAGGCTCATGAGAGCTGTCTGCAGAGACACAATAAATGAGATCTCTTAATTAACACCTCCCTTAACTAAATAAATTAATTTTATGCGGCTGATATGTTTCATCTTCACAGTTTGGGGGTGACTGAGTAGCTGAAAACATCCCTCTACTGTCAGCCGCTGGAAAGACTTTTTGCTTTATAGTGTTTCTATAAACAAACTTGGCTCCAAGGTGGCTGCAGGTGCACCACAGGCAGGGAAGGAGACCACTGGAAACAGGCCAGCTGGCAACCCTCTGCTTCAGCATCCCTCAGCACCTTGGGTTTCCAGGAGAAACACCTCATCTGGACCAGGGAGGGGGAGAAAACCCTCTGCAAAGAGAGTGCTGTGGGACAGGTACATTGCATCCTTCAAGGCAACCCACCTCCTTTTCTTCTCTGAAGAAAAACAGCTACAGCTATGCCAAAGGATGGAGAAAATGTCATGATGCTTCACCTGCCAAAGAAGACTCATAAATTTGCAGTGAGTGCTATAAAGCCTAGATCATAAAGATGAAAAAAAAAGGACTTGGGTACTCAGGAGTTCAGATTTCAGCCCTTGACCTAGAGGCATCTGACAGGCAAAGCAGGTCCCACACACCTCCACCAGCTAAATCCAAACAGCTCCCTAGCTAACAACAAGCATGGGAAATGACTACTCATGAAGACATTTCATCCTGCACACAGCTACTGGTGGACCACTCAGACAGAAGATGTGGTGCCACATACACTAGATTTTATAAGAACATGTAAGTTCCTCTCCAAACTCACCAAACATTCTTTCCAGGGCAGATGGTACACACACACTTGTGGGTGCTCTCTCCAGAACACCTCTCAAACTGCAGCCTCTTCTTCTTCTCCCTGTTGACTCTATCCCTTTTAACCCAACAGGCAGGGTCTTCTGTAGGAAGGACAGAGACCTGGGCTCAGCTTGACATGCTCACAACTTTTTTCTATACAGCAGCCACTGGTATTGTGATAAAAGCCTCCTCTACGGCCTTTGATGGCTGGGGAAAAAAGACAGCTAAGCTGAAAGCCTACCACTAAAAAAAGACTTCTCCTCTGGGTCTGAATCATCAGTACAGCTTTTGGTCCTTAAAGGAAAGTGATAATCCAAGGGAACAGACTCCAGGCCAAAAGCAGTCAGAATTACCCAGATTATCGATAGGGTGCCCTGCAGAGATGCAGCCAAGAATTGTTTCCTTCTACCTCTCTTTTGTCTTTTGCCTGGTGGAGCATGATAGAGCAGAAAGACTCTTTTTTATTAAGGGAATCAATTAGATTTTTTTTTAAAGAGACTAGTATTTACAATCAATTTCCCAATTAAAAGCATAAGGTTGGTTGTTGGCGCAGGATTTAAACTGGGGCTATTTGTTTGTGTTGTGGGATCAATGCACAAACCCCAAGTGCCACGGGTGTCACCAGTTTTCAGGAACTTTTTAAGTAACTTTTGGGGTATCTGTATTCCTGTTCCAAACCAGTTTAAAGAACAGACAGCAAAAAAGACTGTGCTGCTGCTGCTGCCCAGTAAAACAGCACCGGGCAGCTCACACTGAAAGATATTTTAAAGCAATGACCACCTCCTTTGCAGAAGCAAGGAAAACAGCCTCCAACAAATCAGTCTGGCCTAAGTGGATTCTCTGATGTGTACTAAGGGGCTGGTTGAATTTCTTTCCTGAGGGAGACATCTCCTGTTTGCCAGCTCCCTTTGCTGACTGCTGAAGGAACTGGTTCAAGGTGAGACTATCTTATCTCCTACAAACAGAGCTTAACCTCTGGTGTATTTGCAGCAAGTCCTATTACTTTGGGGTGATTCAGAGCTAGAAGCTGATTATTACAAGCCAGGAAGGAGTATTTTGGCATCTTCAGTGTTTACAGCTTTTATCACAGAAAAATTCACCTTCACTAGCTATAAAAATAGATAAAATCTCACAGCAAAGCCAGGGCTACTCAAGATCCCATGTCACTACCAAGTCTCTGTATGCTCTGGGAATCCACTCCACCCACATGCACACAAAGATCAAGAGCTCTAGCAAAATCTGTTAAATTTTCCTGCAATTTAATGTAGCCTGTGATCCTGGCTTAAGAAGAGCTCTGGAGACAACCTGTCTTGGGTTATGGAATCAAGAAGTTTGTATTCTATTTTCATCTGAGAAGCTGTGTGGTTTTGTTTTTGGTAACTTCAGGGGGTGGGGGAGTGAATACTGACCCAATTGTTAAAACCATTTCTCTTAAGTATCTCCTGATGACCCCATCTCCTCCCATTATGAGACGCTTCACCCAGTGGGGGGAAGTGGGGGGGAAGCTGATCGTGCCCGTGCCGAGCTGCACGTACTGGGACTAAGAAAAGGAGGGGGGCTCGTCTTTCTCGAGGGAGTCTTGGTCTCGACTGGGCTCGCTTCGCTTCCTGCTGCCCCCCCGGACTCTGGGATTCCCAGCTGAAGCTGCCCCTGCCGCTGCTCTCTCCACCGCTGCCCCTCCCACTTCTCACGGAATCCAGCTTCTCTCCGAGACTCTTTCGGCCTCCCGCTCTCCCCTCCCCGGAGTGCTGCTGTGACTGCCCGTCTCTCTCTCTCTCCCTGCCATCTCCTGCGTTTTGCTCCTGCCTGCGCCCGCACCAAGGAAGCCTCTCCACAGCTGCCACTCAGGAAAAAACTAAATTGGGACAGGTTTTATTTTGCTCTGTCGGGATCCCTAGGACACTTTTTATTTTGACTGGTTGTTTGGGTGTACTGTTGGGTTTTTCCTTAGTGTTCTTAATAAAGAATTGTTGTTCCTTTTCCCAAATCTCTTGCCTGAAGGCCTTTAAATTGAAAGAATTTGATACCTGTCTTCCTAAACCGGGACACAACCTTAATGCTGACAGCACAACACATCACTGTGTTGAACAGGGTTATGCAGCAACTTGGATCAATGTTTCCATCATCTTGGCTCCACAGCGCACACCAGCAGCCTCGAACGTGACATCACAGCAAAGATCAAGCAATGGCAAAGGGGGGAAGGAAAAAAAGGTTAAAAAATATATATCCTTTTTTGTGTGCCAGTGGAGTTATTTTCACACCCAGAGCACAGGAACCTTATTCACAGTGGTGTTTTCAGGGAGAATTCGTCCCTTGCCACTGCAACGTAATGTAAATGGTGGTCAGCAAGGCCAACAGTACTCAACAGAATGACATTCATTCCAGCACATTTCTGTGGTGCACAGGAGCTACTGTTATAGGAAAATCATGAATAGCTTCCTCAGGAAAGGGATTGGGCAGCAGGAAATTGCTTGCTGGGACCAAACACCAGTGTGAAGATACCTGAGCCATTATGAAGGAGTGGTGCAGGGAATGGAAGAGAGACATTTGAAAAGCAGCAAGGTAAGGATGTGAGTTGAAGAGCAGTCCTACAGGAAAGCCAGGACAACGTGGAGGGAGAAAAGAGACTGGAGTGAGTTGCAGCATGTGGTGCTGAGTTTGCCTGTAATTGGCTCCTCTCCACAGGCATATCCAGCCCAGATTTTGGTCTTCCTCCGTCAGACACCTTCATTCTAGTTGACCCACTTCACCAAAGCTTGAGAAAACAACAGGGCTTCCCTAGGGCACGTAGTTCCTACCAGATTTCATGAAGATCTATATCTACACCAGAAAAGATATCCATACTGGTGCAGACTTGGACAGGAACATCAGCAATGCTGCGATACTGTGCAAAGGGTATCTAGAGGCCCTGGACATGGGCAGACAGACCAGATGAGTGTAGTACAAGCAAGGCAGGGACATGGACAAAACCAAGTTTGTTATTTATGCCTTCTCCCTCACTCCTCCTGCTGCTCACAGTGCAACTTGCCTTCTTCCTCCTGCCTCTCGCAAGCAAAGTCACTCCTCTTTTTCCTACCTTCTTGAGTGGAGGGCCAGGCTTGATTCCACCTAACTTCCAGGACCAGAAACTGCAATACACCCAGCACTCAGCACAGGTTTTTGGTCAAAATGTTCCTCCAAATACAGGGGGAAAATCCTGTAACTGCTGAAGAAGGAACAGTTTCTGGTTTGAAATTTCTGCCAAATTACTGGTTCCACAGGAGAGATACTAACTTAAGATCACTTTTCAGTAAAAGAATCCCCAGGATAGCCTCCAGTCTGGAGAGAAAACAAGCTGAAGGACAAAGCAGTGTGAGACTGCTGGAGGGGATGAGAGTTTGTGAAACAGCACTGTCGTCACCACCATTTGGATGCCCCAAGATGACATTATCATTTTTATCCTCGTCTCTGCTTTCCAGAGATAAGAGAAAGAAGAGTTAAGTGAAAGAAGTTCTTAGAGGACCGGGCACTCAAGTGCTCTTTACCAGCACTGCCTCGCATGCTGCCGCGAGTCACTGCCTCAGCTAAAAGTAGCAGTGACAACCACCAGAGAAGCACAGAGTCACCTTAGCTCAGGCAAGACCAGGGAACACACGAAGGTCCAGGTCCTCAGCCCTATTGACATGGTGCCACTTGCCCCCTCCACCCTAAATGAAATGTATCCCCTTCATTTGAGATTTCCAAGACAGAGCATAAATCTATGTGTTGTTCCACTGCCACCTTCTTTCTCTTTCCCTGAATTGTTCTCAGGTTTCAGCCTTACTGTCTGTTTGAGAACTATCCTTTAGGAGCTCAAAAATTCTATTTTTTTACCATTAAATAATTTTTGAAACCTAATTTTTGGTTCCCTGTTGTCTTCATGGACGCACCTCTGCTAAAAATGCAGTGTCAATGGCATATCATTCACCCAGGCATCAGCGAGCAAAGAAATTGTTCACTCACTCCACAAAACACAGGAAAATCAATGTTCCCTCGCATTCCTGTTGTTTCATTAAACTAATTTTATGCATGAGGTGATATTGCATCTTTACTAAAAATAATAACAATAATAACAAATACATTTTTCTTCAGTGACAGCACCAGTGATGAGTTTGGCTTTACTACCAAGTAGATGTTTCAAGAGAGTGCTTGGTTAAAAATGTTCTGTGAACAGCTAGAATTAGCATCTGACTGAATTTATGAGGCTTTCTGGGTTGTTCTGGAGCAGAAAGTTTATAGAACCACTTCATGTGGGAAACACAGACAAACCCATTTGCAAAGCAGTGCCCTTCTGAGGGAGAATTGATAGCTGTAGGATCCACCCACCCAACTGGATTGAACCAGCAAACTAAGACCCATCAAAGCAGAGGACCATGGCTACTAACTTTATTAAAGCATAATCCTTCATAATACCAAAATGTGACTCTGAACATGGATGCTAGAGAGCACCATGTTGAAAAAAGGAGCAGTCCACCTGAATAGGGAATCTCCAATCCCCACATCAAGTGCAGAGAGCTCAGGGGCAACTCCATCCAGTCCTCTTCCCAAACTCTGGTTAAAACAAAGGAGGGGAGACAGGAAGATGAATGAACAAGACCCTGCAGAAATGCCACAAAAAGCAAAAGTAGCTTTGAGGAGAGAGAGCACATTGCAAGGAAAAGTCTCAGGACAGTCTGGATGTGCAATACAAAGAGGACGGGGGGAAAAAGTTTTTAGCACCTGTTTGTTTGCACTTATAAATAAAGAAAAGAGGTAACTGCAATTAGAGAGGACAGTAGACACCAGTGTCCTCTTGAATGCAGGTTACTGTTGCTAACTCCACACTTGAGCAGGGCTACAGGTGGAGAGGAAGGAAGAGGTGAGGGAGACCGCATCCCAGTCCTAGGCAAAGGCAGGTGTAGAGGAGGCACAGCCCTAATCACACATGCAGTGAAGTTTCCCAGAAAGAAAAGCTGAGTAACATGTCACCTATAATTACAGAGCAAGAGTCATAAATACAGCAGATGAATTAAAAGCAGAGATAAATCCAAAGCAGAAAAGCAGAGCTTAAGCACAGTCAGATCTCCAGCCTCACATTGCTTGATTCACATTGCTCTTCCAGGCAAACGACTTCACACATCCAAGCTGATGATGAGGGCTTAGCTGGTAGACTAACTCTGAGCACACAGACCCCCATTGCATGCAAGAGACAGGCACTTTTCCACAGGTAGGGATGGAGATGCCTCCCCACATTGTTAGTTTCCAGGGCCAAATGTGTTTAGTATGGATGATAAAATGCAGTCATTTCAGAGAGCTGTTACCAGCAAGGTTATGGGCAGTGCTAACATTGATTAAAGGTAGAGCACCTTGCTATCAGCAACTCAGCAAACGAGGTCATGGAGCACTTGTCCATGCAGACAGAGGCCAGAACACAACAGCAATTTAACACACAGGGGTGTCCAGGCCACCTCCTCCACCTGACACAGGGGTCCCACAGCACCCAAGTTTTTTATGAGGTGGTTATTACCCACAAACACAGCAAAGCTATAACATCCAGATCTCACCACCAAAGAGGTCCAGCTGAATCAGCAAGGTCTACACATCACCTCACCCACCTTCCTTGGAACCCCATGTCACTTGGCTTTGCCTTACCTATCAGGAAAGGCCAGTGGAGAGAAAGATACCCTGAAATAACGAAGAGCAACAAATAAATATATGGAGATAGGAACACAGAATGATTTGTAAGCCCAGTTCTCTGGTCATGCAGAGGACAGCAAATCTCTGCAGCACACACAAGTTCTCGTCTTTTCCCCTCCAGGAATTCTTGCCCTATAAGATAAAGTTAAGGGTGTTTGCACCCATCATTGACTCACAGGTGAGGAGCACTTTAGGTTACACACACTGTCACTCCCACTTGAAAGTGAGAAGAGCAACAACGCTGGAAGGTTTCAGCCCCTCCAATGTGAAGTTACATCCATAGCCTCTGTGCAGAAAGGTTCAAAAAAAGCTGTGCCAAAGGATGGACGCCAGGCTTGCAAAGGGCAATAAACCAGGTTGGAAGAGCGGCCCTGCTTGTCAATGCAGGAAGAGGAAGATAACCCCTGACAGCCTAGCTATCATGGCAGTGAAGCCATGGAGCAAGGACAAGCCTCTGTGACCTCCAAGTCCCCATCAGGAGACCAGCTGACTCCCACCCTTGAGCAGCAGGACAGAAGAGGAGTCATCTGCAGGAAGCAGTGCTCCAGTCTGGAGTCAGTCTCCTGGCTAATTCTAGTAGCATGTGTAAAGCAGACACACCATCAAGTCTTCCCTGGTTATTTTTAGTAGCTGATGACTTTCCTGGAAGCTTGCCATAGCAGCAGGTTACAGGATGACTGCAGAAGGGACAAGCATCACCCCTCTGCCAGCACTGCACCCGCAGCCAGAGATGACGGTCCGAGTTTGAAGGGATCACTGATAAACATGTGAACATACCAAATGCAAGCTCCAGCCGCTTTTACTCCATGATCTGCTCTTTCCCTCATCATCTGCAGAGCTCCACACTGCCCACCCTGTCCCTGCAGAAGGGACTCAGAGCTGGCAGCACTGGCACAGAGAAACTAGTTCATCACACAACCGTGGAGAGTGAGTAATCATTACTGATGAGGATGTTGCCCCTGAAAAAGGATAAAGACAACCACAAAAAAGTCCTGTAAGTTTGGTCCCAAAGTGAAGTGCACTGCATTCTCGCAGTGCCTACGAGTAACTCATACTCAGCAGCCAGAGTGATGGATTCCCACAGCCCTGACTGACACAAGTTATCTTGGCATTGCCTAGAGTGTTGCTGGCCATTCAGGAAAAGGAGCTCACACTTCAGTAGGGAATTAGGCCAAAAATTAATGATGTTTTCATTAACATCATTAACATCAATTCTGTGAGATAGATGCACCAGAGGGGAATGAAGGAAGGTAGCTCAGATGAGAACTCCAGCAAGAACTTCAGCCCAGTTTTCCACTTCATCTAACACATTCTCCCCCATTCTTTAGGGCAACATCTCAGAAGCAATGCATTAGGGTTACAGCAACAAAAGGATGTGAGAATTGGACAGGCCGTGCCTGGAAGAGCAGCTGGAGCTGAGCATAGCATTGCCTTTGGGTTTTAGTTACTGAAGAATTATCAATTTACTCTCCCCCTGCCCTCAGGGGGTTGCAAGTAGAAATGCTCCCATGCACCACACAGCAGGTAAAATTGTAATGTTCAGGCCCCCTGACTGAGCAAAGCCAAGGCAACACTAAATAAATAAAGAGAAGGTGTGAGAATTTCAATATTCTTTTTGCTGTTCCAGGACCCAAATCAACAAAGGTAGGAACTGAGAAAAAAATGGGATAGGTAGCACTCTGAAGTAATTTTACACATGTACAAGGCTTCATTTGGTGGGGGTGAGGAAGCGCAAGGCACAGCCCATCAGCCTCATACTTGGCTTGACCTGGTATGGATTGGAACATAAATAACAATAAAGTCGCCTTGGGGCTGTATCCTATGGGTCCATACCCAAAAAATGGGTTGGTGAAGAGTATGAAGGAGCAGGCAAAAACTTGTGCAAATTACATTCTTACCAACTGATCCCTTTTACAGTCTTGCCCCATCAAAGAGAATTTTGGCCAGTCCCACCCCAGTGAAGTCCCAATGGCAACACTAACTGGGATTTGTCTCAGATTGTCCCACAGCTCAGGAGGTCACAGCACAAATCCCTCTATGATGATGCTGGGACCCAAACCAAGACTTCTGAGTTGGCACCTCTCAGATGGAGGAAGGAAGCTTGTGTGATCCCACAGACCTTCCTCAGTGGCCCATCCATGACACTTGGGCTCTCAGTTGCCCCTCAGCATGGAAAGAAGCACAGCAAAGTGCAGTGCACAGAGACTTCTCAGTCTGCTGAGAAAATTTCCAGCTTGGTCTTTCAATAAGTGATTTATTCAACTTCACCTGCAGCCCAATTATAAGTGTAAGAATTAAGGGAATGAAAACCTTGATGTGTGGAAAGTGTTGGTTCACTAAATTAGTTTGTTTGGTTGCATTGTTTAGGGTTATTCTCATAATGCATTCTGATCAGATACATTTTATGTTTTGCTTAATGAAATAAGAATTGATAAGAACAAATCTAAAACCTGCAACAATGACAGGGAAGAGGAATAGAGTTTTACAAAAGATGGGCATTACCAGGGTTAGAAATACAGGCTGTGGAGATGCCAGGCAACAGGTTAGGAAACAAGGTGAAGAATCACAGTGAAGGGGGTTTTATTTTGGTTGCCTCTGAACTTCCACATTCCTCCCCTCCCCACCTTACACATGTGACAAGATTAATAACAGTAAGTAAATACATAATTTAAATTAAATGAAGGCAGTGCAAAGTTTAAACAGATGCACTTACTAGTCCTTGCAGGAGCTGTGTGCATGCAGAACAGAAGCCCCGAGCTCTGCTCTCTCATCAAGAGGAATTGTTTGAATATCTGATGTAGCATGAGTGCAGCTAAGACTAGTTAAGTGCTGAGTTTTGGAGAATATGAATGAAGCCAGGTGTTTTTAAAGGCCTTAGAGGTATTAGGTGCCCAAAGCACACATGGGCAGGCATTTAATTTCCCTGAAAGCCTGATATTTTAACCACCTTGCTGAAAACATTTCTTTAGATAAACCCTACAAAGAGTTTTTAATTTATTTTCTTTTCTTAAGGACGTTTGTGATTCAACATGATGATTCAGTTGCAGGAGGAATTTGGTCTTATGCATCTCCTTGCGAGGCCTCCAGCCTTTTGGGGAGTTTCAGAGCACACTTCCCAGTTCTTATAGTAATAAATTAAGAAAGTCTCCAGCCTAGTGTAATGGGTACGAGCTGCAAGCAAATAAATACCTTCTGTTCCTTGCATCCACTTCACATCCATCCACTCCCTGCATTCTGAGCAAAAAAGGCACCTTTACCATGTAAGCATCATTGCTTCACCTAAACCAAACAGAAACATCCAATCTTGTAAGCCAAACACATTATTAACTCCATCCAGGAAACATCACTGTCAACAAGAGGAGCTCAATGGCCTCACTGCCCACTTCCCCATCACAGCAGGTTGAGGGAAGCTCAACAAAAGTCACACAAAATGCACATTATTGTGAAGCATCTCTCATTTCCCAGTCCTAGAAAGGACTGTGCAAATGGGGTATCTCCCAGAGCTTAGATGGCAAACTTCTGCCACCTCTTGAGGCTGCTCAGCACCCGTGGCTACCAGGCATGCAAATGGGACTGCTTTACGTTTCAAGGAGCCCTTCACCATCAGTGAGACAAATGGATTTCAGGGGGCCATATTTGCAAGAGTTGGAAATAGGTTCTGATCATCATTTTGTTCCTATTTAAACCAAGCAAGGAGTAACAGAGCCTCCTCCAGGAAATATCTTACCTGTATGGGGCACTTGGCAGAGACAGCTTGGCGGCATCATACCATTTGTCCCCTGTCTGGTCTTCTCCATGCAAGAAGAGCAAATGGACAAAGGGACTGGGCAGGGAGATAACAAATTAAAAGGCACCGAGAATACCACAGGCCTCTGACTACACAGTGAAGTTATTACAGTTAGAAGGAAGGACCTGCATCAGAACTGAGTGAAACCAGCAACTGAGATCCCTATCAGGAGACAGGGAGGAGGGTGGGACGTGATGAGAATTGGCATAAACATGAGGCTGAGGCAGAAATCATAGTAAAATAAGGAAAACAGAAGGAACATTTGGCCATGTGGAATCTCTGGCTCATCGGATCCAGCCTTCCTGCAAGCTCCTGCTAAAAGCAGAAAAGGTTTTATCCCCTTTATTCCCACAGGGAGGCTGGTCCATAGCCTTATTGCTGTGTAATTGTCAAAAAATGATCTTCTAGTTTTGAGGCTGAATTTTATTCTGGGACAGTTCACATACATTTCTTCTTGTGCCAACACTGTCCTCAGTAATAGTTCTTAGCTGATGGTCTCCCCTCCTCACCTTCTGCCTACATTTATAGGCAGCTATCTTCCTTAGCTTTTCTTTTGCTAAATTAATTAAGTCACACTTTTGTCATCCTCCCTCCAAACAAATGAACATCTTTTCTTTTAGTGTGTTCACATTCCTTTCTCGACTTTGGTTCTTCAGTCCAGGCCCAGTGTCACTTCAAGGAGAACAAAAGCCAGATCACCAGCAGTGATCAAATCTAGGAAACAGATGTTTGCCAGCAGAGCACCTAATGGCAAACTAACAGGGACAGGCTGGTCAGCTAGTTTGGATCCGTTAAAAATCATAAATAACTGTTTTGGAGCACAAGCAGGTCTTGTAGTGCTTTGTAATATGCTCAGTTTACATTTTGGCCCAGTTCTCACTGTAATCCTGAACTGTTGTTCTTCCTCTAATCACACTACTCCACTTTGGAAAGCTCTATGATGTTTCTTAGATTAAATATTACTACATTTAGGGTTAGAGAGCAGCTCACACTGCAAAAGGAGAAAGCAGTGAGGTGATTTTGTCCCTCTGTTCTGCCCTGGTGAGACTTCACCTGGTGTCCTGTGTCCAGTTCTGGAGCCTCCAACACAAGAAGGACAAGGAGCTGTTGGGACCAGTCCAGAGGAGGCCACAACAATGATCAGAGGAATTGAGTACCTCTCTTATGATAACAGGCTGAGAGAGTTTGGGTTGTTCAGCTGATGAGAAGGCTCTGGGGGGACATTACAGCAACCTTCCAGGGCCTGTCAGAAAGATGGGGAAGATCACTCACAAGCTCAGGATACAATAGGACGAGAGGTCATGGTTTTAAGCTGGAAAAGAGTAAATTTGGGATGGACATTAGAAAAAAAGCTCTTTAATCTGAGGGTGGTGGATACTGGAACAGGTTGCTTAGACAGGTGATGGAGGCCCCATTGCTGGAGACATTCAAGGTCAGGTTTGATGGGGCTCTGGGCAATCTGTTCTAGTTAGAGATGTCCCTGCTTGTTGCAGCAGGACTGGACTAGGTGAACTTTGGAGAACCTTTCCAACAGTATTATTCTATGATGCCTAGAAGATTGGAGGATAATAAGAGGTTTCGTTTCTGCTTCTCTCATGAAAAGAGAGAACTTGACAGCAGACCACATGGGATGTAAATCCTGCTGTTTCACTTAGCATCTGGGAAAGAATTCCAACCCATGGACTTCCTAACAGCTAAAAATTAGGTAAAGGGAGCAAAATGTGGTAGCTACAAGAACAAGACATATTTAGGTGAACAGTTTAGGTAGCCTGGATCTAAGAAATTTTAATATAGCCAGCCAAGGAGCCACTTGGACCATTCAGTGCTCATTTTAATAAGTGCCAGAACACCAGAAAAGTTTTCAAAAGATGCAAAAGTGGTTGGAACTAGATCATCTTTAAGGTTTCTTCCAACCTATTATGTTATTCCTTGAAAAAGCTAACACCACATTAATATACACACGTAGGGTATGGTGAGCAAATCCACAAAGTCTTAATGAAACTCAACTTTACACTGGTTTGTTTAAATGTTTGATGAAGGATGCTAAAAATGTTAGATCATTTGTGCCATTAGTATCTCTCATTTTCTAACTAGCTGTTGGTGCTCAGCGTAGCCTTTCTTCAGTCTGAGAGAAAAAGGGATTATAAATGCAGAGAACTGCCTGAAGACTTGCCCAGGGTATGGCTCAACACTGGCTGTTGGGCAATCATCATCCCAACCATTTCTGGGAGATGCCTAGTTGACAGATACAAAATCTTCATAAAAGCAAAGAGGCTGACATTTCAAAAGAGACTCTGTCAAAGAGCAGCTCTGCTTCTCAACCCACCCAAACATGTTTGTTAGCCCAGCAAAACCTGATTTCTGTCCTGTGTAAGTGTGACTTTCTCCCCTTCTCACGTACAACCTAGACCAGCTCTTCAGTTCAACAGCAGAGTAACAAACTTCTCATGCTTCATCTCTGTGTTCTCATGGCAGCAATCAGTGCAAAACTGTCCTTTGTGTTACCAAAAGCAGAAGCAAAGTGTCTCATCAGTTTTGGTGGCCATTAACCCTGGAAGGTTGCCAGAGCTTTACCAGCTCCAGTGCAGAGGAGCAGGATATTACCAAAGTATTATTTTAGCTCTGTATCCCCCAATGGCTTGTTGCATAATTGGCACCATTTTGTGGGATGATTTTTGGTCACCCAGGAAGCAAGGCCAAAACAGAGCAGAAAAAGTGTGGCTGGAGACCAATTAGCTGTCACACAACCATTAGAAAAATGGAAATATCCTCAAAGAAGCCCCAGTTTTTCAATAAATAAGGAAAGTTGTTGTTGAGATGTAAAATGGGCAGGTGTTATTTGTAGGAGAGCAAACCATAGTGGGGTGCAATAGGGCCGGAGGAACTCCAGCCATGCTCTTCCATTTCTTTGTGGAAAGAACATTTTGTGCCAGCTCAAAGACACAACAGCCACGGCCATTTCCAGTGGCACTGGAGACATAACTAACACATTAACCATTTCTCAGCACAATAAAACTAGCAAGAAAAAGGGGAAATACATTCTTCTCAAGCATCTCCATGGGGGATTTGCAGAAACTGGGTGTTATAAATACAGCAAATAACCAGCTTCCTCCAATACAACTCACTTCACTTGTGAAGTAAACCCATTTCTGGGTTGCTGGGGCTTTTCTGAGCCAACACTTTCTGCTAGAACAGGGAAGTGGCCATTACAGAAGACTCAGGATGATCTTTTAATGGATTTTCTTTCAGCCACAAACAAGCAGACTTCACACAAACACCTCCTAGCTAACAGAAGATTATTAATACCAAAAAAACTACCACAAACCATCCAGAGCTGATTAAATACCAGATTTTAATTGCAGCCTTACAGTTTCCTGCAATCTGCACCCTTCTAATGCAAGATGCTCATGCGAAACCCAAGCATGGGCTGTCAACTGTGCCACAGGGGTATTGAGGCTTCACCAGCCACTCCAGCATAATCATGGAGTGGGCAGTGCTGGTGGAGATGGATAGGCAGCCCCAGGACAGCATCACTGCTTCCCCTCATTAGCCAAGCCCAAGCAGTTAAGTGAGACAGAAGGGCAACTGCACAGCCAACAGCAGCGTGGGGATGAGTGTGAGAAGTGTAGTTTATCTTGTTCAAGTTTGACGTGAGCAATACATTCCCAGGTGTAACGGTGTGCAGGAGGAGGGGCTGTAAGCAACAAGGCCCTTCTGCTCATTTACATGGAGCTTAATCATAGAATCAATCATAGAATCACAGACTGGCTCAGGTTGGAAGGGACCTCAGAGACCATCTACTACAACCTCCCCACCATGGGCAGCAACATGTCCCAACTAGACTTAGTTGCTCAAGGCTTCATCCAACCTGGCCTTGAACACCTCCAGGGAGGGGGCAGCCACAACTTCTCCAGGCAATTGATTCCAGAGCCTCTCCACCCTTGCACTGAAGAATTTCTTCCGAAGATCTAGTCTAAACCTACTCTCCTTCTGTTTGAAACCATTTCCCCTTGTTCTGTCTCTAGATCCCCTTGCGGATCTCTACAGCCTCCTTGTAGACTCCCCTTTAGGTACTGGAAGGCAGCTATAAGGTGACCCTGGAGTCTCCTCTACACTACGCTGAACAACCCCAGCTCTTTCAGCCTATCCTCAGAGTGAAGGTGCTCCAGGTCTTGGATCCTCTTTGTGGCATCCTCTGCACTCACTCCAACAGTTCTATGTCCTTCTTGTGTTAGGTACACTAGAACTGGATGCAGTAATTGAGGTGGGGTCTCACCAGAGCATGTACTTATGGTGAGGGTTACACGTTGCATTGCAGCTGGGGGAGCCAGGTAGGATGATCCTTTTCTTACAGAGTAAACTGGGGAGTTATTTTTGCTCCGTCTTCAGTAAATGTTTCTCTTTCTGTGCATGAAGCACAGCTGGAATTAAGGCTCAAACAACTGACACTGACCAGGGTGATGCTTGCTTTTGCTAAAGAAGCAAGATATGCTTCTAGCTGGCCCCAACCATCCTGTGTTAACACTTACACAACCTGGTCCAAAGGAGGAACTCCCCAGAACAGTTTCTTTCTAACTAACACAGCTCAGTTTACCTCTGAGGTCAGTCCTTGTTTTTCGTGTCCATGTTGCTGTCACTCCAAAAGAGAGCAATTCCCAAGAACTTGATGCCCATCACCTTGGAAACAAATCTTAGGGTGAGGCTGCACTTTCTGTGGAAAATTCTCTCGCAATCTCAGCTTTAAAGGTTAAAACCGGTTTGGGGTTTGGTGGTCTGGGGAGAGGATCTTTGGAAATTAAACAAAGGTCCTGGCCATTGTGCTGTGACACCTACAGCATGATGGATATGGGCAGCAATCACTAGACGTGGCTGCTGCGGGCCAGGAGAGAAATGAAATATGGGAAATGGTCAAACAGGAGGAGTGAGCACCAGAGGGGTCAAGGCACTGCTTCCTTCAAGGCAGGTTGTTGGCTGCAGCATGGAGTCCCTCACTCAGTGGGCACTGCTACATGCAGAGAGAGGGGAGACTGGCTTGATTTTTCATTTTCCTCTCCACACTGGTTGCATTCCTCACTCCTCAGGCAAATAAACAGGAACTTGGCTAAACATATCTCTCCAACCCACTGAGTTCCTGACAAGTCCTTGCCCTTCACTGACACATCTGTATCCATGAGCCCCTTGCTCCAAGGTGAGGAAGCAGCATCTGCCTGGGTGTGTAATTGGGCATGGATATAGGTCAGCTGTGGCTCTTGGGGCCACTGGAGACATGGGTGCACTTTTCTTGCATCCTTAGATTAGCTGGAAAATGTTGCTTCTTTGCTAGACCATTGCTAAACATTTTGCTGCCCTAAGTGACCACCTGCTCTGTGGACACAGCTCTGCCTCTGTGGTAGAGGGCTGTGAGCACATGTGTGTAAGACTCAGAGCAGGTCTCTCCTTTTTAATACCCTTTGCTTGGGTTTGAGACATGCAGCAATTTAGAGCCCAAAACTGGGGCAAACATCTTTACACACATACTCATCCCAGTTCTCATCGGCATCTTTGCAGTAACTTTCACCTTCCTTTTTATTTTAACACTGTAAGGGAAACCCTTTGTAATAGTAGCACCACAAAGCTTTTGTCTGCAGTGGAGCCAATGCCTGAGCAAAGCCAGTGAGCACACAGGTGCCTGGAGAGTGCTGAGAAGCTGTGGCAAATGTGGGAGAAGGAGATGCATTGTCTTCCCTGTGTAGCCCCTATTTGCATGCAGGGGCTACACAGGGCAAAAGCCAGAGAGCTGCCAAAGGAGCATTCCTGGCTCCCAGTCCTTGGGGAGGAACATGACCATCTGGCTCAAGAGTAAAGCCCACAGAATGGGGTCTGCAGATGAATTCCATGCTCACTACAGTAAGCAGGTTTGAGGCATGAGCTCACAGCCCATACTGCAGCAAGCTCAGCACCACACTACACTGAGACAACAGGACAAGTCCTTCCTCACTGGTACATGGAAGCAAGGGGAGCAAGATGAAAGTGATGAGCATGAGTGGAGGTAAGGACCAAAGGAGATTGCTCAAAGCTGAAGCTCTTCAGGAAGGCAGCCAGTTGAATATGCTTCAAAAAAGACACAGATTTCTATCTCTTAGCAACAGATGCCAACAAACAGCCAAGGGAGAGGACCAGAAGATTGTCTTAGTTGAGGAAATGGCTTTGCCAAGTCTCACCCTGACAGACCCTCATACCTCCCTTCCTTGGGCTCCTTACAGAAAACCACCACTGTCCTCAGCTCAGCCAGGCTGCTGCTTGTCCCCAATTGTCTGGGTAAGGGACTTGGGTGCTTTCAGCCCACTCAAGGCTCTTATCACACTATCTCACCTGCAAGATCCCCTCAGCTTAAACTGAGGGCCATAAAGCCAGAAGTTAGGCAGTAGTCTGAATTCAGGCAGTTTGGTAGCTAAAGGGTGGACCTCAATATTACAAATAGAATGGTGTTTAGATGAGAGTGAGTCCTCTGCTCCTCAGGGTCTTCTGCTGCTCAATATTTTAGGCTCCATCTGCTTCCCTACAAGTGTACTCATGTGCACAGAGTAAACCAGGCAATATTTACAGACAAAAGCATCTGGCACCAATATGTTTTAACCCATCAGTAAATAGCTGGAAGACACAATGCTCAGTGGTTTTAAAGACATTGGAAGGGGAAAAAGGACCCTTCTGCGTCTGCAGGAAAAGCTGTCATCCCCCCATTGCTGTATCAATTACAGAAGACATGCTAAAAGGCTTTTGTAATGATGTCTTGTTGATAATCTGGATGTTCAGGTTTCCATGTCCTTAATAAAATCCTCCTGGATCAAGATGTCCCAGTAAGAAGGGACACACAACAGACATGATGACAGAGGGAAGATAATAGGGAAGAGATATTGGGCAGAGAGAAAAATATTAGAGACGGCAATATGTACCAATAGAGATAGGTTATGAGTTTAAGGGAAGGTGATTCTTCACCTATACAAATGATTTCCTTTCCTCTGCAACTCCCTCCTCCCCTCTTCCCTGATGTTTTGAAGCTGCAGTGAGTGTAACTGTTTCTTCGTGTGAGTAAGCCAATGATTTAAGAGGCAGGAGGAAAGCTTGTTTTCCATCAGTGTTCAACAGAAAGATAATAAAAAAAATAAATTCAAAAAAACCTCAAGAAAAAAAATTAGTAAAGAGTCCAAGCCAGGAATCATTAAAAGAAAACATAACCAATAACATTAAAAACAGAGAGATGGAGTGGAAAAATATGCTCAGGCAATCATTTCAGCTGAGACATTCTCCAACAGTTTTCAGGTATGTAAGGCCTTAACAGAGAAATTAATCTGCTTGCTGCCAAGGCAGAGATGGGCAAGCTGGCCTGGGAGGAGCCTTCTCCACACCAGGAGAAATCTGATAATCCCCAGTAGGGAGCTAAGGAGGGAACTTGGCCAACACATTTGCTCAGTCCTTGGGTGATAAAGAGGTGGGGAGTAGAGGGCTGCTGTTGGTTATGATAAGGCTGTTCAATGAATGCTGATTAATCAGCCTAGCCCTGGCTTGTTAATCCATATCTCTGTATTCCTAACCCTTTTCCTGACCCTGTAAAACCCTCATGCAAGGCTACAGCTGGTTGAGCCAGGCGTTCATGCTATGGCCATGCTTTCTAGCCAGATTTCCTCAGG
Source organism: Upupa epops (assembly GCA_013397515.1). Taxonomy (NCBI): domain Eukaryota; kingdom Metazoa; phylum Chordata; class Aves; order Bucerotiformes; family Upupidae; genus Upupa; species Upupa epops. Next base: position 2,579 of record VZRI01012064.1, on the reverse strand, counting down.
AAACAGGGCACATGTAGTCACCATGGCCGCCTGTCTGCCCCTTCACTAATCATCTCCAAACCTCTCAGGCCTTTTTAATTCCATCCAAAAAGAATTAAAAATATGCCCTCCAACAAAATCACTGGATTGTCCTCCCTAGTGAAAGTACACAGGGAAGACATTTTTATGATTCAGAGGAATAGCCAGAAATTGGGAACCTCTCCTTTGTTAAACTCCAGTGGAACTACATGGGAGCTCCATGATAAGCCCAACCACAAGCACAAAACAGGCTTTTAGGCCTTGCAGCTCATGGGAGGCTTAGTTTCACCACACAAAGAAAATTCCATAGGGTGTAACAGAAGAAGATATTCTCGATGCAACCAAAACCCACTCTATACAAATGACACTGCAGGAACATATCCTTTCTGTCCTTCCCAGGTTCCAACAGCATTCCCAGCTCACAGGAACAAGAATATTACAGGGTGAGGCTAATTGCCTTTTATTTTAATTTTTACTTACCAAGGTCTTCATCTTTCTTTGACACCAAACATTGCCTGGAGCCCACCTAAAGCATTCCAGGAGCAGAACATCTTGAGTGTGCATGCCTTGCAGCTTTTCCATTCTTCTGATGTTATAGAATGCCTTGTAAAAGCAAAATTAAAAACTTGAGTGCTGGCCACAAAACCCTTACCATGAACACATTTTCTGTTGTATGCAACTCCAAGACAAAGGGAAGGGGATGAAAGAAGTGGGGGGAGGGGGAAGCCTTATGCATTTAACTTCTTTATAAATCTATTGAATGTATTTCATCACTTCTCAGCATTCCTCTATAAAAACCAGGTAATGGCACAGCTAAGTCTAGAGAGCAGGAAGATTAGGTGCTTCTCTCTTCCTCACAGTGGAATTTATTTTGCAGCATCCCTGTGCAGGGAGCAGCATCCATCATGCTATGGAAGATTTTACCTCTCAAGCCAAAGCTTTTGAAGGACAAAACAGATTTGACCACTCACTAGAGAGCTTTGAAGAAGGCATGTCTGTGAGAGCAGATAGAGCTGGATGACTCGGACAACATTTGTGATCCACAAAGATGAAGTGTTCTTGGAAATTAGAGAACACAAAAGTGAGGAGCTTCAATCCTATATAAGTCCTATGGCCAGCAGATAAAGAGGAGGTGATTCTCCACCTTTACTCTGCTCCTGTGAGACCCCACCTCAAATACAGCATCCAGTTTTAGTGTACCTAACTTGAGAAGGACATAGAACTGTTGGAGTGAGTGCAGAGGATGCCACAAAGAGGATCCAAGACCTGGAGAACCTTCTTCACTCTGAGGATAGGCTGAAGGAGCTGGAGTTGTTCAGCCTAGTGAAGAGAATACTCCAGGAGCACCTTATAGCTGCCTTCCAATACCAGAAGGGGAATCTATAAGAAGGCTGCAGAGACTTTCCACAGGCAATGAAGCACCTTTGCTAAAAAGACTACAATTTATTGAAGAAAAAGAAAAATCCCCAAGCAAGTAAAAAAGTCAGAAAGGTAAACCCAAAACTGTATCACAATGCCTTTATACACTCTGAGAGAAATGGGAGACAGCTAAGACATCAGTTTTTGGCCTTAGATGAAAGCTCTGGGGCAAGAGAGTGTACACCAACACTCATAATCAAAAAGCTACCACACATACACACCTATCCCTGCACCCTACTTTCCAGAAAGGGGTGTGTGTGTGTGTGTGTGGGGGGGTGTGGCAGGTATACAACACAAAATATATATTTGTTGCTTCTGGAAAATTTCTTTTTCCAATCCTCATACAGATGTCAGCACTTTGTGTTGTCTCCAGCATACTTCTAGCTTCCATCAGCTTGGGGGCTCTTCTTTGAGACTATAGCAGTTTCAAATATAGAGGATACAACAGAATTCCAGACTCTGTTTGCCAAAGCCTTAGGAGATCAGTACTTGTGATTTGTTTTAGTAGACACTTCTCTCAGTCTCACAGGGATAGAGTATACAAGATCTTTGTCAGTCCAGTGGAGACAAACATGGCGTTGGTCACGAGGGGCAATGCCTGTT
>VZRI01012062.1:1700-98627 GCA_013397515.1 Upupa epops | reverse complement strand
ACCATTAATATACCTTTAGAAATCCTTTGTCTTCCCTGGCTTTACAGTGAGGGTAAACGAGCATTGGAACAGGCTGCCCAGGGGGGCTGTAGAGTCTCCTTCTCTGGAGATGTTCAAGACCAGCCTGGATCTGTTCCTGTGCAGCTTGGTCTAGGGGATCCTGCTGTGGCAAGGGGATTGAACTAGATGATCTTTCGAGGTCCCTTCTGATTCCTAATGATTCTATGATTCTATGCTTTCTCTGCATTAGAGTTAAGCATTTTGCAAATCTTACACATAAGGCAGCTTTGTGCAGGTGTTAGTGAGTCACGTGACAATAAAGAATCAAGTTAAGGCCAAACACATTTTGTATGAACTTATGTTAAGAACTAGACTTCAAGGAATTCCTTAAATTAATTGTTTGATTTCCTTCATAGTTTCTGATGCTGCCTGAGATGTGAAGAGATCCAGATGCAATTAGTAATACCAGTGATGTATAATAGATTTCATCAGTATAACTCTTCAGCATTTTTTGTCGGTAGGAAAACCACCAATGCTTTTCAGAACACTGTAAATCTTTTCAAAGTAAAGCTTCTTAGCAGCTCATGCTATTATGAACACTACAACAAAAGCACTCCACATTTTTAGGACAAAATATTTTATTACGCAATGGAAATTCTGTGGTTTTGGATTTTGAAGAATTTGACCATTTAGTGGCTCATAATAAAAAGAGAAGTTGGAAATTACTTCTGAGGTGTAAAAGCTTAATATGAAGTTAAGAACAACCATAAGCTGTCAGTGTGATGCATTTAGAAGGAAAGGCAAACATGATACTACTGTGCATTAGTAGATGTTCTTCCAGCAGAATTTAAGGACTTTTACAGCCAGGGTATCAAGAACAAATGAAATCTTTTTTACAATGAAATTCAAAGTTACGAGTCATATTTGAGAAAGATTAGTTAAGGAAGAGTGGAGCAGAGAGAGACGACTACAGGCAGACACTGGACGCTAGAATATGATAGTTTGCTTTACATCATAAAATGGAAACTATGAAGGAATACAGGGATGTTTTGAAGCAGACAGGACCTTAAATAGAATAGCAAATTACACTGGCAGAACCACAAGTGTAACCAAGGCTTAGCTGTTAAATTACAGGTCTTTTCAACCAAAGCAGTGGAGAAAATCACCTAAGCAGTCTTTAACTGGTGATAACTACAGTGCATGCAGTAATAGAAAGCTAAGCTTCAGCACTTCAGTCAAGTCCAGCATATGTACAATTCCTGGGTGACACATCATCTCCCAAGGTGCTAGAGAATGTATAGTCATTCTCTCAACACCAAGACAGACTTTAAGGGAAAAAACCATTTTCCTGTGAGAAAGGAAAACTCTTTCCTTTGAGAGTTTGCTTTCAAACATCATTGTACATTGCCTGACTGTAATAAGGGGTAATGATTTACACCTTTATTACATTTGCTCTGTTCTGCTTCCCAGTAAACTGCTTTGTGTATCCTCTCTATGAGCAAATACACATCTTCTGCTTAATTCTGACTCTAAGCAAAAACAGGGAATAATCAAGTAGGACCATGATATTTTTGTTAAAGAGGTTTGGTCACTGATGGTAGCTCTTCAATACTCAGCCTTCAGAAAATGGCTAAGATCAAAACCACAGCAGCTGACAGAAATAAAGGTTTAAAAATCTATTCCCTCCAAAACATGGGAAAGAAAGGCAACATTAATAGAGTTTCAGACATAAGATAAAATCGTCCTTTGTTGACAAGGGAATAATATTGAACATGTTGTCACTAGAAGCCATTTTGGGAAGTAAAAACTGCATTTTATTTCAGCTGACTTCAGAAATTCTGGACTTGTCTATGGTCATTTTTCTTCCTTCCTCCCTTACTCCCTCCTTTCCTTCCTCCTTTCCTGCTTGCCTGCCTTCCATTTTCCTACCCTTCAATTCTTACTCCCATTTCAGCATGGGGAAAAATGGCAACATTACATACATTCTTATGGAATGAGAGTATAGTTTTCCATGTAGATATAGAGACTGCCTATAACATGAATAATGTTGTTCTTTCATATTGTTCTAGTTTGCAATTCCCTTAGTTTATTTTCAGCTACATAAGCAGGGCTAGAACTATCACAGTATGAAGTTACATTGTTGACAGACTCAGGCAGGGAGCATACATCTTGATTCTGTATGATGGGAGTAATCTTTCTGTGTAATTTCTCAACCAAAATCCTGTGATTAAGCAGCACATAAAGAGCTCCAAAAGTGTAAAAAGCAATGAAAATCTGAGAACATGTCCCAATATAATGCTCTGTTCTGTCCTGAAATGGCAGATTTGAAATGGCATCTCATCACATCACTCATGTTTTTTGTTTTATCTGAGGTCTTTTGTAAATGGCTGTGTAGATATTGAAACTGGTATTCACAAAACAAAAATATAATTCACAGTTTGAAAGAAGAGAAAGCTACTGCATTTTCCTCCTCCAACTAAACAGTGTGTTGTTTTATTTACAATATGCAGTATTCTGGAAAGAGACGGAGGTTTGTGTGGGACTGGCCTCCCAGAAAGATCAAGCAGCACTGACAACAACTTTGTTGTTTAGTGGTTTTCAGAGGCACAGTCAAAGCCCTTACAGTACATAAGAGTACATAAAAAAACCTTTAAAGAAATGCAGCTAAATATTACATTTAAGGCAGAACTGAATATGTGGTTTAAAATAGACTAAGAAATGCATTCAAAAGAGACACGCTTACAGGCTCTTGAATAATGCTAGAGGAGATATCTGCAAGTTAAACTGAGAGCGGTCTTGACAATAAAGACAGTCGAACATTAAAAGGGTTATTCTAAGAACCATTTTTAAAAGCCTTTTCTTCCCCCTAATTCTGTTCCACGCTAAGTATTTCAGTACAGTGCTAAAGCACTGTGCAATTGCTAATGAAGTATTTTTCCCAAAAGTTGTAAGAGTAGTGACACTGGCTACATTTATACTGCCAAATAAACAGGGTCCAGGAAGCAGGCAAGAGTGTTGGATTCCTCATTGCTAAAACTGATTGATTACCAACTCTCTGCTTTGTTCTGCTTGAGACACTCTGAGTAGCCTTGTCCAAGATGAAACTGCTCTTGTTTCTAGGGACAGGTGCTTTCAGGGACCATCCCTCCGAAATAGCAGTGTAGATGTGGCAGCAGAGTTCACTCTCTCCACTGTGCACAGTCTCCAAAGCAACCTTGTCAGCTTTTGCATCCCCTAATGCCCTTTAATATGTCTTTTCTAAACTTTAGGGCATGCAGCCATTATTACCTTGACCTTCAGTGGATAAAAGTCCACTCTGACGTAGCGTATTATTCACATTATCTCACACAATCCCAGGCCCTCTTTGCAGAAGCCTGGACATCATTGCCTAGGCCTTTTGTATTTAGTTGCACAGACATATCAGCTGGGTCAGGTGAAGATCTACACAGCCTAGTCTACATCAGAACTATTTCATCCAAATTTTTTGTCTAGTAGTGTAGAAGCCGGAGTATAAGAACATGAAAACCCATCAGACGGATATTTCTCTTCTTACATCCTAATGCTTTGTCCTTAAAGATTTCTGAGGTCGAGATTGTACACTTCTCTTTAACAGTTTTTGCAACTTGAATACTTGCCTATTATGAACAAAAACTGAGCATGAACTTTGATTTGCTTAAATAGCATGCAAATGACAGTCTGTACTTGGTACTTTACGGGGGACTTGAAAAAAAGCAAGAGAGATTTGATTTCTTGTATGATGTTGAGCCTTGAGCATTTGTTTTGAAGATACCCTCCTCATCCATGAAGGCCACAGTTCTTTCTATTTTGTTGATAAAACCTGACTTTCTCATGCAGTCACTTACTCTAAGTGCAAATACCAGGAAGTTAACTGAAGTTAAGTTATTGTGAGACTTCGCCAGATAGAGAATGCGAAAGAACATATAACCATAGAATCAGAAAGCAAATTTGGAGGTTTCTTATTCCAACACTGTGCTTTTTCTGCTTTCTTTTAGCAAAGAGGGCTCTAAAAACTGGAGTATCTTATGATCAACTGCCTTTGACAGCTTATGAAAAATACTATAATCTGTAAAACCTGTCATTGCTTTCTTGCATGAGATTCTAACATGGTCAAGTTTAAGCCTGTTTATCATCTCTCTTGGCAATGCCTAAGTCAGGGCAATGTAGTAATCTGTTCTGGAGAAATTACTCTTGGATGCAGATGAAGAAATTGAACTTATGAAAGCATTTTGTCCTGATGAGTATAGTCATAGTCAAATCTAGCAGTCTCAATGGTCAAAGTCAATCAGAATCAACACATTCTCTACATTTAAGGTCAACATGAAAATATTGCTGTAATGTAGAGATAACAACCAAAAAAACCCTGCTTAGGTTTAGTTTGTCTCTCACAATCATTTTCAGCTTCAGACTTTGAGTAATGCTTTCTCTTTTGTAGCACACCCAACCCAGACAGATTATGTGTGTATTTCCCTATTTACAGCACTGATCACACACACACACACACACATCAATAATCTGTAAGTATTATAACACAATCAGAAGCTGTGGGTTAATATTGAAAGTATTGAGTGCAACTGTTGTTACACTACTGTAAGTGTTAATTATAAAGAAATGACAGTCCCTTCTGGTTTTAAAATTCACTGAATCATTGAATGGTTAGGGTTGGGAGGGACCTTAAAGATCATCTAGTTCCAACCCCACTACGTAGGCAGGGACACCTTTACTAGGTAAGTTACTCAGGGCCCCATACAACCTGGCCATGAACACTTTCAGGGATGGAACAGCCACAACTTCCTTGGGCAACCTGTTCCAGCATCTCACCACCCCTACAGTAAAGAAGTTTTTACGAATGTCTAACCTAAATCTCCCCTCTTCAAGTTTGTAACCATATGTGAATTACTAGTGGGCTGCTCATTGAAGCACTTGAAATAAAAAAGGTGGATTCTGCACTTTCCTAAGTGAAAAGCCTCAAAGGTAAATTAAAACACCATTAAATGAGGCTGCAACACCACAGAGTAGAGCATCCCCACAGACTGATTACAGAATCAGTTTGATGCTTTTTGGGAATGTGTAAGAAATGGCTGAAAATATTCCTTTGAACCACAAGAAAGGTTTTGTTTGCATTATTTTCCCTTTATGGATCCAGGTTTAGACTGGTTTTAATTTTATCTGCACCCTCTTCCCCACCTTCACATGAGTACACACAAAGCGGGGGCTTCAAAGCTGACAGCACTAGCCTAGCTCTGCTCTCATTAAAAGCATTGGCAAAACTCCCAGTGGCTTCAACAGCAGTAGGATTAGGCCAATTGTGAGTGCTTTGCAAAACTCACCCAAGGCAATAAATCTAGCATTAATTCACAAAAAGGAAAGCAAACAAGAAAGGTATGAAGAGAAAGAAAAGAAGAATCACCATTCAGCCCCATCATCACTCAAGATCCTTTAACAGAAAAAAGATCCTGCTGTCCTGGATCTCTGTTGCTTGTACATAAGAGTTCACACTGAATGCTTAGCCAATTGCTTAAATCTTTGCATGAGGCTCAAAAGAGCAAGGATACCTTCCCTGGTCATCACGTGCCAAAACTGCCAGTAATGACACTGTTGGTGTGCGAGCAAGGATTGCTCTGAGCTCACAGCCTTAACTTGCTCAGCAGCAGAGCTTGGTTGGCTGGGGCCAGCACATGCTTCACCCATATTCACTGCAAAGCATAAGTTATTTTGTGATTTTGTTGGGGTTTTATTTACTAAAGAAATGAACCTTGGAGAAATAGGGAAACAATTTAGGTTTGAATTCACCAGAATATTATTTTGCTACCATTTGCACTGAGTAGCAGAACTTCCATGCAAGTTTCTCTCTTTGCTTCTACCCCTAATATCTCAGCAGGCTTTGACATTTGCCCAAAAATTAGAGGAAAAAAAGCAGCAGATTCAGGTATATGCTGCCTTGGAGTGAGTAAAGCTTGAAGCATCATTAACAGCACTCCTTCAAGAAAAGGTGATTTTGGAAATTGTCCAAACCCTTCTCATCCCTCACAAATGGTCATGATTTCTCATCTTTCAGAAAGTGTCTTGCCACTGACTCATGGCTGGTGTAGGTAGGTAGTGTCTTATTTGCTCTGTGACCTGTCTGTGCTGCCTTGAAAAAATGAAAGGGTATTGCATAGGCACTCTGCCTGTCAGTATCTTTGTACAAGGACTTGTCCCGCTTTGCAGAGGAGAGCATTTGTATCTTCTGCTACCATCTAACAGAAGCACAAGGATTTTCTGTAATAGAGACATTAGTAAATCTTTCCTCATGCACTTGATTATCTATGATGTTTTATTTCAACTGATATTATTATGATAATCCAAACAACTTTTTTTTTTTTTTTCAAATTCTTCACCCTTTATATCATAAAGAGCTGGATCAAAGCTCTGAAACAGTAAGATAAAAGTGGCACATTCTGGCCTCAAAGCCCCCATTACCCTCATATTTGCATTGTCATAGATTCAAAGCCAGATATTCCTTTTTGGCATCATCTTAACATCATTTTGATCCAATTTCATGACCATGAGTCGTATCCTTGTACATTTTCCATGTGAAAGCAAAACTACTGATGCATGATAAGCACAAACACAAAGAGCATTTGGAAGAACAGTCATTAGAAAACACAGCACTGTCACTTGAAAGCACAACATTTATGTGTCTGAAAATAACCTAGAAGTTTGACACAAAAAAATTAAGGTGGTGATTTTGCCAAATAAATGTGTCTATCCAGAGCTGGGCAAATAATTGAGCTGGGGGTCTCACTGGCAGATCTAGAAGGATTCGTTTTGCACCAACCTGGAATGAAGGATTCAGCTGGATTTTCAACCGAGAACAAGTTTTGGGGTTTGAGAGGTGTAACTTGTTTCTTTATTCTTTGTTTCGCAAAACTGAAGATGATTTCCAAATGCTTTGAACTAAAACCAGGCTCATTTGACAGGCTGAAAGAATTTGGGCTGTTCAGCCTGGAGAAGAGGAGACTCTGTGGAAATCTTATAACAGCCTTCCAGTATCTGGAAGGGGCTACAGGAAAAAAGCTGGGGAGAGGCTGTTTACAAGGGCTTGTAGTGATAGGAGCAGGGGTAATGGTTTCAAGCTGCAAGAAGGGAGGTTTAGACTGGAAGTCAGAAAGAAATCCTTCACAATGAGAGTGGTGAGGCACTGGAACCGGTTGTGCAGGGAGGTTGTGGATGCCCCTGGCTCTCCTTAAGTGTTCAAGCCTCGAGCAACCTGGTATAGTGGGGGGTATCCCTGCTCATGGCAAGGGGGTTGGAACTAGATATGTTTCAAATCCCTTCCAGCTGAACCATTCTATGAATCTATGAATAAAAATAAAAGGATTTCAAAACTAAAATGTTGATTATTTTTTTACAGTTTTAAGACCTTATTTCGTTTACTTCCTTGTTTGAGTTTTCCTTTTGTTTTCTTAAGCAAATACAAAAAAATGGACATAATTGAAACACTGTTATGAACATTCTGGTGAAGAATATTTTGCCTAACTCTACCTGTATATCAGATATCTTCATCTGGTGTGCCTCCACTTTTTATATATGCAGTGGGAATGTGCTGAAATACAAAACTTAGTACAACTTAGTAAAACTATGCAAAAGGGCAAGTCAGCACAGGAGACAAAAGGAACTATGATGAACAACTTTTTGTTAAAGCTGTGGAGCTAGTTGGTATGTTTCTTCATGTCAACATTTTTAAACCATGCAGGACTGTATAATTCTTTAAACTTTCTTATAGCACACTGGAATACTTCTGACACATGTACCTCTCCATATGGTCAGAAGTCACTCATGGTCTGGGAGCAAGACAACTGAATGATGTTAGAACAAGAAATCACATATTATATACAGGAATTAGAATTTTTATAGTTCCTTGATATTCACAAGTCATTATTTATATTAGTGACAGTAGCAAAAGTAAAGGCCACCTTATTCCTTGAATAAGTTAAATGGCAGTTGAAATCAAATGCATGTTTGCGTACCAATGAAGTTCATATTCATGGCTACTCTTTTCAATTGTTATGTACTCTAGCTGACTTTATGCCTCTCTTCTATCCACATTCCATTAATGTTCTAGCACACAAATTTAAATAAGAAATATTATTGAAAGTAATGAATTTTAAATAATTATTGAAAACACTCAGAGAAATTAAATATCAGATTCATATTAATGATAATATGCACTGAAAATTTGGTGCATTGCTTTCATTGTTCTTATTATTTTGTTGTCATTATTGTTAATATTTTACCAGTTAGCATAACCTACATGTTAAACCAAAGCAAATTGGGATCTTATTAGCAACTACAGCATAAAGGTGTAAATAACATACCTATAGCTTAACACAATGTCCAGGAAAACAAACAAGAATCATGAGAAGGGTGGGGAAGTTTCATTTGTATAAAGATAATTCACAGATGGAATACAATGGAGAGGTGTTGTGGTGTACTGATCACTCTCATGGAAACCTGTGCATAGTCAATATGAGATCAGTGACAGACTAACTGGCAGTTATGGAAAGTGGTTCTGTAATTTGAAGGAATGGTAAAGTCAATGAGAAATTTTCCATTGTCTCCACTGGATTTTAGACTAGGCATTAAGGCAGCAGCTGTAGGTGTGACTCCTACTTTGAAATAGAGGTTAAAATCTAGTCATTATTATATGGCTTGTTATAGGGAAATATCAGAGCTGCTTTGATGCATTTCTACTTTCTGTAACCTTCAGGGAATCCCAGATGATGCAAACGACATCTTGGGCTGCAACAAACAGAAGTGTGACCAGCAGGTGGAGGAAGATAACTCTTGCCCTCTACTCCACTCCTGCGAGACCACTCCTAGAGTAATGTGTTTAGCTCTGGGGCCCTCAATGTATGAATCACATGGACCTGCTGGAAAGTGTTGACAGCACTAGATGACTTCCCTACGTGGGTAGGCTGAGACAGTTATGATATTTCAGCACTGGGAACACCAAATAGCAGCCTTATCTGTATCAATACTTAGTTTGTTTACTGTTCTGGGAAAAATTCACTGCTGTGAAAGGTGGGTGGACATTACTGCAACTTCTACAGGTGTGGCTTTCCAAGGCACCGTTGAACAGTGATTGGGTTATAGATGACCATTTCTTTTGAAAAAAATGGAAATTCCCTTTCCAAAGCGTGAGTGAAATAAAATTCTTTTTTTTTTTTTGCTCTTGCATATGGCTTGGAAAAGGAAAAAGAATGAAAGCTTGCCAAAGACTGGTCTCATTTCTTTGCTGTGTCCCATGAGAATAGAAGCTTGCTCTTGGTACTCCAGACACTCTAGAATATGTCAACCCAGGAAAAACAGATTTGAAAACTATCCCACATTCCATTTCCAAAACTGAACTTGGTTTTCCACTGAAGTGGTTTGAAATAGGCTCTCAGCCAGTGCATATCTCAGCCCTTCATTTCTTAGTACCAAGCACATAATCAGAAACCCCTGAAAAGAAATGAGGTAACATTCAATCCTGGGTCACTAGCAGGTTAAAAATGGGTGAATTCAGAGTCTCTCGACTCCGTACGAACAGCAAAATTGTTGAAGTTTAGAATTTTTGAGCTAAGAATGATGAAGTATGTGGGTTAAGGATCAAGTCAGATACTGAGAAGCAGACTCCTCTCTTAGATATTAAAAAATCTTAAACAATCCTGGAGGGCTGAACCTTCTATGGCATTATGGCATACTCCAAAGGACATTCAGAACAATGTGATCCCCACACTGACGTGTGTTTTGTACACTTTGATATCATGAACTTTGTGCAAACATCTAAAGTATTTACAATGTACTAAGAGCATCCCTTTCAGTGCAACCTATGCCCGTACTTCAGGGCTTCATTCTATTTGGAGAGATTATATGTATTCTGCAGGATGTCCTAGAGATGTCTGTGCCACTGTATTGTAGCTGTATCCTTTTGATATTCCCTGTTTGTATTTGTTAATTTCAGGATAGGTTTTGGCCTTGAAAATACACATAATAATTTACTCTGCAGTCAAAAGGAGTTCAGACACATGCTACAAGAGATTTTGAAACACGTATTTCTTTTCATAAAGCTGTTGAATGACTACCTGGCACATATTTGAACTCTGGCTGATAACCACAGCATTAATTTTGATATTTTACTTCTTCAGTCTGTGCTTGTTGATGAAGTTGAAGACCTGACTACTTCGTAAAAAGCTGGTGGTGGCATTACTATTGCCAGTGAGAGGGTATAAGCCATTTGAAAAAAACTTCAGAGCTCTTTTTGGCTAAGCCTCCCACTGGAAGCTGATTGCTACAGAAGGGAGAGGTGGGAATTAGCCACCCCTGTTATGAATGTCAATGGTCTGGGAAGGTTTGAGTAACTTGAGGTGCTGAAAAGTATGGCAGTCAAATCTCCATCTCCTGACACTAAGCTTGTTACTTCTGTGACATTCTTGGCCTCTTCTAACCCAGTGTCTGGGAATTTGAGACTTAATCTTTGGTCTGCCACATGCTGGTGCAGAATATAGCTACTGAGTAATGAGATCAACTTACAAATGGGGAAAAGAGCTATTTTAAAATGAAAAATCCCAGGGATTTTTCCTCAGCAGAGGCATTTTAGAACGAAATTTCAGTCTTGTACTGACCATTTAATACTCCTCGGACTATGTTTCTCACTCCAGACAGGCTGGAATGTTTTGCTGTTTTTCTTGACATGCCTCTCAGCTGGGAGAATCTACTCACCAGATACCAGTATGTAGTTCATGTTCTCATGCTTCACATCAAGGAAATGTTGTCTGGGTTCTTTTAAATAATAGGCCATATCTGCACTGAAATATCATGGTAATTAATATTTAATGAGAACAATCAAGACTTCCAAATTTCATTGCTTAGTTTTGTAGGTTTGTAGTTCAGGGCCTCAGTAAGTGAAGACCTCCTGATAGCCCTTGTAGTCTGTATCTTCTTCCCATTTGGTTTGCACTGCTCAGATCTTAGACTGGGTGGAGATGCCAAACACAGTCATGCCCTTCATTCACTGTCTGTAGAGTTCATGATGGAACTGTGGTCAGGGCAATTTAGGTGCTTTGTTGGTACTGTCCTTCAAGGTGCCTTGTGGGGCCTGTAATGCTCCAAGAAGATACCTGCTTCTTCCCAGTACTGCCACTGTAAGGTATGAGGAGGTGGCTGTACCAGTGTAACAGCAGCTTTACATGCCATACTACCTGACACATTTGCATTGTTGCTGAGCAACTGCTTCAGACTTCATATCTTTTTTATTACTCATGAAGCATATCAGACCCCTAGAGCAAGATGTTTCTCTGGAGGTTTTAGTGTAACTCTTTGAGGTAAAGGCCAGGAACAAGTCTATTCCAGTTTGCACAGAAACACAGGTTATGGCCCTTGATATTAACACTTGGGCTGCTCTCTGGGAAACTAAGGTACCATAATGGAAATATAATGAAGCTACACGGTTCACCTCAGACTTGCTCTTCAACCTTGCCTGCTCCCTATGACTCTGCCCTAAGACAGCTCTGTTGAGAACATCTCTTTCTTCAATAGCTGACCCTGTGAGACTCCTTTGCACTTTCCAGTTAGTTCTATCCAGCAAACTGAGGTCAGATGACAGGATGTAATAATTAAGTCATCCAGGGACAGATCTCTTTGGCTTCTCTGTTGCTCTTCTCCCAGTCATGAAGGCTCATTACTTCCCCACACAGAATATAGCAACAGATCTTTGTCTCATCTTCCCGACTTGTCCCTCTTCCTTGCTTATAAACAGCAACCCTGCCTAACTGTCAGAGATCTCAACAACTGCAGATATGGACGAATTATTGGTACATTAACACACAGGTACTTTTGTTTTAAACTTGTATTCAGAGCAAGTTTCTGTCTTTGCAAAATGCACTTGCCTTGCTAATCCCGCTATCCAGGCTGTGCCTCTGCTGACTCTACCACTACAGATGATTCACAGACCTCGTGTCTCTCTGCTCTGTAATTGCAATAATTACTTTCCATCATGAGGAGGGTCTGGAAGCAGTAAAATCTTCTACCTGTTAGCATACGGTGAAGTCTGTACATGTTTTTTATCCACAGTATAATTTGTCAGTCTGGTGTTGAGTTTAGAAGACTGCTACACACCCTTTGTTAATAATATTAATGTTTTCACTACTATGAGGCAACTGGGAGCTGCTGTATTTCATAGATTCTTAGAATCATTAGGGATCAGAAGGTACCTTGAAAGATCATCTAGTCCAATCCCCCTGCCACAGTAGGATCACCTAGACCAAGGTGCACAGGAACACATCCAGGCGGGTCTTGAACATCTCCAGCAAAGGAGACCACTGGGCAGCATGTTGCAATGCTCCATTACCCTAACTGGGAAGACAGGAATATTTATTTCTGATACGTGACTCTACAAACAATATGGAGTTACTTAAAGGTTGCAGTGGTACCTGAATTTTATCTAATGCATATAAACACTATTTTCAATGTTCATCATCAAGATAGAAAGGGATTGAAGCATCAACTTTTTAAAAGGACTCAAAGATGGTAGAAGAAACATAACCCACCATACTGTATTTTGATATTAGCGTGTATTTGACACAGCATGGACCTGTGGCATTTGAGCGGATGAAAGGACAGATGGTACTTAGGAGCAATCAAGCAAGGATTTTTCCTTGAAAAGAAAGAGAAACAATACTTTCCTTAGCTGATGTTGCCAGGCTATTCTACCTGAACATCATTGGGACTGTTGTCCTGCAGCAACAAACTGATGGAATGTTCTCTACAGGTCCTCAACCACAGAAGCAGATTCAAAGATTTGTCTTTTCTAGATTACTTACTCTGTGAGGACAGAGCCTTAGCAAAGATTAAAATCTGTATAAAACCCAAGGAATTAACAATCTTGTGGTTTCATGCTTTTTAAATTAAACATCTTAGTTCAGGAATTTAAGATGTGGTGATTGCAACTAAAGCCCTGCATTATTCATCTCTAGGTGGCTGGCAATATCACCATGTAACTTGCTACATTCACACTAGAGTGAATACTAGGATGAATTTAGTAATGCAGACTGTGATGTAGTGCAGAGTAAATTTCAGAATTCAGCTGAACCTCAGATAATTCAGAGGGATAACTAACCTCTTTGCAAGACAGCATAGCTCTTAAATAACGTTGCTACTGACACGTCATCTGGCTTCACTGGGAACACAAGGAGAGCAAAACTTTCTAAGAGCAGTAGACTTCATGCATCTGTCTCTACCAAAACCCTATATGACATCAGTAGAACACAAATCTTTCTGAGTCAGTCAGAGTGAATGGAAGTTTTGTCACCCAACAGGAACAGTGTAGTATCACCAGGGGAGTGCTAATGGCATTGTGGGGGACAGTGTTGTGACAGTGGTGGCTGCTACAGCATATTGATGGTTTTGTGCCATTTGGTGTCATTCGCAGTGATGCGCCTGCTATAGGAATATACACTAGAATACAGGAGGCACAGCAATCTTCACTAAAATTTCCACACTTAACAGCAAAGTGGGCAAGAGACGTTTAGGGTGTGTCTGTCTACCCAGTGCAGTGAAAGATGTGCAAGTGGTTCAGGGCTGAGAAAAGATACCAGTTCTGTTACCAAAAGCAGGCCTGGAAACAGGGGTGTTTTCTGCATTCGGACTAAAACAATGAGGTGAAAGTGCATCTCTCTCTTTGCTGTTACCAAGTTTAATATTTGTTTGAAAATTTCTGCACTGTGTTCTGTTGTTCAAATAGACAGGCCCCTAGTTATCAACATTAACCTTGGCGGAGATATCAATCAAAATTGTGGCACTTCCACTGCATGTTTGTGTTTGCACATAACTTAGTGTTGAGCTGCTCTTTATTTTGAACACAAAAATGTTCGTAGTCTACTACTGAGAACCTAGATCATGAACATTCTGGAAGTCTTATTTTGCTGTTTGATGAATAGTGAAATTAGGCACTTCTGCAGGTGTTAGAGACCCACTTGCAGTGTTTTTACAAGGCAAGATTATAAACACTTCAGTGTTTATAGCAAAAATATTCCCTATTTTTCACCAACAGGTGGATTTATTCACCTGATAGTTAAGCACAACTTGCGCTGAGATTTTCTTGGACCTGAGGGTTAGGAGAGAGACCACGGGGCTGGGCAACTCTGAGTTCCTGAGTGCTGTCTAGACAGCAGATGGGGGCTATGCAAATCACACCAGACTCAAGCTCAGATGTGGCAGCTAACAGCTAAGAGGGAGAGAGCACAAGGGGAGAGACCATCTTCATGCAGTGCCGACTCAAGACAGCTGGTCTTGTGAGTGAACCTAATCCATTTTGGAGCAAGGCAGTCAGGTTAATTCATACTGCCTCCCTGCTGTGGATAAACTCATCTCTGACTTTGGTCTGAAATAAGGCAGAAGTTCTTATGCTAACTACTTCAGCTGTGTGTTGATAACTAGTATCTGGGAATTAATCAACAGCCCACATCCAGCCAGTTCTAGTAGAGTTACACAGACAGTGTCTGCCCTACAGAAAAAGAGCTGCTGCAGAGAGGATCTCAGTGATTACAGCTTCATGGGAGTGGCTGATCTGGGATGTACTATGGAGTTACGCAGTTCCCGTAAGAGTCATTTAGCATAATTTTTTAGAGCTCTAGAAATAATGACACTAATAAGATAGTAAAATACTGGGTTAAATTAACTTCAGTTACCGACAGGAGGCTTTACTGCACCAAAAGATATGTTCTCTGAACATGAGGTAATACCCTTTTTTCTGTTGACATTTATTTCTGATTCTTTTTAGGACTCACAGTGTGTTCGGAAATGGACAAGAAAATGGTAGGTTCTAAAGAGATTAATTTGCATGAAAATGGGCTTTTTGACCTTTAGTTATTACTAACCATTGAAACACAAGAGCTTTCTAGGTGTCTCTCAAAAGGTAAAAGCACATGATGCTTATTCTGTTAGTCTCCATGCTCTGCATGATGGTTCAAATGAATGACAAGGTAGTTGTGGGCAGTGGAAGATTAAAAAAAGAGAGGGGAAAAAGGAAAGAAAAAATGGAGCTTGTAAAATAAGAAGTCTGTGTCTTACGGTAAAATCATAACAATTCTCAGTTTGTGTTATGAGAAAACATGCTTTAAGATGCAGTGGATTGATTTTATTATGAAACCAAGTACATGAGTCTCATAATAAGGTAAATAATAAGCAGCTGCATGGAAAGAAAACAAGTCTGGAAGAAGAGCTTGATTTAAGAAAGAAAAAAGCATGGCACTGCATGCCAAATCAGATTGGGTATGATAAACATTGAGTTTCAGTGAAAGGTTCCTTTCCTGAACTGTCCAGGTCTGTTAGTTATCTCAGCTGAGGGGACCCTTATTTCTCATCCAATACTTCTCTGAAGCTAGCAAAGTTTATCTCAGTAGTAATCCCATGGCAAAGACTCGTTCCCACTATCTATACCCTGTTAGGGGCGTTTTTAGGCTGGAATAATTTTCAATATCATTAAAATAGGAAATAGAGCATACCACATTTGTAGAGCAAAAATCTATACAGTTTTTCTATTGCACACTTAGCATTGAGTGTTTTGGATACATTTCAAAGAAAATATAAGTGGCAAGAAATTGATCAGTCATATGCTGTTTGGTGGGTCATGTTTTGAGGTGTTACTACCTTTATCAGCTGGAGCATTTTATCCTATACTAGTATGTTATGTTGCTCCAGTGTAGGAAGGTGCTGCTGCTGGACACTGGGAGGGCAGAGGCCTGAGTGCTTCTCTGGAGAAATGATGAAAATGGGAGAGCAAGGACAGGGATGATTATGAGACTGAGCTAGAAGTTATGAAACAAAACCGTGTTTGAGAAGCTGCTGCTTGTTACTGCCATATGCTGCAGTACAGTGGCTGAGATAAAATTTTTCCATCACCAAGACAAGGGAAACTTATGAGAGCATGTGGGAGAACAGGTCCTGGCCTTAACCAGACTCAGCCATGCTGTCTGCACAATGCCAGCTGTGAGACTGAAGGTCTGGTGTGGCACCGCTGTTTCTGTGGATAATGCTTTTGCCAATTCTAAATGCCCCAAATCCATTGAATGGGACTCTGTTCACAGGGAGCATTGCACTGTAGAATTGCAGCCTGACTCTGATTTATGTCTCAAACAAATTACACCATTTTGGCAGTGCCAGCAGGTCAATCAAGTGCGTGCAAGTGGGAGTCAGAATCTGAGGCAGCTCTAAAAGAACAAGGAATGCTCTGGCAGCTGAGCACTTAGTATTTGGGCTGCAGTAATTTCTTTTTTTCATTTTCATTGGCACGTTGTGTAAGTTATATGGCAGTTTGAGTGTTTGTGGTACTTTATAACAGATAAAACATTCTACTAACCATGAAGGGAAATAGGATGTGAAGAGATAGAGAGCTNGGGGGGGGAGTTCTGAAGAAATTAAAGAACTTATTCAGTGGTGTGGGAAATGGAAAGCAGCAAGACTGGGCAGCTTAAGGAGAGAAATACAAGAGAAGGAAGACTGGAGACAAAGGGATGTTATCTTGGTGGCAGACATAGAAAAGGAGAGGGAAATGCAGAGTAGCAAATAATTTGGGAGGGAATTGGCAACAGTGGTTGCTAATACTAAGGAGAGGCTGTCAGTGGTGGACAAACATGTGCTTCTTAAGTCTGCTTAAAATACATCATTGCCACAAGAAATAGTTTCCTGGATTTAAATATGGTTCAAATGGCAGAGCCAGTAGAGCCTGTACACCCTTGAAGTGGATTGATCAGGGAACCATTGGTCAAACAGTTTTGTGTTTGCTGAGGCAAAGTGAACTGCAGGAAAGAGTGTAAATGTCTTTTTTACATCTTGAAAAGACAGAGAGGGGGTGGAGGATATGTTCAGAAATTTTTCAGGGAAGAACTGGTTCTCTTTTTTTTTTTCTAATCAGTATCTAGTGTTTCCTCATGTGCCTGTAATAAAAATAGAAAACTTGCAAAGTCCAAACTGCCCTGATGTCCTGATCCCTGTGCTAGGAAAAATGTAGGAAACAGGTTTTTTTAGGGAAAATGAAGGGTGTTAGTGAACGTTGTGTACATGACTTCATTGTTACAGAGCCAAAGTCATGATGTCATCAAGTTCAGTGGGAATGGGCACTACTGAGTAATAATGGTCTAGGATTTCCTTGTGTAGAATGCATTTATATAACTTTTGATAGTTGCTTTGCAACTAGTGTGGTAAGAATGGGTATTTCTGTGAACATTTGCAATGGAAAATTATGGTGGCTAATTGTAGTAGAATATTTACATAACTCTCCCCAGATCAGTTTTATTTGTATTGAGTCACTGCTTAATACAATACAGAGTTCACATGCCATAAAGGGCTGTTTATTTGGAACAAAATTTGCATTATTGTATGTCTCATCTTTTCAAGGCCATTCTGAGTGGGTTGCAATTGTTTCGTGTTTAGTTTTAAGAGAAATAATCTGGTTTTGATCAGCTTTCCCCCTGTTCTGCTGGGGATTTCTGATTGACAGATACATTGTTTTGTTGATGAGCATGAATGAAAGATGATCTTAATGCATTAAAGTTATGTACAGATTGAGGGCAGTTCCACCCATGTTCGAAATGCAGAGATGTTCAATCAACTCTGTTTCAATAGCGCTGACAATTATCTGCTTCAATCATGGTGACTCAGTTCACTTTTTCAAAAGTGAAGGGGCTCAAACTATTACATTTAACATCTCTTACTTTGCTGAGACTTTGCTGAGACTTTGCTGATAGAAATTAATTACTTCTGGTTTGTACAACTAGGTCACCTTAATATTTTCTCAGGTTTAAGTCAGCTTTGAAGAAACCACACTGAATCAATTGAAAGTAGATAATGAGCTATTAGACATGAGCTATTAATCTCTTAAAATATGTTCTATCCAAGGGATGGCCATTTGCTTATCAAAGGAAAATCAAAGCTGCTTGTCATCTGAATGTGGCAATGAAAACATATTCAGCCTAACACAAAATAGAAACTGCATGCTTTTAATCTGTTTCATGCTTTTAAAATCTGTTTGATTACATCTTCTCTTGCTTCTAATTAAAGAAATAAAATGGTACTAAAATGTTGCTGGTGTGAACTGTACTTGTGTTTGCTTTCAGCTGTGCATTCCTATGGCATATGGACAGTGGAGACTTGGGAATTGGTCATACATTTTGGTAACGTTATTTCTATACAAGAAGCAGTATTAAATTATATGTTGGGTTTGTTTTTTTTTTAATTTGTAAAAGATGAAGTGTTCATAAACCACTTCCCTTCTTTCATCATCATGTCAGTTGAGTATTTAGAGATGCCAAATTGTAACTATTGCCAAACAAGCACCAGTTAATTTCCTTCCATCCTGCATTTCTTTCCTCTTCTGATGGGTGAAGTAACTAGTTAGTTAACTAATTAAGTATAATGGGTTTACTACGCTTACACTCATGTCCTATGTCATGGAATATGCAATTTGATCCCTGTCTTAAAGTCTAGTCAAACTTAAATCATCTGAGAAATAGGTTAAAGTCCACAGCTAAGAAAGAAATTGATGGTGGGCAACTTGGATCACTGCTGATCTGCTTCTTGAATACCACTTAAACATCTGAATTGTAGAACATTTTGTGGGTCCTCTCTGTCCCGCTTACATTTATGTGGCAGACTGTGCTGCATTAAAATTATAGTATACTATCACACAGCATTTACTGCATTTACTTGAAATGGTGGCAAAGAGAGGCTTAAGGAGCAGGCAGAGAAACTCATTTCCTCTCATCTGTGTTACTAAGAAGGAAGTTTGTCTCTTTAATGTTAAATGGTTTAGTCAGGTCTCTGCATAGCCATGCAGCCTTGCCACGGGACCTACCTTCCTGTATCATATCAGATGGTTATATCTGAGTGATAGGGGTGCTGCCTTTTCTCTGGTATACCAACCCTTCTGCAAGCTACCTTGATATATTTAACTCTGTTCTTTTTATAAAACATTATTTGTAGAAGTCAAGCAGTTAATTCCCTTTTGAGTGGACATGTCAAAACTGTGGCACTTCCATTTCCCCAGGATGGTTCTGAGGGGTCGTGGGTGGTCTTTGTTATGTGTTGTCAGATGAGCCATTCAATATTTCTTTGCTCACTGACACTTCTTTTTAAATTTTCTTTCCTGTATGTAAAGGAGAACTATTTTGTAAATACAGGAAACATGACAGAACCAAACTAAATAATTTAAGCTTCTAACTCTTCAGGTTTCTAATTTCCCTCTAGAATATATAAGTATTTTTTGATCCAGCACAGGTATAGGTTTCTTTCACAGATTCCTGACTCCCACACCTTATTTTGGTGGAGCATACTTTGCTTTTAACTTGCATTTTCTCAGCTTTGAGAGAATAACTCAGTAGCATGATCCATACTGAACAAATAAAATTAAGAGTCTTTCTGCACTTTCTGATGTGTCTGGATCTGTCAAATTATCATTTAATTGAACTGGTTCTAACTGCAGTAGCTTTTGCTTAGTTAATTTGTTTGGGTTATTTTTTAACTTTATTTAAAATATCTGTAATAATTATGCACAGCCTGAATCTTAATGTTAAGTACACTCTTAACTCACACTAAAGTTTTAACATAGGTTGCTATAGTTTCATACTTAAATGTAGATACGTTTATTTTTAGGATGATAAAAACAATTTAATTAAATTACACTTCACATTTAATGATGAAATTAAGTAATCCACTTTACACTGTCTTAACAGTTATTCTAAACACATGGTTTTAATTGTACTTTAAGTTACTTTAAGTTTCAGGTAAAAAAATACAACATAGACACATTACTGGCTGTACACTTGTGGTTTTATATATAGAAATCTGTTGATGATTAAGTTTGTTAAAGTGAACTGTTCCACTAACTGTCAATTTAGTGCAGCTGGTAAATGTCAAATTGATTTTTTTCTGTTGCTGTTGTAAAATTCCATGTCATCAAATTATGCTTCTTGACTACTGTGCTTTTCAGTCCTTGCTACAGGATAGCACATTCCTTCTTTCTGACAGTCTCAGTGAACTGAAAACCATGTACTGTAGAGAATCTCTTTCTAATCGCTGCAGGTATTTTGTGGAAAATTTTACACCTTTGCACTTGCTGAAGTGTTCCTCAGACATTCTTCCTGAAGCACTACCACAGATTCCTCAAATCCTGTGAAATGGAAGGCTGCGGCTATTCACAGGACTCACTGGCCAGAAATGACAGCCATTTCAAGGAGATTTGCACTAATTTGGGTGTGATCCAGAAGCTTTTTCTTTGATTTTATAGTGTACATATTAGATCTAAAGGTTAGATTTAGTCCTTTAAAGAATCTTTCTTTTGACCCAACGCTTTTTCTTTTACGGTACATATGTCATAGGCATCTTTACATATTATCTGGAACTCATGGGTCTTTTTCTTTTACTTACATCTAAAGCATCTTTGTTTCATCTTACAATCCAAAAATAACTTTATGTCATCAAAAGATGAGAAATGGAAGGGGCAATGTGGTTGGTTTTTTATGTGCTTTCCATTTTTACATCATCATCAGGAATAGAAACGCAGGAACTGGTGGATGTGTGTGCTTGCACTGGGTGAAAGGTGTCATTTCACTGGGATTTTATCTTGCTGAAACATGCTCCAGCACTGATTACTTTCATTTCTGCAGGATGGTGAATGTGATGTGCTTAAGCAAACGCCCTTGTACTGGGGACAGACAGCTCTCATCTCTAGACTGAAGTACTGGGCAAGTATTCCAGGGTACTGTCCCTTCTTACAGTCCTCTCTTTATCTATGTCTTCAGACCATCACAGTTGCTGCAATACTACAATTACCACTGTCTCAGGTATTTGAAAGGGTTTTTAACCAATGATTGAGAAGGCAAGTTTTTACAAAATACTCCTTAGTGATTGTCACCTTTTCACAACCTGGCAAATAACTCAGTAGGTAACTGACAATTGCAGTAAGATGTCCAAAGCAAGACTACCGTTTTCCTATTGGACTCTTCAAATGGTATAGCAAAAGGATTTATGGCACATTTGTGCAGTAAATGAAGAGGAGAATGCACATGAAAACTGTGGCGTAATAATGACCAAAACCAAGGTCAGAACCATTGATATGTACTTAGTAACTTAGTATAAAAAGTGGCTCACAAATCTGTGGTTCAAAGAACTAAATTGTCCTCTGGATTTATTACTTCTTTTTCTTATTCCTTGTAAAAAGATGTTTAACTTTTTCATTACTGACGATTCATCTCAGGCAGGGTTTTGTTGTGATCTTACAAGTCACGTACAATGTACCAAAAGAGGCAAAATGCCCATGCTTCTGTGATAGAAAGAGTAAGTTGTAAAATTTTAGAAGAATTAATATAAACAGCCTCTTCAGTACTGTACAGTTCTTCCCATCAAAGCTTGTCCTTTAAATGACCTTTGAGAATTCTCCCACAGATTTGGTACACATATAATTAACGTATCTAAGAATCTGGGCAAAAGGTGCAAAGAGCATTGAGTGTTTCTGAGGGCAGGTTAGGAAATGACACATTCAAGAAAACAGTAAAGGTGCTATCTGTCTTTCTGTTACAGTTGTACTCCTACTAGCATCATTCACAGCCAAACACATTCTATATGTGTACTGGCATAACACAAAACCCCAGAAAGAGGGGGAGTTGCCTAGTTACTTGTGATTTTATCTCTCTTTTAGTTGAAATGTATCCAGACGCAAATTACTGCATGCAGCAACACAGATGAACCTCTCTTGAACTTGGAGTCTGTAAAAATGAATGGTCATTAGTATATTACAACACAAGAGATTCAAGTGAAACACTTCATGAAACTCAGGACAAATTATGAACACAAGACTCTGGAAATATTATTTGTTTCATATGGTTGTTCAGAGAGTTTCCCAGAAGAAAGCTGCTTCTGTAGGACTGGAAAGAGGCCTGCCTTTTATTATGGCGTGCAGTGTTTCTCAGTGAAGCAACTGGTATTTCTTCCTTTGCTGTTCTGACCAAGGCATGACAACTAGCCCAACAACCAGACTGTTGTATGCTCATCTCTTCACTGTGGAGCATGCCTGGCAACACAGATACCCTGACTGCAAAACACCACAGGAGCTGTTTCTCAGGAATCCAATGCTTCTGGCCCATCATTAAGGTAAGACTGCATCAACTGCAAGTTGTGCATAAGATGTGCAAATACACATCAGAAACACTGATCATGATACGGGACCTAAGCTGTAAATGGAGATCAATTATTAATAACAAACTATTAGTTTACAATAGTTTCTTACTAACCTCAAGAGCTACGTTATTCAAAGTTCTTGTATGATCCTATGATCAGCAACACAATTTTCTAGAAGGCAGGGAAAGGAAAAAAAAGAGAGATCAACACATAGAAAGGGACAAAATAATGGGCTTAGAACCAATACTGATCTTGTTCTCCATGAGATTTTAGAACATCTCTTTCAACTCAAGGACTGCCTCTGCTGTGCTGGCTCACAAAAAACTTTTGCTCAGTTAGCTAGATCTTCTAATAGAAAAAGACATTTCTAGTCTAATTGATCATATGCCTGCCTGTCTATTTTCCCTGGCATATCTCTCTCTTTCTGTCACAATAATTGTTTGCAGATTTCAAGCAATTACAATGCAAAAGGAGATGTCTGAAGAGTAAGCAAGGGCAGTTCTATGCAGAAGTCATGCAAACCACCTATATTACATGCTAGACTTTGTCCAGGAAGGATTACTGGAAGGATTTGATTTGGATATAAACTTCAGAGACCAAGAGTCTCCCAAAATATTGGCTCAAGTTTGTATTTTTAGCACAGTGGAGAACTGTTACTCCCCAGAGAATCCTGGAAGAAGACCAAGTACACACCAGATATGATTATATGTACTCAAACTGCAAAGAAGTTGTAAGCAGGCTGGATACATGTTGTTCTGACTCCCATAAGGCAGAAGAATATTGCTGCCTGCTTCCCGGTGCTTTGTCACATGTATGAACTGGTTCTTGAGGAAGAACAAATGATCTTGTCACTAGCAATTTACCCATCTGAGCAGATTTTCCTTGACTAACTGAAAGAGACCAGGAGTCTGCCTGGCTTTTCAGCAAGGTTTATTTCACTTTACCATCTAATCTTGGTAAACTTCTCCCCCACCTTCTTACCAATGTTAGAAAAGTGCTGTTGCTTATAAATTCCACAAGGTACAGCTAAAACAATGGGTTTCAAAACTGGGAGTGGGTTTTGAATCACCGCTCATCATGCTTACATATACTTTTCTATAACTAACATCATGATCTGTGACTGTGTTTTTTTTATTAATGTAGCATGCAAGTCCAAATCCATGTTAAGATGCCCCTGCACTGGGTTCGGTCAAAACACAAGCTGAGCCACAGTCCCTGCTGCCTTACAGGTGAGAAAGAAATGGTGATGGAGAAGTATTATTTCCATCTGTACTTTCTAAAGGATGATCTGAGGAACAGAGGGACAAAATGATGATCCAAGGAAGCACATACTATCTCTGGATGTTTCATCACATTCCTCAAGAGGTACTCAAATCCCAGCTCTGAGCATTTTGATGAGGAGACTGTATCTCCTGGCCATGGAACAGGTTATTTGTTTTTGCAGGGTACAACAATGACCCTGTCTCATCCTATTACCACAAAAGCACATGGCTAGATGGTCTACTGGCATTCCAGAATTGGAAAGTTTTCCTATAACAGATGTAGCTTTTGCTATTCAGGTTTTCTGGGTTGAGAAACTCCCTGCAGATAGATCTGCCAACATGTATGCAAATGGCATTTTTGTCAAGTGGCTCCTGCCAAGTTTAAATTGACCAGGTAGGCTTTGGACTGCTGTGTGAGAGAAAAATCTCCTGACATTTTTTTAACCATACATTGTATTTTTTTGATCCAGCCCTACTGCCAAGCTCAGACTTGGTTTTAGGTATCTCTCTTCCCTCACTTCCCTCACTTCCCACATCTGCCTTCCTTTCCTCATGTACCCTGGCTGTACCTGAAAGGTGCAACTGCTGGGATATCAGACCTGCTCAATGAGAAGCATTAGAATTACTTTGAGGTGATTGTGCCATTGGAGCTGCTCATGGCCTCCTTCCAGGGCAAGGCCTCAAGGACCTTGTTAATTCCCTTCCTGTCTACTTTTGTGCCACTAATAAGTTTTAAGCCTGTTGGTCAGTTGCAGCCGTATTTGGAAAAGAAGAGGAAATCATAAAGAAATTCTTTTAAGGTTTATGAACATGAATAGCCAGACAGAAGAAAGAAAAATATTAGTGATTCATCTTGGAGTTCATATTTATAAAGCCCCCTTAAGCATTTGGCAGTAGCTTGTTAGCAGAGCAGGAAGTCTCCAGCATCACTCTATGTGCACTGGTGTGTGGCCAGGGCCAGCTTGGACTAAGAGCTGAACATGCTTTTAGCTGGTGAAGATGCACACCAGCCTGGAAGCACATAGTTTACTTTGACAGTAGGTGAAGACTTAGGAAACTAAAAAGATATCTGCAGGACAACAGACTGAAATAGCTCCTTGAGCAATGAACCTGGAAGAGAGAGAACTAATGGCAAAATGACAAGCTGAGGTCTTATTATATTGCCGGCACCTCCCAAAGTCACTAAGTGGATTTTGGTGCTTTCTCTGTGGTAGTATATCTGTTTCTCTAAATCTGTATGCCACTTTTTTTTTTACCTCTCCCTTCACCTTAATTTTCTTTTGTTGTGTTCTTTACTTTACAGTATCCTTTGAAAAACAGAAGTCACTTTGAACCCATACCAAAGGAAGCCACCTGCATACTATTTTCACCATTATAAATCTGACTTTTGCAAAAACTTACCCAAATTTGTGAAGCTGCCATTTTTTTATTTCCTTTTTGCAAATCTGGAATATATAAAAGAAGGAAACAGTAAAATTAAATACTTATATTGATGTTTTATATAGGAAAGTAACCTCTCAAATAACCCTTGCAAATACCAAATTTTCAAGGAATGTCTATGTGGTGTTTGCATTTGTAACATCTTCCTTTCTATCAGCTGTTACCATAGTACTCTATGTAGTATCTGCCTGACAAACCCAATTTAAGATGATCCAATGTAACCTGATCCCATTCCATTCTGTAGAGTGCCTGATTCAGCTTGCTTTCTAAAACACTATGCAGAATGCAATAGAAATCCTCAATTTACAGCCCGAAAAACATCAGAGGGAGAAAAGAAATTAATGATGAAGAGAAGGGTGTGCAGATAAGCTCCTAGAGCTGACCACTGCAAACTCAGCATAGTGGAGAGCTACTGCTACAGATGGCTCAGGCAGGCAAGCTGGTGGTGTCCACTTAAATAAGGGGACATTGTGCTTCAGTGCAGAGTGGAGGCTGGTACCTCATGATCCAGAGAAGCAGTGTGAGGGCAAGTATAATGGAGCCTGTAGTGTGTCAGGAAAGCAAGTTCTTCAAGGGTTTAACTGCATGGCTGGATAGGGATTTTGATACTGATCTGGAAATGAAAGGGGACAACTAGTGGACTAGTCCCAAGGAAACATATAAAATCTGCAGGGGAGAAAGGACAAAGAGAAGAATGGAAAGGAGATTTATGAAACCAGAAAATATAGCCAAGTATGGAAAGTATTCAAACCAAGCAAATTCATAGCTTGCAGGGAAATACTAGCTTTCATGAACGAGAGAGAGCTGTGGCAGGAAATAAAGACTATGTCAACTGAAAATTTTACTATAACTTGCAGGAGAAATGACTGTCAAATCATATAGAACATAGATCAAATGTTCCTTCGACAACAAGGAAGGATTTTCTTACAGAAGGGATGGTCTCACTGTGAGATGCATATCACCTTTACCAGAAGTGGACTAGGATGCAGAACTTGCAGACTCTCTTATGAGCCTGACACCTGCTTCCTTGACGAGCTGCCTGGAAAAAACATGTATCAGTGGGTTTTTTCTCTTAGATGAGGAAGGAAGTCTATACTAGTTCACTTTCCTGAGGGAAATCACTACTGGCAGAACATCTGTTAACAGCCTATTTTAACAGCATCTTAAACAAGAAAATGTCCTTATGTCAGAAATCTTTTGGATTGAAAGAGGAGGTCTAACCACAGGTCTTTCTTTAACAAGAGTAAGGGGGTTTTTTTCTTATAAAATGCAATGGCATTAGGGATTTTGCAAAGGAAAAAAAACAGTTTTAAAAAACATCCTTAGGCACTTACTTACATCAGATCATATTTCTTCTTGAACCAATACCATCAGATTTTTCAGAAATATATTTTCCAAACTACAGACTTCTGTCAGTTGGTTACCATCTTTTCTAAAGTGGAAGCATTTTGGAAACATTTGAGGCTCTGGAAAAAAAACCCAAAAAAGTAAGTTAAGACAAATGTGGTCATTTGTAGGGATAGAGCAGTGGCTGTAGAGATGTTGCAGGATTTGCTCCCGTTTGTGGAGTCTGCAGCAGTATCAGCTGTTCATGTCAGTCAGTTGAGAGAGGTATTCCATGCCAGGGCACTTGCTATCAATGCCTGGTTTCAGATATCTGGACTCTGAAAAATCAGTCTGGTGTGAAGGTAAGCAGTCTTCCTTTAAACATTGTTTTCTTCTTTTAAATCTCTGACTTCAGTAAAAAGCACTGCTATATTCTTATGAACAGAATTTAGCAAACAGTCTCCATAGACTTAGGAGAGATACACATCCCTCCTCTTGCTTCTGTTTTGCTGCTTCAAACTAGATAGGCTGTTGTTGCATGGGAGTAGGAGACAATGTGGAGGCATTCATAATGTGGGTATGAGGGCCAGGAGAACTGTTCAGCCATCAGTCTATACAGGCAGACATACTTAACTTTTAGAGTTTACCTTTGGTGCTTACCTCTAATTACCTACAGTAATGTAGCCTTGTTTCTTCTTTAGCTTGGGGTAGGAGCTGACAGAGCTTGCATTTGCCTGCCCTATAGTGTATAAACAAGCAGTCTCACTAAAAGCCTTTTTTCCATTCAGTGTGGACTAAACCCATGCTGGATACGCTTGCATAGTTCACAGTACTGGATAGTTCACTTTATGAAGAAATCAAGACCTTTATAATTTTTATTGACAACTGTTTAATAACTTTTTCCTCTGTTTAAGCACAGTGGATTTTCATATTGCTTCTATAGGCTCCATTAGCATAATAACTCCTCATGTTACAGTAATTAAAGGCTTAAATTAAGAATACCCTTGAGATATGAGGATTGGTTATTTTTCTTTTTGTCTAGAAGGTCTGTGAAGTCCTGTCTTGTATCAAACCAGGGCATCAGGAAAACAGATGCAATTCCGGGCAGAAACCTCTAGGCTTAGGGAGTTCCCCTAAGCATCACCCTTGGGAATGGCCATGTCAGAGTGGCTGTGGCTTACCAACGTATCAAACAAAACAGGTCAGCACAGCCTTTATATCCACACTAGAGCATCATCATTGAAGTCTCCATGGAGTGAAGAAGCAGAGTTCTTGTATGCTACTGTCATTGGGGTAATTGGATCTACTCAGCTATCAGCTGTACAGCACAGGACATATGCAGCAGTCATAAGCAGCACACTGCTGGCTCTGTGCATGCTCATGACACCCTATTTTCTCCCTCCAGTTGCTGTCTCTACCAGGGCTGCTGCCACAGAGCTATCCAGCATCCTGCCTGTCTGCCCTTGCTCTTATGCACAGTGGTGCAGGGCAGACCCTGTTGCATCAGCTGAGAACAAGAACAGCTGCCAGCAGCTGGTGCTCAAAAACGGACATACCTGCATGTGGAGAAAAGCCAGACGCAGTGGTTTTGTCAAGGATATCAAAAATACTTTAGGACTCACAGACCTTATTATCCCCACAAAGCCTTCTCTTGGACACTCCTTTTCTCACACTCCCCTTTTGCCTGGAGGTGCTGATTTGCTGGAGAGATGGAGCAACCTAGGAGCATGCAATCCATGCTGTTCCAACTTGTCACAAGGGTCAGCCTGACAGGTCTCTGGTTAGGGCATAGAGATGATGGCATTGCTCTGGCCTTTCCTTGAAAATAACAACTCTGCACTCCCAAGTCAAAATCAGATGTGCACATCTCTCATAGACACAAACACTCCCACAGTCCTGCTTTCGTGCTGTGCATTGATTCCTTTTAATTCATCAGCACTCCCTGAGCCAACACACCACAGTGTGTGTTGGTGTCACAAGCTGGAGGTTACAACTGCACAGACAACTGCCAGTTCTGCAGACAGCACTCATCACTCTGTCTACACCTTCCCCAAGCTCAGGTAGCCATGCCAGGCCATGAGGCCACAGCTAGTGACTTCCATCCAAACTGACACTTGATGTTTACTCTCATTTTGTTCTTCACCTTTCTGGAAAGGTTGGGGATGGTCTGAGATCATTTTTCATGGTCATCTAGATTTAGAGGACATGGGTGTTCCTCAGTGTCAGATTCAAGAGTTGCGCTTGGGAAATGTCCTTCATTGCTTTCTCTGTATCCAGATATGAATGATGACCTGGGAGCCACAATGATGGAATCACTATGATGGTGAAAGCTGTAGGAAGGCAAGAACAACCAGATGAAACTCACAATAGCATTATATCTTCTTTATCCCTCAGGATTACCCTGTAGCAACTGTATTACCTTTTTCTTTCTAGATCAAATTCCTGGATCTCCCAGATAGAGATCTGTCGTCTTGATCTAGGGGCTGACCTGAAGTGACAAAACGACACATGATTTTCTGAGGGACTTGCATTTTTTGGAGCAAAATCGTTCTAAGCATGTGTTCATTGGGAGTTGTCCAGCACAAGGCAAGCAGCTTTTAAATACTGCATTCCTTTCATCTCCATTCCAGGTATTTGGACCTGGCTTCCCTTTAGGTGCCAGCTCGTGAGCATGCAGGAGTGGTGGACTCAGGGCAAAAGCTTCCCTATCAGATGCTTGGCATGGCTTTGTGAGTGTGGAGCCTGCAGAGGGGCTGGATCTGACACCTTTTACCTATCAATGGCCTCTGCAAGTCAGGAAATGAAATACAGGCTGTCTTGCAGACCAGTAGCTTAATTTGACTTCTTGTAGCTTTGCCTGACAATAAGTGACTTGTATCCTGACTCAGCACCCAGATAGGAACCTTCTAGATAATAGTAACCTTATGCATATGTGCATATGTATGTGTGCATGTAGACACGCATACATACATGTCCTTGGGACTAGATGCCATCTTACCAGAGCTGTGTGGGATGTGGCATATGGGCACAAACAGGTACTGCTGGCACCTGAGTGGGGCCATGGCAATAAGTGGTTGGCAACTTGTAGAAGTCATCTCTTAACTCACATTCTCTGTCCCTATTTTCACACTCAGGTTTTTCTTTCTCCTTTTTATTCTTTTTGTCCTATGAGGGGCTAGAAACAAGGCACAGTGGCTTGTAGGGCTCAAGTGGTAAAGCTGCTTGGAGCACAGATGTCCCTTGGAAGCTGTGGATGTGATCTAAGGGCCTGCAGTATCAAGGGAGCAAGGCCTTTAGAGGCTCAGGATGAACCTGGAAGGCAAATTCAAGAAGCAGCGTAGACTTGACCAGCAAGCCTACTGAGCAGTCTTTCTGCTTTAAGCCTTCCCATGCTTTCTTATTTTCATAGAATCATTAGGGATCAGAAGGGACCTCAAAAGATCATCCAGTCCAATCCCCTTGCCACAGCACAATCACCTAGACCAAGTCACACAGGAACAGATCCAGGTGGGTCTTGAACATCTCCAGAGAAGGAGACTCCACAACCCCCCTGGGCAGCCTGTTCCAGTGCTGCATTACCCTCACTGTGAAGAAGTTTCTTCTGATATTTGTATGAAACCTCCTATGTTCCATCTTGCACCCATTGGCCCTTGTTCTGTCACTAGATGACCTTGAGAAGAGCCTGGCTCCATCCTCCTGACACCCACCCCTCACA
This sequence comes from Upupa epops, assembly GCA_013397515.1. Classification (NCBI taxonomy): domain Eukaryota; kingdom Metazoa; phylum Chordata; class Aves; order Bucerotiformes; family Upupidae; genus Upupa; species Upupa epops. The sequence continues at coordinate 68,672 of VZRI01012062.1, read as the reverse complement.
TATTTATAGACATGAATGAGGTCACACCTCAGCCTGCTCTTCTCCCAGCTCAAGAGACCCAGCTCCCTCAGCCTTTCCTCATAATGGAGATGTTCCACTTCCTTAGTCATCTTTGTTGCTCTGCACTGGACACCCTCCAGTGGCTCTGTGTCCTTCTTCAACTGAGGGGCCCAGAACTGGACACAATACTCCAGATGCAGCCTCACTTTCTTATTTTGCTCAAAACCAGTGTATTTTTATTTTATGTGGTTTGACTCTGCAGGTGGCTGTTGACTGATGTTTTATTACAGGTACGATGAAAGAGCTCTATCATTTGGCTCACCATCGAAGGAGTCTAAACTTGAAGTTTGGCCTCATGACAGTCTGGTGAGCCTATAACGGTCTTCCTTAATCTCTTCGGAAGTATCCTCTGGCAGGGAAAATGTAGGCCAGACAGAGAAACAGACAGAAACCTGCATTGGCCAAGGAAAATGCTGTTTACAGCTGAAACCACAGAAGGATTGATTTAACACTAGGGGCTTATATGTTAGCCATGTGCTGTTTAATTAAGAAGATGCTGTAGTAATCTTTATGAAGTGTTTGTTTCTATGGAATAAAAGTATTTGTAATACATTGTTTCCCTGCTTCTTCTCCTTTTATGTTGGAACAAGCACTCAAGCTTCAATATGATGTATTCAAATTCTCATGCGTTCAAAACTGATGTATAACAATTTGCTTGACTGTGGTTACTAAGGTCAAATAGGTGGCAGCATGTATCTAGATTCCTCTGCTTAGTTCTTTGCTGCCTCTGACTATTGTTGGAAGTGCAGCCCTGTTTCCACATTTTCTAGAATAATCACTTATTAAGGACATCATTTTTGGGGTGTTCTGAGTCTTCTTCTCTTAATTGGGAGTGTCTGTATGATCTTACACCTACACCCTATAGAATGACCTAAACTACCCGTGTTGAAGACAGAATCGTATTCCTTAAAATGAGGGGATCCTGTGCCTCCTGGAAATATCAAACATCCATTGCCCTCTGAACAGTTTGTGTCAAGTAAATTTGAAAGAAATCTGTGAAGAAGGAAAAAAATCATGTGATTATTGTGTTCATGTGAAGAATAAATTCAATTTTTGCTTTCTTTTTTAGCCCCTATTGTAATCTTTTTCCCCCCTGGCAATTTGATATTTCTAAATAACATTCCTAAACATATATACCTCCACCCATCAGGCAGCTTTCTGCAGTTTTTCTACATATGTGATCACATGTACTGTTTCATCCCTGTCAAAATCTCATTATATGTGGTTGTATCGAATTTCTTTTCCACTTCTGCACTTCCCTTCATTCTTGTGCTTGGAAACTACTACTGAATGCAGAAGGAAATATGGGTCACTAGATAAGAAGGTGTGGGATAACAGGACCTGTAATTACAAATCTAACTTTGGATATATCTAATAAAAGAGAGTCAGATGTGGTAAAAGCAGATCACCAAGGAAGTCAGGCTGGTCTTGTGGCCTGTCTTCCTTTTGAGAAGTCACATACTGTCAGAACAATCCCGTTGAATGCAAAGAGAGTGAGAACTTCCCTCATCACCTACTTTTGGTCAGCAGAAGAAAAATTAAAATAATTGTGGGGTTTAGATGTGATTTAAGAGGGAATATTAAGCTTTAAGTATGAATGATTACTTTACATAATAAAAGAAAATGCATTGTATATTTAACAACTGTAAAGCTCAAGTTTGAATCAAGTTATAACTGTCAAGTGAAAACATAAAATAACAGGGTGAGGTCAAAGTAGCAAGTGTTTTGCCTGAATGCTAGCAAATTTTTCATACCATTAATCAAGTAGTGCCACGTAGTAAGGTGATTCTAAGGATTTGTTCTAGGATGTAGCTTAGCATGCAAGCTGTGCTAAGGGATGATGATGGAAGAATGATGCATTTGGGAAGAACAATGGCCATTGCACTGCAGAATAATTCAGGGTGGAAGGGGTTCTGCAGGTGATATGGTTCAGCTTCTTGCTTCAATGAGATCTCACTTCAAAGTAAGCTCCCTTTGTTGAGGAATTTGTTCAATCACATCTTGGTTGGTAGGCTCCCAGGTTGGAGATTGCACAACATTTCTGGGCATTCTGTCTGGTCCTTATGGACTCACATGGCAAATTTGTTTTGTTTTATATCCAAGGAATTACCATTGCTACAACTTGTGACTGTTGCCTCTTGTCCCTATGCTGTCTGCTTGATCTGATACACCTCTTTTGTCTCTAACTGTCCACCTAAGATTTCCTAACTCTCAGACAGAAAGAAAACTTTCTATATGGGATACTGGAAGCTTCACACAAGAAAATAATTTCCTAGAAAGCTGAATGCCAAGAAGGGCAAGCAGCTGAAAGCAGTATAATTAACAGATGCATCCTGCTAGCTCTCAGAATAAACCTAGAGCATGTCCTTGGTTGGGATGTAGGTTTGTGGGTCGCAAGTAGCAACTCTTTCAAAAAATCACAGCAAGAATACTTCACATAGGAAATAGGAATCAAGGAGCTTGTGGGAGTTTCTGCAGCATTGTGAGTTCTCATCTTGCCTTTTTGCACCAAAAAAATATGGTTAGTGCCACTGCAAACCAGGCAAGGTGCATCTAGAGTGTGGTCTTGTAGGACCATACAAGTGAAATGATTAAACTATCCAGACAACTGGGGTTGAAAAAGGCTGTGCTTGTGAATGTTTTCATTACTTAGTGAAAATACAGCCATCAAATACCCAACAGCTTCAGATGCTTTGTTGAGACAACCTCAATTTATACATGCTGCTATGATCTCTCTGATGCTTTTTCTCTTGCTGTTGTCACTCCCAGGGATCCTTTAAGCTGGAATTATGCTCATTTCTGTGCAAAGTATATCTGTTTCTCCTGTTTCTCTACTTTTCTCTCCTTCTTTCCAGGCCAGCCCAGAAGTGGAAGAGGGATGTGGAAATATTGCACTAAGTAGAACACACTTTCTAAGTATTCCTAAGGTCTTAATCTACTTCAATATTCATGACAATTTAGGTATCTAATGAGAACATAATTTAAACATTTTATTATTGATGTACAAACAAAATATGTATATCCATATCAGTAAAAAATCAAGTAGAAGATGCAGGGAGGTTTGCATGCATAAGCAAAGGTATTCTGGAAAAGACCAAACAGAAGAAATTTTTATAATATGTGGAAAAAGGGACTGGCCATAAATCCAGCAAAAGATCACACAATAACAGAATGATCGGGGGTTTTAGGGGTTTCAGAAGATAATCTTGTCCAAAACATAAGCATGGAGGACCCAGGAAACTGCAGCCTGATCAACCTCACCTCCATCCCTGAAAAGCGGATGCCGGTCATCTTTAAGCGTGATTCTATGAGCCAGTAAGGGTCCTTGTGGCCAAGAAGGCCTAAGGTCTACTGGGATGCATTAAACATGTAACCAACATGTTGAGGCATATTCTCTGCCACCTCTACTCTTCTCTAGTGAGGCCACACCTGAAGCACTGTGAGCAGTTCTGGGTTCTCCAGATCAAGACAGACAGAGAACTACTGCAAGGAGTCTACTGAAGGGCTGTGATGACGATGTCTTGCATAAAAGGCTGAGAATCCTGGGTCTGTTTTGCCTGGAGAAAGAAGACTGAGAGGGAATCTTATTAATGCTTGTAACTATCTCAAAGGTGGGTGTCAGGAGGATGGGACTACTCTCTTTTCATTGTTGTCCTATGAAAGGACAAGGGGCAATGGGCATAAACTGGAGCAGAAGTTGTTCTGCCTAAATATATGAGAAAACATCTTTACTTTGAGCGTGACAGAGCACTGAAACAGGCTGTCCAGGAAGGCTGTAGAGTCTCACTCTCTGGAGACTTTCAAAACATGCCTGGACATGATCCTGTGCAAACTGCACAGGGCAACCTTCTTTAGTAGGGGTTTGGAATCAGATAGTCTCCAGATGTCCCTTCCGGTCCCTATTCTGTGGTTATATGAAACTCCATTATTTTAATACCCTACCCTGAATTAACAGATTTTTGTTGTAATACTTGATATATTTGTCACGGCATTGTTACATAGGATCTGCAATGCATAATTTTAAGTAAATAAATAATATTACTTTGGATAATATTTTGCACATACAATCCAAAAGATAGCTCTTCCTGTTATATGTAAGTCTAGAAATTTTCCACTAAGAACAAAACCACAAAACTGGGTATCTTTACAGATTTCTTCCCTACTATGTTCTGAAAGATGCAGGAACATTTGCAAAATGTATCACAGGACATGAAACTGGAAATTTTAAGTGTTGCCTTCTGTATTTGTATTCAAAATTGAAAACAGTTTGACAGGCAGAGATGACTAATTTCTTTGTTGTTTCTATTTATTTTTTTCCACTATTCACAATAAGAATTTATTGGAAACTTTGGTTTTAAACAATATTGCTGGTTGACAAAATTGTAAACTGAAATAGATCTTTTAGAACTTTAAGTTACTAATCTGTTAAGGGTACATTGTTTTAAGATAGTTTTTTTTCTTCATGAGATTTCACGAGACTAATTTATGTGACCAAAGCTACACTGCGATATGACTGTAAAAATGAAACAGTATTTTTGTAGATGCAGCGAAAAACATGTGGTCCTTTCTGCAGCTTTCATAGTTTTCATTTTTTCATTAAATACAAACAACTTAAAATGTAAAGCACATTTTGTTTCAGATTGTGGAAAGTATTCATTATTTACTGCTAGACATAACATTGCTGTTTAGACATCAGTGGAATGAAAATACCTTTCTTTGGCCTTAATTTGCTTTTGTTTATTTAGTAAATTATGTTGCCACTAAAATATTACATCACATACCTGTGCATGAGAGGAGCAGGATGGAGCAGGATTCTGGGGTCCTAAGTCAGAACTTTCAAATCCCTGCTTTGCCCTGCTCTTTGCTGGGTAATTTTTGTGCAGCATTGAATGGTAATGTCTTTCCAAGTTTACAGAGAAGTGCTATCTTTTCATTTTCACTGAGGCATAGATGAAGCTTACCTATCTTTCTTGAAGATCAGAAGTTGGACAAAATATTAATCCAGGAAGGAAAAAATGTCAGTTTTGACAGACACACGATTTAAACATCCATAAGTCACAGATAATACAGTCATCTCACCTCTGTCCCTGGAAAGGTAATGGAACAAATAGTTCTGGGTGTCATCTTTAATTATGTGGAAGAAAAGTAAATAACTGGGAGTGGTCATCATGGATTCTTCAAGGGGAAATCATACTTGATCAGTCTGATAGCTTTCCATTATGTCGTATCTGGTTGGGTAAATGAGATATATACCTTGACTTTAGCAAGGCTTTTGACATGGTGTCCTGTAACTTCCTCATTAGGAAGCTCATGCAGTGCAGTTTAGATTTTAGATGAGTGGACAGTGAGGTGAAGCTGGTGGAACTGGTTGAGTGACAGAGGTCAGAGGGTTGTGATCAGGGAACACTGAAATGGGATTCCACAATTCAAGAGAGACAGTGAACTACTTGAGGGAGTCCATCAGAAGGTAACAAAGATGACAGGAATGGTTAAGAGATTTGGACTACTTAGCCTTGAGAGGTCTGAAATGAGACCTTATCCACACCTATAAACATCTGAAGGGTAGCTGTATGGAGGAAGGAGCCAGACAGTTTTCTGTTGTGCCCAGTGACAGAGCAAGAAGTAAAGGGACTTACTTTATAAGTTGCTGGAACACAAGTTTCACTTAGAAATGTAGAAAAACTTCTTTGCAGTTTAAGTCACAAAACCCTGGAACAGGTTGCCCAAAGAGGTTGTGTAGTCTTCTTCTCTGGAGATATTCATACACTTCTGGGATGGAGTCCTGTGCAATGTCCTGTAGGCAATCCTGCCTTAGTGAGTGGCAGAGGTTTGGACTTGATGATCTCTAGAGGTCCCTTCCAGCTATGATGATTCTGTGTGATACTGTCATTATTAGCAATTGTACATGTTGTACTGCCTACACTTATTTGCCTGGCATTTGCTTCATACACTGTTGTGCTCCAAGGAAGTAGTGCATTTATGCAGTCCTACAGTGAAGAATGACACTAAAACGTGTATGTGAATACTTGTTTTCTTTTAAACAAGATAATGTGATGACAGCAAGCAGGTCACAGTCTACAGTTTGCTACTCTTTGTCTCTCGAGCACTATGTTAGTCTAAATCATCTTTTAAGAAACCCCATGACCTTTGGCTTTGGAATTGAATGTTTTTTAGCTTCTAGTATAAGGTACTAGACAAATGAATAGCCAAGTCGGATGTTAACATATTGCAGGCTGTATTTTAAAGTAAAAATGAGATGATGAGAAGTCCCTTCTGCCATTCTGACTTGAGTAAGTCAAGGGATTCAAAAGCATATTGTCAAAGCTGCAGCAATGGGTAGTCTTTTGGTCTCATCTTTTCCATAAAGTCCTATTATCAACCATCAATCATCCTTCTGTAACTTCTTCTATTTCCCCTTATTGCCTCCCCCCAGTCTCCCTGCTTCCCTGGCTCCACCTCATCAGCTCTGGGGACTAAATTTTCACCTTAAAATGTAACAAACAAACTGAACAACAAAAAAACATTTCTTGTCCTTGGGAAGAGAGCCTTGAGTTTGTGAGCTGTGGCAAATCTGAGTAAGCAGTTGCAGGAATCAAAAGCTCATTGCTGATTGTTATTAAAGATCAAGGGCTATTTGTATTCCCCTCTAAAAGCTGGATTGTTCAGCCTGGATAAATATATAAATAAGCAAACAAAAAACCTAGCTGTACATTCTTGTTCTTGGAGGAGAGCCCAGATTAAGTGAATGGAGCAGTGACATCCAGTCTGATCTTTGTCTCTTCATCATTTCATGTAATTTCATTCCATGCAATCTCCTTAGCAAGAGCTTCTCTCATGACAGAGGATTAGGGGGTAATCCCAGACTTGAATCTGAATACAAGTTAAATCCATATGATTGATCCATCCAGCCAAGTTGCAAAAGTGCCTGACCAGTGTTGGCACTCTGACATGCAGCTTTTCATTTAATTAAAATGATCAGTATTTGCCATCTCTTCAAAATGGATATAAGGGTGATTCCAAATTGTATTGCACTCTGTATGCAAAATGGAATACAACCCACAAAAGGCTTAGCAGCTGCTTACAGGATGTGCTTAAGCCTCTTTCAGACTCGCTGCTTGTAGCTCTTGACCAAACTCATGGGGAAATGCTGGCCTGAGTACTCCATTTCTGGGAGATGTTAGGAGCCTGGCAATGGCTTAGCTAACTAACAGCAGACGGCATGGTGTGTGCTGGTCATTGTAGCACTGTCTCAGCTTGATCTGTCAGCAGCCTATCTCCAGGTAGATCTCTGTCTTCTGTGCAACTCACAAGTATGAGCCCTGAATTGGTGGGCAGTATTCAAGACGTGACAAATTTCATCTCTCTGCAGAGCAGCATCCCAAGTGCAGGTAGGGAGATTCCACTGGTCTAAAATCACACTGTCTAATGCAGGGGAAGAAGCTCTGGGGAGTCAGTGAGGGATTGTTTTGGAATAGTTTCACAATGGCTCAGACAGCAAATGAGAAGAAGCTTAGTAAAAGCCTCTGAAGTGGCCATAAGGATTAGTATAACCAGTTCTTGCTGCCCTTCCAGAAATGTCTTCCATTCCCTGCTTTACAGATCCAGTAGTGGAGCTTGTAGGGGTCTCTCTATTCCCTGAAATGTATCATCTCCACAGCAGGTGTGAAACCCATGAATGTCCCCACATTTTGACTCCATAGAAAGTTACAGGCCCCACAGTGTCAGTAGTGGGGTTGAGGTTTCATACCAGCTGATATAATTCAAGGCATTTTGCCATCAGCAGTCTTCCTCGATCAACACAGTGTTGGTAGAATTTTTGTCTTCCTTAGTAAATTTGCTTGTTCTCTTTTCTGGTGTCCTTGAAAGCCCCTGAAAAGAAGACAGGGTGTACTGGCAATGTGTTTCTCTTTGTCTGTGCTTGCCATGGGTTCTTCACTTGCTCTATTCATCTCTGCATGTTTTAACACCTTTTTTCTACCCTTGCTTTTGGAAAGCTATCAGGACTTTCTTGCACCATCTTGAGTTCTCTTTTTAGCCAGTCAGCATGTGTAGTCTTGACTTTGCCTCTCTGATTTTTCTCTTTGGGGATTTTCTTTTTCTCCCTCTCCTTGCCCTTTTTCTTTTCTGCCTTCATTTTTCAGTGTTGAACAGAGAGGAGGCTGATAGTATTGGGAATATGAAAGCAAACCCTTCATGTCCAGCTGTGTTTTCTGGAACAGTACTGAGAAGCTGTAATTTCTTTTGGAGACAGTGATTGGCTAGGCTGTGTTCCTAATGCCGGGTTGGTTTGTAACCTATTTTGCTTCTGAGTCCTGATCCCCACACTTCTGCCAGAATCTAGGCATTTTGCCTTGCTGACTTTGCACACTATTTTCTCTTTGTAAAAGCAAAATTCTGTCATGTATAAGTTCGTTTCAAGTATGGTTGGTCAGTTTGTTTGGTGGAACCACCTGTGTGTTTGCTGTCACTTCTAAGCATCTTCTGTGCTTTGTGGTCCCTTTCACAGGCAAAGTTACTGGTTCAAAGGGCATGCTCTTCAGCAATTCTTGAATGTTCCTCATTTAGTGTTCAAAGAACTGCATAGTAACTATCCAGTGTCTCCTCTAATGCTATGAACTGAATCAGCTCTTGCCTCTCATTCTTGTGTAGCATGAATACTGCTTTCCTTTTCAATTGCCTATTTCAATTAAAAGACCTTGTGAATTACCCCCTTGATTTCTGGTGGGTTTATTACCTCCATGTGGAGCCTGTTTAATTTCTCAAGTGTGCTCAGAAACCACAACTCCAGCAAAAATTACATGACCTTCACGATATCCAGCTTTGAAAAAAATCAGCAAAATTGTCTTTCAGCAGGATTTTCAACACTCAAACATGTACTTTCACCAAAAGCTGAAGCCTATTTTTAATCATAACAGTAGTCTAATTTGGCATTCACACAGATCCAATATATTTCTGACAGTGGCTACATATATTTTTTGTAATTGATTTTTTATTTAATCCTGAAGAATATCCTGAAGAACATTCTTCAAGGCTTGGGTAAGAGCAGATGGAAAGCTGCTTAACAGGAAGAGACCTAGGAGTATTTATTGATAGCCAGCTAAATGCAAGCCAGCAGTGTGTTCAGGTGACCAAGAAGGCCAGAGGCATCCTGTCCTGCATCAGAAATTGTGTGGCAGACAAGAGTAAGGAAGTAAGGAAGTGATTGAATCCCTGTACTCAGCACTGGTGAGGCTTCACCTCAGACATGGTGTTCAGTTTTTGGCACCTCTGCACCAGAAAGGCATTGTGGTGCTGGAGTGTGTCTAGAGATGGGCAGCAACATTGGTGAAGGGTCTGGAGAACAAAACTTGTGAGGAATCCCTAAGATTTCTGGAGGTATTTAGCCTGAGAAAAGGAAGACTGAGAAGAAACCTTATTGCTGTCTTCAGCTACCTAAAAGGAGGTTGTTGGAAAGTGTGTGTTGGTTTCTTCTCACAAGTAAGAAGGATGAGAGGAAATGGCCTCATGTTGCACTAGGGCAATTTAGGTCAGATATTAGGAAAAACTTTTTTATTGGAAGAGTTATCAAGTGTTGGAACAGGCTGCCCAGGGAGGTGGTTGTGTCACCATCCCTGGACGTTTAGATATGGAACTTGGATTCATAGTTTAGTGGTGGGTTCGGTATGATTAATTTAGTGGTTAAACTTGGTGATCTTAAAAGTCTTTCCCAACCTTAGTGATTTTTTGATTCTATGATTCTCGCACCAAAAGCTGGAGATGCAAGATGCTTTTTTTATTACATTTCCCTTTTACATGGCTTTTTTTTTTTTTTTCAAATTGTTGTCTTCGTACACATAATCCTGTATATGCTTTTGCTATAGATGAGATTAAATGATAGAATCACGGAATTTCTTAAATTGGGAGGGTTAATCTTGGATCAGCAATGGCATCCTGGCTTGTGTTAGAAACAGTGTGTCCAGCAGAAGTAGGGAGGGGATTGTGCCCCTGTACTCAGCATCTCAAATACTGTGTTCAGTTTTGGACTTCTCACTACAAGAAGAACACAGAAGTGCTGGAGTGTCTCCCAAGAAGGGCAAAGATCCTCAAGACAGATGTGAAGCACAAGTCCTGTGAGTACCTGCTAAGGAAACTGGGGTTTAGCCTAGAGAAAAGGAGTCTGAAAAGAGACGTTATTACTCTCTACAAGAAAGGAGATTGGAGCAAGAAGGAAAAACAGGCTTTTCTAGTTGTTGACAAGCAGTAGGCCCAGAGGAAATGGTTTCAGGCTGCACCAGGGGAGATTTAGGATGTATGTTAGGAAGAATAACTTCATTGGAAGATTTATGGAACATTGCCTTCAAATGTCAGTAGTGGAGTCTGCATCCCTGGAAGGTATTTGAACAATGTGTGGACCTGGTGTTTGGAAGATGGTTTAAGTGATGACCTAGCAATACTGGGTCAAAGGTTGGACTTGATAATCTTAAAGTTCTCTTCCAGCCAAAGATACTTTTCCTGTGAGGCTGCTTTTCAGCTTCTTATTCACCAGTTTGTACATGTAACCAGGATTACTCCATCCCAGGTGCAGCATCCAGCACTTAATCTTGTTATATCTCATATGGTTGGTGTTTGCCCAGCTCTCTAGACTGTTCAGATTTCCCAGTATGTCCTCTCTATCCTCCAGGATGTTCAAAGCTTCTCATAGACTGGTATCATTGCCAAACTTGATGCACATCGTACTCTCTGTCCAAAGCAGTTATAAAACCATTGAAGAGCACTGGCCCTAAAAGTAAGCCCTGAGGGAACCACACTGGTGATCCGTCTTGAGGCTGATGTGACCAGATTTATTAAACATCTTTCAGCCTGACCAAGACCATAAAACAATGTGTGAGAAATTGCCTAATAGGTCAGTTTATCTAGAAGGATTCTGTGAGAAACAGTACAGTAAGTGTTGCTAAATTCCCAAAACACTAGGTTTACTGGCTTCCCTTTCCTTGTCATAAAAGGAAATTAAGTAGGTTAAGCAGTACCTTTCCCCTTGTTGTCTTTGACCAGTATTGTATTGTCCTTCAAGTGTTTTCCAAGAATTCCCAGAATAACCTTCCCCATTATTTTAACAAGCACTGAGGTGAGGCTGACCTGCCTGCAATTACCAGAGGTGATCTCTGGTAGTCTTGGCACTCCAGTCCTGTCTTACCTGACTACTTCACAGCCCAGTAATTGTCTGTGCTCAAAAAAGAATTATCTCTCTGGGATAGAATAATGCCTTTGTCCCCAACAAATAGGGAACTAAAGCAAAGGCTGCAGAGTGATTGTGATAGCGGAAGGCTGGAATTTCCCGCAACAAAACCCTCAAATTGCCAAGAAAATGCATTTTCCAAAGATGACCAATGTGTGTTTCTTAAAGAGTTTGTAAAATAGTGACTTGTAACCTGGTAGCATCTTGACAAATTTTAACTGAAGTTTTGCCAGGAATATCAGTTTCCTGATTGCCAGGGCTCCCATAGCTGCTGCCAAGGAACTAGGCTCAGGCTCAGTGCTGTGATGACACAGTCGGTTTCAACATCCTCCGGGTGTCCAGTTCTTTTTGGGAGCTGAATGCCTGGACATCTCACAGGGAGATGTTAATTATTTTAGAATATTCATTATTCCCACAGGTTAATGCAAAACTAAAATAATCAAAAGAGTTCCATTTAGATTTCCAGATCATACACAAAAAGTAATCTACTATAAACTTAAAGGTGCATCTAGGCCAGATTCAATATATGAAAGAGTAATTGTCAGAAGTAGTACTAGGTTTAACACAAGTTTATTTATTATAACGACTCACATAATAGTTTGTCCCATATTCAATATCACATTTCTGTTACTAAAACAAACTTCATTACATTTCTGAAAAGAGAAATGGAAAGATTTTAATTTTTAACTATAAAAATAATTTAAACAATCTGTGACATGAAATAATGGAAAATTCACTCCTAAGGAATACAATGAATGCAGTGTCCTGTATCTGTTTGCATAATATGCAAACACACCCTGTCTCTTTCCCTTAATAAATTCTTTAAATACATTAGGAAGATCAGGATATATTTAAGTAGTCACTCAATTATACTTTCATTATCTGCATAAAAATAATACTCTGTCCTCATGTTTCCTGGCAAAGATAATGACCTACAAGGGTAAGATGCTCATCCAGCAAATTGTATGTTCAGGGAAAATCATAGGACTACATTTTCTGTGTCTCATCATAAACTCACCTAAAAGTGGAGATACATTGAAAAAACCCACCAACAAATAAAACAGTGTTCAAGTCCTGTCAATAATGGATTTTCTGGTTTGTAGTAGTTCTTCCAACAACTGGGAGAAAAATCCTCCTAGATCAAAGACAAATATATTTATTCAATTTCTTCAACAAACTGAAAGATTTCAGAAAATGTTTTTCTTGCAGTTTAAACTCACACAAGTGAGTATGTGCTTAATGTTTCTCACAACATTGTGTTTCATTTGTGAATATTTTTCAGAATAAAACAAAAGACTGGACAGAATTTATCAGTAAATTTGTGATCAGAAAAACAAATCCCATTTGCAGGCAAAGCAAACATAAATACTTTCCTAAATTTCCCTTTCTGTGCTCTGTTTCTTCTTCTCTGGACTCTCACAGAAGCAAGTTAGCTTCTTTAAAACTGATTTTTAATGTTGGAAGTTTGTAATTACCTACAAGAAAAGTTTTGGCCAAAGTATCTCACTCAGTTCTCTTCAGGCTATTGATGGAGTATTGATTTCAAGTGCTTTTAGAAATGCGTCCTGGCATGTCAGACTGGAAGCTGTTATAGGCAGAGCACATCTAAACAGGCACTTACTCTTGTACCTCATTGGAAGCAGAGAAAATTTGGCCACTGAGATACTCATTACTTGGAAACCATGAGACAGCCAGCAAGTACACAAAACTATTGATATGAGCTGTCATGCTATTTGAGCCAGATGGCCTACATACGAAGATTTATAGTTTTTCACACATCTCAAATGTTCTTAGCACTGTATAATAAACAGAAAAAAGAAGACATGGTCCTGCCCCTGTTTTTCCAGGAAGTCTGTATTTGAAGCAGCGTGCTGTATTCAGGGATGTCCACCTGACTACATTGACTGTCACCTGAGAATGCTAGTACATTTTTTATTCTACTCTTGTTTCTAAATTTAGTACAGGAACATAACTTTAAAGGTTGCATTTTATTTCTCAACTGAGCTTCTATTTAAAGCTCTTCTTTTCTAAATTTGATCATCTCTTGCATCCTGGTTGAGAGTGAAGTGTATTTTAAAATGCCACAGCATGGTGAACTTTATGTTGTGAACCTCAGACTAATGGCTGCTGCTGTCACAAAGCTATATTTGAGAGTGAATTTTCTCCGGTTGCTTATCTTTTTACTAAGCCATCTGGCATATTTAGGATCTAACCAATGGAGCTGTAATATGCCATGAATCACTCAACAGGTCAGATCTCAGATTCATGATCTCATGAATCACTCAACAGGTCACATTTAGAAAAACAAGACTTTTGCAGCAGACTTCTACTAAAAATGCAATGGCTAATTAACAGATCCCCTTCCTGCCAATATGTGCAAAAGGAGTACAGGGGCCTCGTTAGAATAAAATACAGAGATGGGAATGATAAGGCTTGTGGCTATTAAAGGAAGATGGTGTTGTAATAGAACTCAGTTAAAAGTGTTACTGCCTTTCACTTCAAAGGTCCTCAGTGCAAAAGTACCCATGATGAAGCCCTCTGTGCAAGGAGTTAAAGCTGGTGAAGGGCAACCAAACTCCCCAGCTGGTATTGTGTATATGCAAATAGTCCCTTTGTACTGTCTGTGCTATCAAAGTTTTCTCTGATTATCCTGGTCCAGGGCAGATGCAGAAAGAGGGGTGAAGCCTCTGCATTTAGCTGCTGGGGTGTGAGCTAGAAGTAACCTAGTACTTCTACCCAGGGAAGGAAAAAGAAGGGTACTGTAAGTACATGCTCTTGAATATACATGACTGATTGGAGTTGCTTCTTCATGAGAAGCACAGTGGTTGATTTTTTCTGAGAGGTGAAAATTAAATTAGCTCCTCCAAGGAGCTAAGTTTGCTGTAAATGCCAAAGTGACCACAGGAAAATATTTTCCTGTTGGGAAATTGGCCCCAAAGTCACTTTGTTTACTGGCAGGAGGCATAAAAGATGAGAAAGATCAACACTTGAAAATACACAAATCTAGGAAGAGGATATTTCAAAGCCAAAACAAGATTATGCTCCATCTTTTTTCCAACCCCCTCTTCCAGGATGCACTGAGGTGCTGCTACTTCTTCACAGTGCTGGGTTTTTTGCAATGGGGATGGTATTTCTCTCACCTTGGCACAGGGAAGGCAGTGGGGCAGTGGCAGCACTGTCACTCCTGACCCTTTAGCTGGACAAATGATGGAGATACCTTCATGCTCCTGCTGGTGATGGACTGAGGACTGACTGCATATAACTTGTGTCACCGTAAGGACTAAGGATGGTGAAATTATACCAACAAAACTTCTAGAATCAGGTACTTTAGCTGAATTTGGTAGTTGACTAGGAGAATGATTCATAATTTAATCTGTTCCAGATTTGTAACTGTTACTCATAAAAAAACTTTCTTTTTTTATGCAAAGTGGCAAAAGGAGATGTCTTATAGTGATCAAATAGTCTAAATGAGGTCTTTTAACCCTTTTCAAAGTTTTCCTTTCCCTATTCTCCTTCCTCATAATTGATTACTTTGTTTTTAAGTCTTTTTATCCATAGATCACATTTGGTAGCATTCATAGACATATACACATATACAAGGATTCAAATGCTTGCTTTAATATGGCAATATAAATGCTTCACTAAGCTCAAATTGTCTCAAACCTCATAGAACCTTTTTGTCTACGTCTTCATTTTAAGTTGGTGATGATGGTGAGCATGAATTCTTCCACTGCCATTAGGAAAGCATGCAGGACACTATGAATATGAGTGCTAGCATGTTAAGGAAATCTGTGCTACAGGAAATTTTGCTTCATAATCATGTTAGGATTCAGGATGACTGGATGACTTTTCCTCTCCTATTGAATGCTGCTCTTTTCCAGTGTAAGTGTCTGAGTCACAGTCTTTCTGGAGGTGGTCTGAATGCAAGGGTCATTTACAGAACCCTGAGACAGTGGTACAACCCTTGGAGGATGAAGAAGCTGTTCAGAAGTAATCCTTCCCAGCAGGAAATAAAATCCTACAGTATAATAAAACCAGGTAATGGAAATGACACATTGAGCTGTCTTTTTTTGATGTTGAAAAACAGCCTAATGAATGATGTCATAAACTAGTATTCCTATATGAGGGTTTAATCCTCCTACACAGCTCAATTCTCACTGGCTACCAATCTAAGCTCTTCAGTTACAGAGGATATTGTACCTGGACAGAAAGTCCAAGAGATGCTCAGTAGCCACAAAATCCTAAGGGTAGTCCTGGGGCCCCCATCTCTGTGAGTCTCTGTGCTGATTCAGGCAGCATGAGCAGAGACTATTTCTACATATTTGCAGCTCCCTGTTGTGCACTGGACTTACTCTCCTGCTCCATTCTCAATGCCCCTGTGGACTTACCTGTAGACCTCCAAAGGTCATTTAGTCCAAACTCCTTACACAAGCAGGGACATATCTACCTAGGTCAGGTTGCTCAGAGCCTCATCAAGCCTAACCTTAAATGATTGAAGGGATGGGGCCCCCACTACCTCCCCATGCAGCCCATTCCAGCAGTCTCAACCACCCTCACATTGAAGAAGTTTTTTCTAATATCCAAGCTAAATCTATGCTTTCCCAGCTTGAACCCATTGCTCCTTGTCCTATCCATACAAGCCCCTTTGAATAGACCTTTCCTTGCATTTATGTAGGCTCCACTCAGGTCCTGGAAGGTCAAAAAGAAGGTTCCTCCAGAGCCTTCTCTCCTCTAGACTGAACAGCCCCAACATGTCCTCATATGAGAGATGCTCCATTCCTCTGATCATTTTGGTGGCCCTCCACTGGATGTGCTCCAATTTTTCGAGGTCCCTTCCGATCCCTGATGATTCTATGACTCTGTGATTATTCTTGTGCTAGAGGCTCCAGAACAGGACACAATACTCCAGCTGAGGTCTCACCAGGGCAGAGTAGAGGGATAGAATCACTTCTCTTGATCTGCTGGCCACAATCCTTTTGATGCAGCCCAGGATGTGTTTAGCCTTCTGGGCTGAAATGAGGTGACGGCTATGAGAAATAGCTAGCACACAAACCAAGGACAGCATTATTGTCTTCAGGTAGCCAAACACACATCTGGACATAGGCTTTTTCTGTTCGTATCTATGGGTCATGGGAAAACTACTAAACTGCTGTACTGTACACCCCTTATCCTGCTTTTTCAATAAATGCTACATGATTTGGTTTTGTAATGGGCAAACAAGACTGAACCAAAAGGAAATAACTTTAGAGAGGCAGGGATGCTTATCAGAGAAATTGATTTGCTCTACTTTAAATGAACTTGTGATTTACTGTGTTTATCCAACAGACAGTAAGTTGAAGAAACTTAAAGCAGTTGGCCATGAAAACCCACAGCATATTGCACTTCCCTACAAGAGGAAAAGTCATGTGCAAACATGAGTGAACAGCATTTAAGTTCTCACTCCCGATCTTACACAATTCTGCACAGAATTGATGGATAAACTGGGTGTGTGATGTATCAACAGCTTTGGTGTTCCTGACTTTCATTTGTATAACTGAGCAGCATGTTTCTTAGGCATTGCCAGTTTCAGAGACATCTCACAAGGACTGCTTGCTCTTATAAACAAATGAGAAATGTGGAGGAACATGGCAATGAGGAGAGAAATGTTTGATAGGCACATTGCCTATATTGTATAAGTATTTCAGTTCAGTAAGGGAAGTACATTCAAGTTTTAATTGTTTCCCGCATCTCTTCAAAACATTCTGTGATAGTAATGAAGGACAGAATTCTTCTATTATTCTGTCATATTTGGATAACTTCCTGCCCTAAGACTCAGGGGAATGGGATAGCTCACAGTTTCTACCACTTTTACTTTTTTCCCCAAAATCTCTTTGCTTAACAGTAGCAATGATTTATATTCTCTGTCTTTGCATATGCTACATCTTTCCTTGCATGTACTATGCTAGAGTGTCCCTCTTCCAAAAGGAACCTTTTCCTGTCCCAGTCCCTCCTCAGTCCTATTTTCTTTCCCCACATATTTGCATCTGGTTTGACAGGATTTATTCTACTGTTGTTTGCAAAATACCCCAGATCTTACGAGGTAACTCGGCAGCTTCTTCCTTATTTGTCCCACCACTCAGAAATCTATCACTAGAGGTCACAGCTATTATATTCAGAGTTCCTTATCACATGAAACTTCTCATTCTTCTGGTGCACCAAAAAGGTCAAAAGCAGTGGCCTGCCTCTATCCTCTCAGGAAAAGGCCAAGAACACAACAAGAGTTCCGCATAAATCCACTGTCATTTCTGAAAGAAAATAATAGTTATGGTTTATAGAAACAGAGTTAGCATAACAGAGCATCTTCTGCCTTCCACGAAATCAAGCTTCTTTCTGTCAGTGCCTATGTCTCAGTAAGATTTAGTTTCCATGGAAAATGTGAGTTAAAAAAAGAAAATGTCTAAAGTATGTCAATCACTTAAAAACTCTTTATAACCTCTCGCTGGTCCTCAGCCTTTAATGTGTTTCAAGGTGTATCTGCTCATGCCCATAGGCAATAGTACAATGTACAAAGAACAGATGCACTTATATATCTCAGGATAAAGTACTTTAAAAAGACAAAGCTAGTGATTCTGATTTAACTGTTTCGACCTCTTCCATGGTGCCTCCCTGTCACTCTGTTAAGCTAATGTGAAACTTTAGTAGCACTTTTACCTTAATCTGCAAAGGACTTCATACTTCTACTATTCAGCATCTTAATATTTTCAGTTATGTATATAGTTCTTAAAAATGAAATGCACAAGCCATGAAAAAAACACCAAAAATTTGTGTCACATTTTCTTGAAGCATTTGCAAAACAGCTATGAAGAAGGTCTAAACCAAGCACTCCCAAATCTCACTGTGTGCCACAGCAATCACTAGAGCTGTGAGGATTTAGTCCGTTTTGTATACCACAGAGTTATCTGGAACTCTGATTTCACAGGTAATAACCATAAAGTCTGTTCTTCACCTTCAAGCTCACTAGCAAGTGTGATGAGCGCAGAGACAGCTGTCATGCAGAGTGATAAGTTTTGCTCTCTTTTTGACAGCAAGGTGAGTTAGCACATTTCTGCACTGTTCTCTTTTTGATGAGTACTCTGACCAATTTTATAGGAAAATTAACAAAATGCCAATTAAATTTGTTTCACTGCAAAAGCTTTCTGAAGCAGTGCTGAAGCAGCACACTGGCTTCAGAAGCTGCAGTGTCTCTTCCAAAGCTTTGCAACACTATGAAAATGGAAAATTATAAGTCAGAAATGTGACATGCCATAAATGCATACTCTTCTGGAATGGAGAGGTGGTATTATTTAACTTATTACTCACTTCTGGCATTGTGCTTTCACTAAACAATAGTGTAACTGCTTCTTTAAAGGACTGCACAAATGGCCTGTACAACTGGAGGATGGAAAACACTAAGATAGGAGGTTCAGTGTGTTAGTCCAACTTGTGTGACCCCTCACTGGTCATTTGAAACTGTTACATTTTGAAACACAGCAGGCCAAATTCACAAGTATGTGACAAAGTTTACCCTGGCTCTCTCATGGCATCTAATGGGGATACAAATATATCCTTTGATACATTTCTTCTTGCCAGTGAGTGACTTACCGTTCCCACATAACACCTTAATTCAGCCAACTCCTTCTAGCTGCACACAAATCCCTTTCATAATGCTCTGGCTACCTGCATTAATGTGCAAAACATTATTCTTTGAACTGCAGGCACCAGCCACAGAGACTTCTATTTCTTTGTCTTTTTCCTTTGCTTACTTTTTTTTAATTTTTTTTTGAAATTTCTAGGGCTTCTTGGAGCTAATTACAGCCTTCTTTTCTGTATTTGTGCTTGTGCTATCCAATGTCTGCTGATAGTGAGGCAAATCTTGCACAGAATTTTTCCCTTCAACCTAAGGATAATATTACCAGCATGTTGAGGTGCAGTCAGACAGGGCATGAAAATGTTTACATTTTGCTTTGCTTTTACATTATGCATTATGTTTTTGCCACCAGTTCCACAAGTAACAAGGGTTTTTTGGCAGTTACAGCTTTCTCCATGTTAAAGGTAAACTGGAAGAGAAACTGTTATGTTAATGGTAAACTGGAAGAGAAACTGTTTAATTATGTGGATCTTGCCTGCTATTTCGGGATGTGAGGATGGTGTGGGGAGGAGGTTTTTGTGACCTTCAATTCCCTGTAAGGAGCAGATCTTGGAGATCATTGGTGCATGTGTCTGCTTGGCATGTCAGCTTGGCTTGGCTCTGCCCTGAGCCATGTCTGCACTTGCACTGTGCTGCCAGTACATATTGTTCTCATTTGGATATCCACTGATTCTACAGGCAGAGAACAAAATAGGGAAAAAAGGGGTTTTTTTTTGCTTTGATTCCAGGTTTCTCTGCTCATGGCCGAAAGCAGAAGTGTCTTCCTTAGTTTTCCAGTAGCATTCTCAATGTTTCTTCCCTTCAAGAACTGAAAGGACTAGACAAGCGTGGCTTTTCTTGTGACTGTCTTGCAGGACTGCTTTTTCAAATGGATAGAGAAAGCAATGTGCAGCATTTCACATTTGCTATTTCTACATGGCACTTGCCAACATTGGCCTATTCTGTAACCTCTTGTCATTGCAGCAGTCCCTGAAGGCAAATATTCCTCCTGAAGCAGCCCTGTCACTGTGGGTGCCTAATTAGCAAGGCAGTCCAGAATTTTCTCTGTGTTAGGGTATCTGCCTAGGTATTTGCAGGGTATCAGTGTCAGGTTCAATTTGATGAAGCAACTTATTATGTCAGATGAAGGCACAGGAAACAGTGAAACAGGAAAGCAAGTAAAAGCATGGAGAGGTACAGATGACCTCAGGTTCAAAAAGGATATGTAGTACAATAGATGCAGAGCCTAAAGGACAAAGCAAAGCTATGTAGACATATAACTATAACAAAAAAACCCAGTTAATCTGGCAACAACAACAAAAATCAATACGAAAATACCTGGAAAGCATATGGATTTTCACATAATCAGTGTCCAAACTAAACAAGCAAACTATAATACAACAAACAGTTTGCATAACAGGTCTCCAAGACGGGAGATTTAAAGCTGCAACAGCCACTACCAAATGCAAATTCTATGGTTTGGAGTCAAAACTCCCAGCTGTTCTCAGCACATCTGGGGTAGATTTGCTTATCATGTCTGTAAGTTACCTGCTAGTGCAAAGAGAAAGGTAGATTTTACTCCAGGGAGACTGTCTTGCTACTACCACCTCTGTCTGCCTGTGAACCTCTGCTGGTGCACAAAATCTGACACATGGCTACGAGACCTTTCTGTACTCTGCACTGCTGAATCTAAGAGCAACATAGCATGGACATCTCAGATATGTCATGAGAAAATGCAGATTGAGGTGTGATGTTTTTTGTTAACACCCAGGCCATGCCAGACATACAACCCAGGCAAAGCCAGGAAATAATGCAGCTATGTGAGCATCTGTGTAAAAATTTGGTGAATGATATTAGCTATATGGCATCTGCTGCTAACTGAAGACAAGATATAATAAATAAATTAAAAGAAACAAAGAGAAAATTTAAGCAGCAGTGATAGGCAAGTCATTCTTTCAAAAGCTAGCACAGATGTATCTCAGCATTTGGAAATTATTTGTGGTTTAATTATATTGAAACTAGTCAAATTATTTTTAAAAAACTAGTAGTAGCAGTAGTAGTACCCCATGCCCTCTAATTAGACATTTGCAGTCAGATTGGTCTTTAAGGAAAGGTGTGATACCACACAGAAGAATGGTCTTCAAGGACATGTCTGAAAAGCTGTGCGTTCATATGGACATGCCACTTTGAAAAAATGCCTGAACTTATACTTGTGAAGCATAAGCAGAGTTGGTCCGGGTTTGTACTTGGATGGGATACTGTCTTGGAACTCCAGATGCTGAAGGTCTGGCCTGTCCTGATAGGGGGTTGGACTTAGATGGTCTTTTAAGGACCATTACAACTCTTAAGATTCTGTGAATACTTACGGCATCCAACAAGAGCAAAGTGAATAAAATGTGAGGGTGTCTTTTGGGCAAGAGATCAAATGGACACTGCATGCTGGTGGTATTACAGAGGTGGCAGGATGTATAAAGCAACAGAGGAGCTGGCTGAGCTCTTGCATTATGAGTGACATTATAGGTAATACCTGGAAATTTAACTTGGAAAGAAGGTCACAAAGACAAAGTTTATTTGCTCAGAAAGACAAAGCTGGAAGATGATCTCAGAAACTTCTTTATATGTCTGATGTGTTTTTTAGATCCCTATCAGAATTCTGTAGTGGGCATGTGTGAAGATGAAGATCTGAAAGTTTCAGAAATATGAGCAGAAAGAGAGAGCTGAATGCTGATGATGGTATGTAGGAGTAAGCGTCAGCACTTTCACACTGCTAAGATGTTAAAGTGAGTGGAAGGAACATTGTGAATCTATTAAGAGATAAAAAGTAGGAACAGATTAAAATTAAGAGGGAAATCAAAAGACTGAGATTTGACAGTACTAGGTCATATTTTCAACGCATGTTTAATGGTGAAACTTCAGTGATGTCAGCAGAGTTCCACAAGCTAAAGATCTTAGGCTGCCTAAAAGAGATATAGGTTACAAAGTGAAGACAGTGTGGACAGACAAAAGCTCTAATAACTTGCTGAGATGAATTGTGGTCTATCCAACATCAGAGATCTTAAAGAACATGATAGATAAATTAGTGCCAGGATTGACAGACCCTGTGTCTGTGGCTCAGTCTGCCATGGAGCAGAAGGGTGAACCGAGGTTTCTACTTATGTAGCTTGAAGAAATGGGATACAAGCGGGGCTGAGGACATGGCCACTGTTTAACTCTAGACAAGCCCTGCTCTTTGCAAACGCAACACTAACATTTCACGCAAAAGTTATTGCTAGCCTAAAGCCAGTGACCTAAATAAAAAGTTTTCCTCTCCTATGGACACTGACCTGTGGAAAATTATTTTTGCCAGCATTTTGCTCTGAAGTGAGCAAAGGCTAGCAATACAACGCTTTCCTCTCATTGGACTCTAAAATCTTCCTGTAAACAAAGAAAATCCAGATGAATTAGACTGCCAACAGCTCAAAACAATCTCTTGTGGTTGGGAAATGACATCTGAGACTGACTGGAAAAGCAAATGTGACCAGAATAGAACAATAGCAACATTCAGTTGGAAGTCCACCAGTTTCATCCACTGATGCAAACAGATTTTGTAGAAGGGGTTCTTTCAAAGGTGATCCTCACACACACACACACACACACACACACACACACACACACACACACACACACAGAGATATGTCATCTGGAGGTAGCATTAGCATTCATGTGGAACAGTTTAGGAGTTTTCTAATGCAAAGAATTTATATTGCTTCAGAAAAATCCAGTTATTTCTATAAAGCAGGAGAAAGCAAGCTGCTTTTCTCTGAGGTTTGTTTTGCCAGGAGTGATACTACGAGGTCCAAAAGAATTGTGAGGAATAGAGGAATGGGGAAGGTTTACTTTTTTCACAGACATGCACAAGTTCAGACATATGCAGTTCAGAATAACTGTGTCCCTATTATGACAATAAAATAGTTGTACCAAGTTGTCAAGGTGTAAAATACATACCCTGCAGAAAAATATTGTTACCAAAGGCAGCTAAGGCAGATGTTGAGGAAGTAATGTGGAGCAAAAAAAGGAAGACAGCCAGTTTTCTGAATTTATTCATTTTGTTATAATGCATTTACTTCCAGGGATCCTGATTATACAGGCCTGGTTTTACTGCATATTTTCTTCACCATAAAAAGATGTACAATGAGCCACAAAGGCTTGAACCACATGGGTTGGATAAGGATCAAACATTCCACAAAACTCCCGGGTTCTAGTCCAAGGTTTTGCTCTCACCCATTTCACACAGAATAGCTAGATTTGGGTTCCAGATCTGACTGATTCTACAGGGAAATCTCTGGCTGAAGTGGTTTTCCTATGCTGACTTTACCCAAGATGTCACCAAAATGAATTAGAACAAGCTGTCATGCATCAGCAGTAAAAGAAGACAAAAAACTCTAGGGAATATTTGTAGACAAAAGATTTAGTTCAAACTGAATGTTATCAGTGCTTACAATTCAAATCTTCAATATCAGCATTGGTTTTCAGTGAGAAATTTTGTGGTTTTATTGTGACAAATCCTAATCTGGGCATAAGTGAAATGGCGTATGTGAATAGACGGGACTCCAACACATCAGCCAAATGCAGTCAAGTGACTGATTAAGTGACTGAGTGAGCAGTTAAGGTCTTTATGGAAAATTAAGGGAATTAAGAAATAACAGCCTGGTAGTGTTTTGTGGAGGACCAGTGTAGGCTTGAGCTCTATATGCCTCTCATCTATTAAAAGTTTCTAAGAAAGCTTCCTTGGGCAAAGATCTCCCTTTGGCAGGTACAAGCTTTACTTAGCATAAGCTATCCCCCCTTCTCTCTCTGTCCTTCCCCATGCTTAGATGGTATATGTTGTGAGTCCCAGTTCATCCACCTGTGGTCGTGTTCCCAGACCAGTCCTCTGCTCAGCTCATGGTGCAGGGAACTTCTGGCAAGGCCGTGAGGAGGACAGTGCTGGCACTCGCTGCTTGGGAAGATGGTCCTTGATCACCCACACCAGTAAAAGGAGTATAATTTCCACACACACCCTTTGCCCTCTGAGCAGATGTGGGATATCCTTCTGCAAGGTCCTGAGAAACACGTAGACCTTCCTCATCGTAGGTTATTCCCTCCTCAGCCAGGGTCACCTATGCGGTTTTAAATTGAAGGAAAACAAAAAAGATTTCAAAATGGCTGTCTGATGTGGAAAAGAGGACCATTTACCTTGGCTGAGAGGGCTGGTCTGTCCAAACAGCACTGGGAAATAAAAGCATCACAACCTATCCTGCAAGGGTGGCACCTGAGAATCTCCTCCACCTCAGACACATGTTTTCATCTGTTCAACATTCAGTGCTGCACCTCAGTGGGCATATGTGGGCAGTGAGAGAAAGAATTTAATTGATTCCTTGGTTCCCTTTTCTTAGGCTGTACAACATGACAGTGACATTTCCCTTCCATGCCTATGATCATGTCTCCACCAACGCTGACCCCAAATCCCCTCCACATGCTGCTTTGCAACCAGCATGAACTAAGAGTGTTGGAGGAATGTGAACTATCAGGAAGGCTTCTAGGCTAACAGCTCAGACACAAACTAAGAAAAACCATGAAAAACAGAATAACAGAGATTCCCTGCCTTTTGTAGCGCATTACTCAGTTATAAGTTATGTACTTCTGAGCTTCTTTGGCCCCCCTGCCAAGACCCTGAGAGAGAGACAATCAGGGCAGATGCATGAAAAGAAGAATAAAACTAATATAAGGAGAAGAAAAATAATGCATGTCTTAGGCTAGCCTTAACATACCCCCTCCCCCCCTCCCCTTCTGTTTTACCCATCTGACATTTTGCCAGTGACAGCAATAAATACTACATACTTAAATTGCATTTTAAAAACTGACAGCTCGGTAGCATCTTGGATTTTTCCCCTAGCCTTGTCCTGTTGTGTATCTGTATGTCAGGCCAGGAGTCAGAGCTATCACATTGCAGAGGACTACCCTAGGTCTCACATAACCTTCATAGGAGAGCCACTTAGCAAGATGGCAAGAGTTTAGGTGCTATTAGAGAGGTTACTTTTCTAGCCATTCCACATCTTTAGAAGAACAGAGACCATGCAGAAGTATTAACTGCATTTGCATCACTAGTGTCCACCATGAAGGAGATATTCAGTGGGCCCTGATATTTCAGATACTGTTTCTCTGCAGCTGACTGCAGTGCTATTATGTTTTTGCTCAGGGGGATTTTGCTAACTCAAAATGGTTTGTGTGATTACTCCATGGGAGGAGTATTGTCAGAAAGATGCCCAGCTGGCTTCAGATAGGTTGGAGGTCCATGCTCAACATCATCTAGGCTAGGTCTCTGGGTAACAGCATCCATGTTCCCCTCTTATGGGGTCCAAAATCTTTAATGTGCTTGTTCTTTCTGGCTGTTATCTGTGTGCGGCTTTGCTTGGAAAATGTGTCCTTCTCCTTCCCATTCACACTGTGACAATATTATCCACCTTTCTGGCCTGTAATAAAAGCCAGCTAGGTGCAGGTTTTACTGTGTGCTGCCTTCTTCACCTGTTCTGATGTGTCCTGAAGCAAATTAAGATTATTAAGTCCTGATACAAATTTAAGAGTTGCTACCCTGTATTTGCCCTTGACACTGCCTTTCCTCTAGAAATTAAGAACTCAGGACATGGGCATGAAAATGAAGCACAGAGAGAGGGGAATTGCGGAGAATCCCCTACCAGGTAAAATGAGACTCAAGTCTAAACATCACACATTTCAATTTAATCTCCTTGTAAGGATGAACTCACTTTAAATGATATCAAGAAAAATATGTCTGCCTCTTTTTCTTCCACGTATTGCATTATGCCCTTCCTTATTTATCAGGGTTATGTGTTTTTTCATGGTGATTAAACAAGACTTTCACACTTTCCTGTCTCATTCTTTTCCTGTATCGTACCTAAACAACTTTAAAGGTGACACCAGCCAATATTAATTAAGTTTTGCAAATTTGTTTCTACCATAATTATTCTGACAAGAAAGATCTCTCCTAAAACCTTTGATTCAGGTGCTCTGATTGTACATTTAGGCTGAATGAGAGGAATTCTACTGTGCTGTAAAAACCTTTCATGTACTGCAGGCTGCTGACATTCTGATTCCATATGGTCCCAGCAATTCTCACTTTCTTACCATAGCGAGTTGGGGCATATTAAAATATTGGGCAATATATTCACCCACATGTCCCCACATTTTCTCTTTTTTGGCCACAACATTTCTGCTTTGGCAAGAGCAACAAAAATGCTTTTAAAATGGATTAATTACCACACCACAAGAAATCACTTCACAGCACAGTTTGCCTCATGGATCCTGATGGTTTTATAACCATCTTGGTCACTATAAAAGGTCATACTTTCAAAAAGCCAAACAAACCTGAAATAGCTTTGGTCTAAGGAACTCTACCTTTAGGTGGTTAACCACAGTGGTGTACAACATTTACAAGGGCATTAAGTATCTAAACAAAGTGCTCCAAGTTTGGTAATTCAAGAACAGCTGAATTTCATTTTTATTTTGGCATTTATAAGCACATCCTATTGCAATCTTGATTCATTTTTTTTTGCGCTGGAAAAAATGTTAAAGCTGGAAGGGGAAATCAAGAATGTGGGGATTCATACATTGCGTGCATATGTGGTTTAGTGGTGTGTGCCATTTGCACACATCACTTAAATCACTTTCAGATACAAATTTCAACAACTGTTTCCAAAACTTTGTTGACTTCAAAACTTGGAAGTTGCATTCTTCACAACCTGTTATTCAAATATTTCTTGCCAGCTCAAGGCAAGCACTGCTTTGTGAAGCAGACATTTTTCATGTTTTACTTTGCAGGCTGCAAAGTGACGCCCCTTACTTGTACTTGCAGACTGGCTCCCCCAAACTGGAATTGGCTGTCTCCTCTCTTTTAGGAACACAGAGGCTCTTGTGTACAGAAAGGGTTTGTTGGGTTTTTTTTTAATTTCTCACGCTTCCTTCATTATCTATGATGAAAATGAATGTAGTGCTCTTCCATGTGCAAACAGGACTTCATTCATTTATGCAGTTGTTAAGGAAGCCTCAGAATTGTGGACATGCACACAGGGCTCTCATGGTCTCAGCAAACTACTGTTCCTTTGTGGTGGGTGCCTAATGCAGTATTGACAGAGAATTTACATCACAAAGGAATTAAAATTATCTTTAGTGCTGGCTTCCAGATGACTGAAGAACAGGTTTCAATCAAAGGAGCTCTGACTCATGCACCAGTCTGTATCCCATCACTAGGAGGAATATCATCCTGTTTGCTGCTTTCTGTCTGTTTCTTGTGCTGGGGGACGAACAATAGGAGCCAGTGGTCTATTTGCATTGTCAAGCTGTGGCTCCCCACTGAATCTGCTGACTCAGATTTGTATCCATTAATATTGCCCTGCCTACTGCTGGTTCTGTGGCCTGCTGGGCTTAGTGGTCTAATACCATCTGCACTAACAAACCTCAGCAGGGTCAGCACAGCCTTGGAGGGGTGAGACCAGGTAAGACCCTATGCTGACAGGAGCTGGGGTTTGATTACCATCTCAGAGCAGTCTTTCTAGAGCTTGCTGAGGTTGGTGGTTTCCTCAGCATCTCCAGAGAGGCTGCTTCCACCAGCAGCTCATTAAGTGATGGGATTAATTTAAAATCTTGTCTCCTCCCCTTCTGTTGGTGCCAGTCTGGCTGCGTCCAGTTTCCCTTGCTCATGCTTCCACATGTCTTGCCAAATATTTGGGCTTTTTACATTTTTCCTCATTCCCAGTATAAAAAAGTATCTAGCTGATGCAAAGAGTGCCTTGCTAGAGGAATTCATCTTTGCTCTGCAATCATTGTCACTGTAACCCTCCCAATGGAGTTTAATTATGTGCTTGTGATTAAGCAATTATGCATTATCAGGAACAGAGTAAATCAAGTCTTTTATCTCCACTAACAGGATATTTCCTGTGAGCGTTCCTGCCAAAAGAACTTAGGGGAATGATGGAATGATTTTTTCATGTTATGTAAGCCTGTTTATTTTAGGGAACTCACAGCACTGTGTGTTGGATGCAACCACCTCTGCTGCAGCTCCAGTTCTGTTGCCCAACTCACACCATGTACAGCCAGGGGATGGACCTACATAGCAGAGAGTGGCTGGGTGTCTGTGAACTGTAGCCAGTTTTACAGTGTGCTGCAGAGATCTGCTCAGAAGCAAGCAGATTGGTTTTAAAGATGCTTCCCACTCACAGATTCCTCAGACTCAGTCTGAAGATGGTTTATGGAGAGGGGGATCTCAGAGCTGCTGCAAGATTTGCTGTGCAGATAGAAGAGGACACAGGCCACCCATGATCTTGCTTGCTCTGCATTCAATTAGCTTGCCCACTGATGGGCTAGAACTGCAGAATGGATTTTCCCACTGATCTCTTAATGTAAGTGAGCTCTGGTTTTAAACTCAAACCATACAGTCTTTTTTCCCTCTGGAGTTGAGTTTCTCTTGCATTCTGCTCAGAGTATACTGTACCTTCAGCAAGGATCTGCAGCACCAATGCAGTTGAAAGCCTCCATTATCATTATTCATTATAAACAGCCTGAGATGGCCATTTGCCTCAAAATGTCTGCATTTATTTATTCTTTATTTTTGTCTCTCCTACTGTTAGAGAAGAATTTAGACCTTGTCCCATGCAGCTCTTTTCTCTGGTTCCTCCAAGCAATTTAAGCAACAATTATTACTGTATATTATATTGGGTAAACATTTTTACAGCATAAAAAATCAATAGCAGTGATATTTGGAGCAAAGTATGGTTCATTAATGTATCATACATAAATAGATATCAACTTATAATGTGTTAGGTGTTTAAAAATACATCCTTTTTTGCATAAAGTATGTCTTTATTTTGAAATATTTCTCTTCTTTGCCTTTCACGTGTTCCCTAGTGTCTTTTCAGACCTTGATCAGGAGCTTTACCTTTCATACCTGTAAAAATAATTGCTTAGTAGGTACTGACTCACTTCTCCAGAGGCGAAATGTCACCTGAACAGAGCCTTTGCGCAACAGTGAAAAGAACCAATAAATACAGTAAAAGCTATTAATAGTGCTAAGAGCTACTGGGAAAGGTGGTTCAGATTCTTTTGCACAATTTATTAGCAACAGCTTCTCCTAAGAAAATGAATCTGATATAGGAATTTAGGCAGTTTAACATTTGATGGAATTATGCCCACCTTCCAAAGCAGACTGGATGAGATCTTCACAACCCAAAATCTCTCCTACGAAGTCTAATTTGTGTGCTCAAACATGAGACGCTAGATAACATGATAGAAAGGAATAGATTCTGCATAACAATATACTAGCTTTATTTTAAAAAAGAAAATATTAGTACATCTTTTTAAACTTCCTGTTATAAATTCAAAATTTTCCTTAGCCAAATAT
The DNA here is from genome assembly GCA_013397515.1 of Upupa epops. NCBI lineage: Eukaryota > Metazoa > Chordata > Aves > Bucerotiformes > Upupidae > Upupa > Upupa epops. Next base: position 39,323 of record VZRI01012062.1, on the reverse strand, counting down.
GGTATTTCATAACACTTCTACTCAGCATCTAATCACACCCAAATAAGAGCCTCATAATAAATATTTATAAAGACAGTAGCTCATGAGTTTTAATAGTACTTCTATTAAAAACAATGTAATAATTGTCACATTTGTTTTCTTCATGAACTATGAGAAGAAAATGTAAATTCTTGCTGCCAAGAATAAGTCCAGTCTCATTTGGGCATATAGTCTAATAGTAACTAGTGCATTTAAAATAATAACCAGGATTGTTTAGATTATAGTTATCCTTTGGTGAATTGGACATCTATTTATGCTACCTACACTACTTTCTTTTCTTTTCCACAGCTATAGGGATTAATTGAAAACAGTGAAATAACCACAAATCAGTGAAAGAAAGGACAGTTTCTGGAATGATGTAAACCTGAGAGCCACTGACTGAAGTTGAAAGTGATCTGCAGTACAAATGACCAGGCACAGAGAGTGGTTGTGAATGATGCCACATCCAATTGGTGTCCAATGAGCAGCGGTGTCCTGCAGGGATCAGTACTGGGACTAGTTCTATTCATCTTTATTGATGACCTGGGTGAGGAGACTGAATCCACCCTTAGTAAATTCACTGATGACACCAAGTTGGGGTGGAGTGTTAATCTGTTGGAGGTGAGGAAGATGCTGCAGAAAGATCTGGATAGGCTGAGTCCATAGGCAGAGGCCAACAAGATGAGGTTTAACAAGGCTAAGTGTTATAGGACCTTAGGGTCCTATAAGATAACCCCATGCAGAGCTACAGAATGGGGGATGAGTGGCTGGAAAGTGGTCTGGCAGACAGGAGGGACCTGGGAGCACTGGTCAACAACCAGCAAAATATGAGCCAGCAGCGTGCACAAGTGGTATGAAAGACCAATGGCATCTTGGTTTGTATCAAGAATACTGTGGCCAGCAGGACAAAGGACGCAATTCTCCCCTAGTACTGGGCCTCATCTCAAATACTGTGTGCAGTTCTGGCCCCTCACTTCAAGAAAGATCCTGAGGTACTGGAGTGGGTCCAGAGGACAGAAACAAGTCTGCTGAATCGACTAGAGGGAAAGTCCTAGAGAGAAGTCCTAGGGGATGTCCTAGAGAAAGAGAGGCTGAGGCAACTGGGGTTGTTTAGCCTGGAGAAGAGGAGACTCAGGGGCAACCTTATCACTCTCTAGAACTACCTGAAGGGAAGTTGTAGACAGGAGACGGTCAGGGTTTCCTCCCAGGCAACTAGTGATGGGACAAGATGGCATAGCCTGAAGCTGCACCAGGGGAGGTTTAGGTTTGGTGTTAGACACACTCACAGAAAGGGTGTTCAGACACTGGAATGGATTGCCCAGGGAAGTGGTGGAGTTTCTATCCCTGAAGGTGTTTAAAACTGAGTGTGGCACTTAATGCCACAGTCTAGGTTGTGTGGTGCTGCTAGGTCATAGACTGGGCTTGATGATCTCAGAAGTAATTTCCAGCATCAATAAGTCTGTGATTCTGTTGTATCTGGGGATACTGGTTCTTCAAGACACTGTTTAGACACTTCTGGAAGTTTTGGGGCACTAATCTAATCAGTAATCTGATGCTTATTAGTGTTATGCTCGATAGTTCCAATCAAAATAAATCTTTGATACTACTAAAAATTAAGGAAAGAAAAATGATTTACTATGATCCAAAAACATGTTGTGATAGAAATCCTTGGGCTTTGGTTAAAATTATCAAGCTGTACTTAGACTTCTGTGGAAAACTGAGAGAAATGCATGTTGATCAAAAGTAAAAATGGGAGAGAGTAAATCAGAGTAATCAGAGCGTAAAATGGTCTTCCAGTGATGTTTCTTAGCCCCAGTGTGCCAGAAGGCAAACATGTATGTCACCTCTGAGGGATTATGAATTGCCAGTTACTATCTAGAACCATCCTCCACCCCATGTTCTATCATCCTGGAGCTGAATGTGAGCCTAATAGCAAAGCAATTATATTGTTCTATGATTCTAATGGAAATAAATGGAGAGAATGAGTGTGCAAAAAAGTATGAAAGGGAAAATATCCTTCTCAGTCATGCAGTAGGACAGTCCCTGCGTAAAATACCATTTTGTTCCAGAATGCACCCATAATGTCTATCCACAGCCATCTCCTGTTAGTGCTTCAACTTCACTGTCCCTGCCTGCTCTCCACTACCCTCAGGAACTAATCTCATGGCTTTCTGCAACAGCTGGACAGGACATACTTGCTACTCCTCAGTCACACCCACAGGGTAAAAAGTCATAAGAGTTGAAAAGTCAGCATCTGTGGTGCTGTTGTTTGATTTCTTTCACTGCAGTGTTCATTCCCATGGATTCTCTTTGTCCTGCAGCCTAAAATATCCGTAAGGCCACTCACATAATATATGTAGCAAAATGACACCTTATCCTGCCTAGACCTAGACCTCAAAGATTTTCTGCAGAATAAAAGAGTATGTGAGAGCATGTCTGCTGCCTGTGCTCAGCAGCCACAGAGGTAAGATCACTTTTGTGATCCAAAATGAGGATTTTTTTTTTTACCTGATTTTGTGTTTGGTCAAGAAGTGTGTCTGGGAGCCCCACAGGACTTTTATTACAATCATTAAAGTATGACCCAAAAGTCATCTGAGAGTTGTAATCCTCTTCTAATAGAGGATCTTGGTGACTGGTTAATTTCCATTATTATAAATTCCAGAGCTTGCCAACTGTTATCTGTTTGCCTTTTGGACAGCAGATGAAAATCTATGTTGTTTACCAACAGCTGGACACAGTTCTAAACACTGAAACTGCAGTACTTCAAGTCTTTCAAGGCTGTTGCCCTTTGGAGGCATTTATTGCATCTTTTAATTTGCTTCTGTTTCCTTTCTCTTACAGTTTGGATTAAAATGCTTATCCTAATATGAGAATATTTAAAGAAGAGTAGTCCTCCCGAAGTCTGGAAGAAGCAGAATCAACAGAACCCTGGAGTGAATAGAAGAACAAAATCTAGCGTTACAGCAAAGACATAATTTCAATTGACTATGTTTTTTTTTTAGACAGTAATGTTTCACCTTAAAAAACAGAAGATAACTATCTTACTTATCTTTCAAGATAAGAAGAAAATGACAAACACTTCACTAAAGAATAATAATGGAATGAGGCAGTTAGCAAAAACACATGATTTAAGCAAGCTTCTTGCACAATGAAGTGATAGTATTCTTACATGTGAGCTATGGTACTCATAAGTTGTTGACCAGAAATACTAAGAAAATCCACTGTATTTATTATCCACTCTGCCATGGCTCACATCGTACATCATCTTCTAGCAACACACAGTATATATGACTGATTTTGTGAGGATCAATGACATGTATATTCCAGCAGAAAGGTGGGACAACATACATGACAAGACCAGTCAGGAGACCACATAGAAACCTGTTTGCCTTTTTTCCCTAGACTTATTCTTAAAAAATTTCTATCTCCTTCCTATGCAGTTTTGTGAAGACCTCAGCTGCTACGTCACATTTTCAGTAGTTCAATGATCATAGCCAGAGTATCTGATTTTCATGATAAATCTATTTTGCCTGGATTCAGAGCAGCTTCAGGGAAAGCCTGCCCACCTAGAGCAGAGAAAAGACTTCTTACAGGATTTTCCTTGCATGCTCCCTGGATGGAGTTTAATATGTTAAAATTGGACTTCTTTGCTTGAGCCTGGATCAGTAAAATCATTTTATGCCATGTAAAGGGGTAATGCAACTGCTCCCATTTAAGCAGCGATGTCCTAGCAACTTTAATATTTCATCAGAAGAGATTACTTCACTTCCAAGGCTGTTGCCAAGTAGATCCAATTTCCTGAGCACACACGATTATGGAAACGTTGGCAAAAGTAACAGTCAAAGCTATACCCCTAGTTCTGCCTAGCAGGTGCTAGAACTGATGGAAAAAGAAGAAAGGGTTGGGGTTGTTCTTCCTGTTTTTGGGGGTGACTGGAAAGTGCAGTGATGGCAAGGGCCAAGGTGAACCTGGCACTGCCAGGTTCGTGCTAAGACAGTTTTCAGGACAATGTGGTGGCATCAGGGCTTACATGCTTGAGATCACTGATTAAAAGATGTTTTTAAAGAATGCAGGAATATTTTGGTTCTGAATAACTTCAATTAGCTTGGAAAGTCTGAACAGCATATTTTGCTGTTTTGGCTATTTTGACCCTTGTGGTTTCATTAAAAAATTTGATAATTTGACATCTTGTCCAAAAAGAAATGAGTCCAGATGCAGTTCCAAAACAGTCATGTGTAAGACAATCTGATCTTGACCATCTCTACTGAATACAGCACTTGATGGAAAAAAATAAGGTGACATTTCTGTGCTACCCCAGGAGATTGTGATTCCTTTGCAAAATATCTCTGTAGCAACATTCCCCAGTGCCTGAGCACTGAACTTTCTGCTTGTTCAGTAGTCCACAGTATTTTTACATGATTTTTTTCTCATATTTCCCATGCCAAAAATGCATCCTCCTGTCTACATCACACTTCTGTCTGGGTTATTGTTGCCTTCGTACATGAGCAGAGGAATAATCTGGTGTTATATGGCAATGTCAGATCCTCAGTTTTCAACTGCAAAGATTCAATATGAAGTTAATAGCTGGATAGCAATAAGCTGTATTTAAGCTAGTGATTACAAGGCTAAAAGCTCCATAGCCCATTACTAATTTCCTGAATTATCTAGCCTTCTCATCATGCAAGAAATTCTTGCATCTTTGTGACAGCACAGAAGTTGGACTCAAAAGCCTTTTACCAAATAGTGGAAGAACACAAGAGATGGCCTGAAGTTCTGCCAAGAAACATTTATGTTAGCTATTAGGAAAAAACTTTTGGAACAAGTTGCCCAGGAAGGGGTTTGAATGGTCATCCCTGGATATTTGTAAAAGTCATGTAGATATGGAGCCTATGGTCGTGGCTTAGCAGTGGGCTTGGTATAGTTAGATTAATTATGGGACATAATCTTGGTGGTATTTTCTGTCTGAAATGATTCTATGATTCTCTATGGTATTTTTCTTCTAGTGTTTGTTGGGCAAAAGCTCCACATATATTTGCTTTCTGTGCTGTGCTGGTTTCTGTGCTGTGCCTTGGTTATCCTAACTTTCCACATGCTAGACAAATCCTCCTTCTTGTTCGTCTGTGATTACTTTTGCTGAGCTCTGTCTACCTCTTTACAGATCACTGGACAGCAAAACAAATGTGAATCCCTTTACTCTGATCATCAGCATGACAGTGCCTCTACATCATAAAGAATAACCTGGTAGTTAAAAAAATGACAAAGATGCACATCTTCATCACACACTCATGATTTACTGTTGCTGCAGACCCCTCTGGGAAAAGCAGTCTGGGGCCCTGGAGTTCAAATCTACAGAAGTGCATTCAAGATGTCTGAGCTCTTGAGAGCATTTGCTGGTATACTGAATTAAATATAGAGCTGTACAAATCCAGCTTTGGATTTAGATTTGTGAGATTCACCTTTGACCTAGCTTTGGGTGGAGATTTGGATGCTTGTCTTGTGCAAATATGTGGGCAAAGTGTTTTTTGTGCAATACATACTATTTACCATTTCAGACTATGGTGTCTGCTTATGGCTATGTTCCCTCAATTCTGTAAGATCAGGCTGTGATGAGAATAATTTCAATGGTACTAAAAGATGAGTAAAGAGATTAATGTATAGACTTCATGCAATCCATAATAGATGGTCAGGTATTCTGACAGCAAGTGAGATGTGGTTCATCAGGACACATTAGGCTTGTATTGTGATAGATTTTGCGTTTTCAATTTCTTTTGTTAGGGCAACAAAATCTAAAACTGAGGAGAGAATTTCTGGATGTCCAGAAAAACACTAGACAGCACTGTATCAGGAAAGGCTTTCCTGGGATGTTTTAACAATTAAGAACCAAACCAAATCTTGTGACAAGAGATGGCCTCACAGATGACATGAAACTAGGAGAATATCTCTGTGCCCTTTAGGATTCCAGTACCCTCTGGCTAGTCCTTCCTCTCTGCAATTAGAATCGAGACATGACCTACAATGTCAAATGCTGCATCTTTTTACCAATCTGGTTTCAAAATACCCTGCCATCTCAGCTATAATGACTTCCTGTGCTAATGGTTGTCATGTCAGAAATTCTCTCTTTGATCCCTTTTTGGGGACACCCTTCCATCTTCAGCAGTGATTACACTGGTCACAGCTCCCTGCTAAGCACCGTCTGTGTGTTAAAATCAAAAGAAAAATGGAAATCCAGCCAAGATCATTGTTCTGTTCAGTACAAAAGTAACACTATACACGGGCAAAAAAATAACAACACATAGGATGAAGTAATACAGAACAAACAAAATACAATAAATTGAATGGATTAAAATAAACTAATTCTGCCTTTCTAAAAAAGTTAAGAATAGCAATGATGTAACTTTTCTGATTGTACCTGCATTAACAGCTGTGAGCAATAAATTTATCTTGTTGAATCCAAGTGAAGTGAGGACGAATTAGCAGTCTCTGAGGAGACACACCTTTAGGCAAAATGGAAAAAGAATGGCCACTGACTGCAAATTAGGACATTAGAAGTTAAAAGCAGTCAGCTGCCAGCACTTACATGCTTTTGTGTCCAACTGGCTGCCCCATCACCATCCAGTGACAGGACAGAGGACGCAGAAAGACATACAGCAGAAATTCATATCCCTTGCATGACTACAGTGACATTTTTCAGACTCATCTGACATAAACTCATTCTGCAGGAAGATCCTGAGGACCAGAAGATCCCAGTGGCAGCTTTGCAGCTGCTCTGTACAGGAGAAGGCACTTGCAGCATGTGAAGGCACACAGACCTCTTAACCCTTCTCATATTTTCTTTATTGCTGCTTTGGGTACAGAGTGTCATACTGTTGTTATGCAATAAATATACATCATTGTATTAAAACACTCTAGTACAGAATACTGGTCAGACTGCCATTAAAGAACCAAATGACTGAAGTGATTACCAGGATCCCCAGAGGTCTACAGGTTTGCAGGTTGGAAGGGACCTCAGGGCTCATATAGTCCAACCTCTTAAAACAGGATACAGTTTAAATGAGCTGGCCCATGTTAATGCAACCCAATATCCCTTTCTGACACAGCAGCACTCTGTACACTCATGTTGAGCTTGCTATTCATGAAGAGCCCCAGGTCCCCCTCTACAGGGCTACTCTCCAGCCAGGTGGATCCCAATCTGAGCTGCATTCAAGGGTTGTGTGTTCCCAGGTGCAGGACCCTGCACTTGTCCTCATTGAACTTCATGAGGTTCCTGCTGGCCCACTGCCTGTCCAGCTGCCCCTGCCCTGAAGGGCTCTCCCTTCAGGAATGTCAACTGCCCCCCTCAGTTTGGTGTAATCACCAAACACCTTCATCAGAGTGCTCTTGATCTCAGCATCTAGATCATTTATGAAGATATTAAACAGTGTTGGGCCCAATACTGATCCCTGGGGAACCCTGCTAGTGACCAGTTGCCAGTCTGAGAAGGAGCCATTTCCAACTACCCTCTGGGTATGGCCTGTCAGCCAGTTCTTCAGCCACTGCACAGACCACCTGTGCAGGTCATAGCATGCCATTTTCTCAAGGAGGAGGCTGTGGGGGACTGTGTCAAAAGCTTTGGAGATGTCCAGATGTACAATGTCCACTGCTCGCCCTGTATCAACTTAGCACCCTGTAGAAGGTGGTCAGATTTGTCAGACATGATCTGCCCCTGGTGAATTCATGTTGGCTGCTCCCAATCACATTTTGATGCTCCCCAGGAGGATTTGCGTCACAATTTTTCCCAGGAGTGAAGTGAGGGTAATGAGTTTATAATCACTCATGGGTCCTTCTTGGAGCCCTTCTTGTAGATGGGGGTGACATTAGCTGTAATCCAGTCATTCATGGGTGGATGGCATCCAGGCCCATTGATTTGTAAGGGCCTTTGTCAATATCAGTTTTTATTCCCATGGTCTGGGACCCTACAGTAGTGGTAAAGACAGAGGTGAAGAAGGTGTTCACGCTTTCTGCCTTCTCAGCACTGTTGGCAGCTAGTTCACATCTTGTGTCTAGTACTGGGACACTGGTGCTTTCCCATGGAATGTCACTCTCCAGAATACAATCTGCAGATCTTGGAGAATCAAGAGAGGAGAAAGTGGTAATTAGAACTCTGGTGATAAAACAGAGCAGGTTGACAGCTTTGCCACAGTCAGAGAGCTCTGTAGTTCCACCTTACGTGAAAAAATGGACCAGGTTCTGCCACAAAGCAAGACAAGAAAAGGGAAAAAGTGTATAAAAAGCAGCTCACTAAAATTATATCCATGTCCACCTATGACATACAAAGGGACAATGTCATATTTGGTACCAGGTTCCCCTCACTACTTTCTCCCTTTCCCAAAGCTGATGTGTGTCCCTCCAACTTCACATATGAGTGCAGAGAGTGAAATCATATGGAAAGCATTCAGCAGTCCGGTATAAATGGGAAACTGGAAGAGAAGCAAACACTTTCTGAGATTCCCAGGCATTATACACTCACAAGTCACTCTCAGTCTTCAGCATATCAAAAGTTGTTTGAGCTACAGAAATCTCTAGTGCTTGCTTCTTTTTGAGCTTGCTTCTTCCACGTTACCACTCCCTTCTCTCAATTTTTCTCTGCCCCTCTTGTTCATCTAAATACCTTACCAAGGGAGGAGGAAAAGGCTTGGAAAAGAAAGCAAGCTCACAAGGAAATTTCCTCATGAGAACTTGCTGGAAAGAAAACTCAAAGTAGAGTATGATGTAGCTTACATAAAAAGTATGGAACTGAGAAGAATCAAGAATGAGTTTTGGATAAGTCAATCACTAGTGAAAATGCCAAGAGCAATATCAAATAAAGCAACAACTGTGAAAATGAGAGGAAGCAAAGTACACTTTTCTTTCTTCCTGACAGACTCCGTTTTGGACTCTTCAGTGACATTCTATCAATTTTTTGTGTGTTTTGACATCAAAAACCTTATGAACACAGAGAGACATATATTCTGCAGAATCTTAAGCTTAGTTCTAGTGTTAAAAAGTCAAGGGCTTTCACATCAACAGTTCTTTGTACACATTGTAAGAATACAGATATTTTAAAATGCCCTTAAAGCTTAAGCTATTACCATCACCATCTGGATTCCCCACAGTGAAGCAGAAATGCAAACACTCATCACACATCCATGTGGGTTGAATAATTTTGCCAGAGGGGGCTTCTGGGGAGCTCTATGGATTCACACTAGATGGGCCAGACACAGTGACTCTGTTGGGTTTTGGGCTGTCACTCAGCCAGCCCCCCCTCCCTTACCAAGGGCCACACATTCTAATTTTCTGACATGCTACAGCTGATGCTTAAACAAGTTCAACAAGAACTCTTTACCCCCAAAGGTTTGAATTAGCAGTTTGATGCTGCTTAGTATTGTCTGATAGCTTCCCCAGAACTGCTTCTTTCCTGCTTTGTTTTGGCTCAGGCATCTTAAAGGCTCTCAGGCTTTCCCTCTACTTCCATCTACATTCATCTCTGAGACAGCATAAATCCTTGCTTATGTCTGTGCTCTTTTGTTTCATCATTTGCTCTTTAAATCTGTACATGATATCCCATTATTTGCTGAAAATCTTCCACTCTTCCCTCAAAATTTACCTGCTAATCTGATCCCATGTCATTCTCACATGGTGTACAACATATCAAGCCTAATGCTGAAGCAGAATGACAAAATATTTGCCAGTTGCTACCTTGGCTCTTGTGTATCTTGAGTCAAGTGCCCTCAAGAGTCACGGAGGGCACATGGTACCTGCACTGAGCAGACGGGAAATCTAGCATGGCTCAGAGCAGCACAACTCTGGGGACTGGAGCAGCTAAAGGAGCCATGAGAATGAGGACTCCTCATGAGTCTTAGGACTTGCAAATCCAGCCAGAGGAAACCTCTGCCTCTTCCAGAGAGCTGCCTTTGCTCTGGGTGCTCATGGGGAAAATAATGAGACTCACAGTTTTGCTGCAGAAATACCCAAAAACCTCACTCAAGTTCAGACTGATCCTTAACTAGGCTCACCAGTGATCTGAGGACAATAATGAATAGACCAGTAGTTAGGCACACCTTTCACAGACACACTTTTGTTTGCTGTTTTGCTTGATAATCTGACATCTCTTTCCAGCTACACTTAACCATGTTTTTAAAGGATCCTTACACCTGGTCTTGGTACAAAGTAATGGCTTAACTTCACGGAGCAACCTGGGGAGCATTTTCTGTGCGTAGTGACCAGTGAGAGATCAGAACTTCTTTGAGAAAAACAAAGGCTCCTTGTATTGCATTCTTTAAATTTTGAAATAAATGATCAATCATTATGAATCACCACAAAAAGAGAAACTCACAAGAATGAGCAGAGCTAGAATCACAGAATTATAGAATCATTAGGGATTGGAAGAGACCTCAAAGATCATCTAACCCAACCCCCCTGCCACAGCAGGATCCCCTAGACCAAGTCACACAGGAACAGATCCAGGCAGATCTCCTGAGGAGGAGACTCCACAACCCCCCTGGGCAGCCTGTTCCAATGCTTCATCACCCTCACCACGAAGAAGTTTCTTCTAATATTTATATGGAACCTCCTATGTTTCAGCTTGCACCCATTGCCCCTTGTCCTATCACTAGATGACCTTGAGAAGAGCCTGGCTCCATCCTCCTGACACCCACCCCTCACATATTTATAGACATGAATGAGGTCACCCCTCAGCCTCCTCTTCTCAAAGCTTAAGAGACCCAGCTCCCTCAGCCTCTTCTCATAAGGGAGGTGTTCTGCGTCCTTCATCATCTTTGTTGCTCTACACTGGCCACCCTCCAGCAGCTCTCTTTCCTTCCTGAACTGAGGGGCCCAAAACTGGATGCAATACTTCAGATGTCTCATATCGTTTTCCACTTGGCACCCCACTGCCTTCTTATTAATCTAGTAGCAGCAAGGCAGACGACATCTTGTTGGGCAGTGTGGGGTGGGATGCCACTGTGGGCACTTCCAGGAATACCTTCCCTCTAAGGCATATGAGACTCTCAGTCTACATGAATGCATTCTTGAGGGTGTCCCGTCCTAATTGATCACAGAAGGGAAAGGGAGTGAAGCAGGTTAATGGATTCATATTAAAAAGAATTATGCCATAGGTCCACAAAAAAGTCAAGTTTACTGAAGTTATTAAATTCTGTCCTCAAAGAGTAGAGAAGGGAAAACTGAGAATATAGAGAACAGGATAGATCACCACTCTGGGCTACAGTGGCATCTGGCATGCTTTGTCTTCCCCTTGCTCCTTGGCTTCACAGCTCTCTTGTGTCTCTCTCCATCTTCTTTGACTTCTGCTGACTCCAGCTGAGGCAGTATCTTGGCATAGCAAACTTCATGGATTGGGGTTGTGTGGTTATTGGTCCCCCACTGCTTCCTAAACTTCACAGATTTTCATTGTCTCTTGCAGTCCTTTTGTCAGTCTCTCAGTGTGGTTTGCTGGCTAGAGGGGGAAGAGGAGGGTGCTGATGACTCTTCAGTAATGTTCCTATCCAAAATTTTATCCCTTCCTGCCAGGGGTTTTTCTTCACCCCAAATAATAGGAGGGACTTTGTTCTCAAGGACTTAGACAGAAGAGCAGCAAATTCTTGAGAGACTGCAGCCCATCACATACCCACTGCATAAGCACACTTCTGCAGATAAAATGGCATTAGTCTCAGGGCCTGCTTGCTCTCACCGCAGAGCACGTACCTCTTTGTCAGGTGCAGGGCCTTCCTTGCTACCCTGCTCACAAGTTATCTTCTATTTGCTGACAGTCATATTAGCCTCCTCACCTGTTGTTAATCAGTCTGACAAAAGGCTGAGTCATACATCACAGAGACCATCATGGAGGGAGGTATGTCCTCTTTCATGTGCCATTACTACAAGTGGTATGCATAGAAGTTAGCTTCTGCTTTGTCAAGCATAAGCAGGAAAGCAACTGACAAGTAGAAATGTAGTCAAGTGCAACTGATTTCCAGTTAGGATAGTGCTGTGTTTATCATAGATGTAGAGCAGGTAAATTTACTCCTTTCTTTATCATCTATTCAGCAAGTTGCTTTGGACCTCATAAGTCACATAAAGATAATTCTTTCATGCCCATTTTCTGGTCTTTTTCATTACTTGCTTTCTACAGAGCCGCTTTACAACAGTAATCAATGAGATGTCTTATCAAAATCAATCAGATGTCATACAGAAAATCTTGCGAATAAAGCTACATTAAGGGAAGCTGGGATGTAGTATCTACTTTTTTATGAGAAACCCAGTCTTTGAAAAATGTAGTGATGACTTCCAGGTACTGCAAAATGTGTCTCTAGTTCTGCCATTAAGTCTGCCTGTTCAACCCCTGAAGCTGAGGGTGCTTCAAGCTCTGTTCACTAAGGTGTGATGATCTTTTAATCTTCTTGATTTCCTGAGTCATCCGAGCCCTGGACTTCGGCTGCCATATGGACTCTTGCTTTGTAATACAATCTGAAACACACTTACAGCTCATAAATGTGTTTGTGTTTACTACTACAAAGGACACTTCCAGGCTCTTCTGTAGGACTTCTTTTTCTTTTTTTTTTCCCTTAAAATTTTTTATGAATTAAATTATCAGGTCACTTGGCATGTTGTGTTCCTACCAGCCTGGTTCTCATGTGATTTCTTATGAATAAGAATCAAAGTGCTGCTTTAAATAGAATAAAAATCCTGATGATCAGTTAGAAATTATTTTTAATCTCTTATTTTCTAGATAGTACTTTTCTGAATATATATTATATATATTTCCTGCTACTTCTAGGAAATATTTAAAAATTGTTAAAATGTGTGCATAGCTCTGTGAGTTAAAAGAAAAGCAACTGTAAAGTAATGTGTCTCATTCTCAGCATTCTTTTTGTAGTAGATGTTTTTTCTTGGCCTCTGCCTTTTTTTGCATTTTCCAGCAACACTGAAATGCTTTTTTCATTAGTTAACTGTAGCTGCTTGCATATTGCTGCCTTCAGAGTGGGGTGGGAGACCACATCTGTGGTCCTTTCATATCTCAGTGACTTTGTAGCTTGGATTTCAGTAAATATTTTCAAAATTGCACACACATATGGCCAACTTACATTGTTTCTTCTCCAAAAAATATGTCAAGACCTTCTGTGTTTCAGTTCCCAAATGTTCAGTTTATTTCCTCTGTTCTATTGTACACATCAGAGGTCAAGGAAAACAGAAAAACTCATCATAGGCTGGTCTGGCCCATGACAAAGCAAACTCTTAAAATCTTGACTTGTGAAAGTGCAAGGAGGCTGAGGGGTTGTTTTTGCTAACTGCCAGTTCAGCTTTGATCATGGCTTGTTGGGGCAGAGGCAATACTGCAGCGTGACACAAGACTGAGTGCTGTCAGGAGCTTTGGAACCTGCCTGCCTGGTGGCAGAGACATATACCATGAAAAGACTCCTAGCCCTTCCCTGCCAGAAAAATAGACCTTGCACTTAGGCCAGAGGGCAGTCAGTCAGCATGGAGTACTGTGGGACTGGGAAGCCACAAAGAGAAACCCCAGAGCACCAAAAATTCTGGCCCATGTCCTGCTTTGCTGACCCTGGCTTGAGACAAAGCGCATGCTGGAATCAGGCAGACAGCAATGTACTCAACAGCGGTTTTTGAAAAGCATCCATTTCTTTTCTAGGTGGCTACTCCAACCTGTTCAGAAGAGTGATTTTTTTCCTTTTAGGTGATACCAGAACATTGCTTCTGCCTGTGAACTCTGAGGGACCTAGACATGTGGGAAACAAATGAGGCTTCTGTTGCAGTCTGGATGATTTCCAGAAAATCAGTGCGTCCATGATGGGTAAAAATCAGTGTAGGCAGGGTATGCAAGGAGCCAGAGCTTCTTGCCACCAGGATTCAAGAGCACATGCCTGGTTGGGAGTAAAACAGGTGCTGCTCTTGAGGGGTCCTTTAGACCCCATCCTGCAGCTCCCAGCAGCTGTGGGTAACACAGCACATAATGGAAGTTCTAGTCTTCTGTAGTGCAGATGTGGTGCCATGCTGCCTAGGGCTCACAAAGCATGCAAAGATATCAAAAGAGCATATGCCTCAGCAATGGTCCTTTCCAGCAGCCAGCTGTCCCATTTGCTCTGAGCCATATGTGTAACCACACTCTCAGCCTTCTTGGAAATTCTATTTGCATTGGGACCAGCTGGATGCAAAGGTGCCGAGTGCTCTTCTGGCCAACTACTCATCTCAGCCTTGGTGCCTGTGCCTTTGCATTAGATGAGTTAATGGAACAGAAGTGGGGGATGTGGGGGATGCAGCAGTACAAATGGTGAGCCCTGCATAGAAGTACCCAGTACCCAGTACTTCTATACCCAGCTGGTATAGAAGGGAGATGAGGGGGTCGGAGGTGAGTGATTTGAATGCAAAGAGAGGCTAAATGAAGGGATTTTCAGCCTGGAAACGAAACGGCACAGTGAAATGTGTCAGAGAAAAAGCACAGGGATCACTTACTTCAGTGTGGATCCAAGCACATGTGCAAAGTGTGAGAAATGAAGAAAAAAAGCCTTGGAGCAAATTGTGTTTCAGCCAACGCAGAATCAAACCCCAAAACCTGTTGTCAGAAGATAATTTGTTCAAGAGCTTAAACGTGGTAAAACTTTCAACAAAGAATACATCAAGCAAACACCATTCAGTCTTAATCTTGAGACATCTTTAAACTCTCAGACACTAGGGAAAAGTACTCTATTATACTCTTATAAACATCCGTTACTGTTAGAAACAGAGCAGTGGACTAAATAGATATGTGGACTACTTAGTACAGCTCTTTTATAAGAATATTTAATACTTTTTATGAAACCTGTCTCTCCTTTTTTTTTTCACGTGTACAATAAGGAAACTGATTTACTACCGTAAAAATAAGTGATAATCATGTATTTGTAGTAACATTGAAGTTAATGATTAGTAAGTCTATTCCTTATTATACCAGTATAAGGGGAGAAGAAGACAAACAAAATGCAAAAGTCTCTAATTCACAAGGAGGTGGCAAGTCACAGCAGGTTTTCTCATTCCTGATGAACAAGTAATGTTACCTAACTGCATTTTAGATGACAATAGTAAAAATGCCACAGAGTAGCAAATAATCAGTTTTATGGGCCACCTCAGAAAGGAAACAGGTGACATGGTCACAAATGACATGGAAAAAGCTGAAGTTCTCAGAGACTTCTTTACCTCAGTCTTCACTGCTAAGGCCTCCAGCCACACTCCTGGAGTCATGGAAGATAACGGCAGGAACTAGAAGGAAGAATCACCCATTGTAACTGAAGATCAGTTATGTGATCACCTGAAGAACCTGACCATGTTCAAGTCCATGGGACCTGACAGGATACACTCACGGGTACTGAGAGAACTGGAAGATGAGGTTGCTAAACCCCTTGCTATTATACCCCAAAAGCCATGGCAGTCTGGTGAAGTCCCTACTGATTGGAGAAGGGGAAACATAATGCCTGTTTTGAAAAAGGGTGGGAAGGGGGAGCCAGGGAACTACAGGCCGATCAGTCTCACTTCTGTGCCTGGTAATATCACAGGGCAGATCCTCCTGCAGGCACTACTGAGACAGGAAAATAGAGAAGAGGTGATTTGATACAATCAGCATGGATTCACCAAGGGCAAATCCTGCCTGACAAACCTGGTGGCCTTCTATGAATGGGTAAGAACATTAATGGATGATGGGCAAGCAACTGATGTTTTTGCTCATCCCAAGCCAGCCTTCTGCTCCTGTTGCTTGACACATTATCTGCTCCTGTGCTCTCAAGAAATGGCTTTTTAAAATTAACCAGTAATCATGGACCTCAATACCTTAAAAAGCAGATTGCCTGTGGAACCGCATATATAGCTTCTTCAGCAGCCTGAAGTCTATTGTTCCAATATCCATGCTTGAAGTTTTGCAGGCAATTTTTCTCCAATCGCTAACAATTTGAAACTCAAATAGATTGTGGTCACTGTGACCAAGACAGCCACCAGTCATCACATCACCCAAGTCCCTCTTTGCTTATGAACGTGAATCTTGGATGACACTTTCCTGTTTAGCTTCCTTAGTATCTACACCACAAGAAGTAATCCTTAATAATGCTTCAGAAATTTCCTGGGCTTCTTTGTATCCACTGTATTTTATTCCCAGATGATGTCTGGAAAATTAGAATCACCCATAAGGACAAGGGCAAGAGATATCTCTTAATTCCTTGAAGAATAGTTCATTGATGTCATCATCCTATCTGGTTGTCTGGGTGTTCAAGAGTAAACTCTCACTACGTCCACTGAATTCACTTTCACCTTCACCCTTAGCAGAAACTCTCAACTATGTTGTTACCAGCTGTAAGTGCCGTACAATCTAACCCCTCCTTTAGACAGAGTGCCACCTCCCCACCTTACCTGTCCTGACTATCCCTCCTGAAGCCTTACAGCTGTCCACAACAGCACCCCAATTACAGGAGTCATCCCACCAGGTTTCACTTATGCCAATGATGTAGCTCTGCCAGAGCATGTCTTTCCTATTCCTCATGCTGTGCTCATTAGTATAATGACATTTCAAATGTGCTCCAGTGAATTCAGCTCATTGTGGAGCAGATTGAAGTACCTCAATAGCACACTGTTCCTCAGACACTTGACCTACCTATCCCAACCCGATGTCTAGAAAGTCTGGTTTCCTCGCTTATACTCTTCAAATCTAGCTTAATGCTTGTTCAATAAGGTCTAAGCCCTGCACAAAGATAATTTCCCCCCTTTAAAGCAGGGTACAGCCATCTATTGTTCACAGGCCTGTTGTGTTGAAAAACCCGTGATCAAAAAATGCAGACATTTTGTAAACCGTCTGATCAGATTATGGCCACCTTTGGACTTGCTCCAACATTTACATGTCTTTCTTGTACTGGGGGCACCAGAACTGAACACAGTACTCCAGCTGAGGTGTCACAAGAGCAGAATAGGGAAGAAGATTCACCTCCCTTGACCTGCTGGTGACACTGCTTTGGACACAGTCCAGGGAATGGTTGGCCTTCTGGGCTTCACTAACACACTTCCAGCTCACCTAACAACAGCCACAAGCCCTTCTCAGGACTCCTCTCAATCCATTCACCACCCAGGAAGCAATCTTGCTTGGGGTTACTCCAATCCAGATGTAGGACCCTGTGCTTGGATTTGTTGAAGCTTGTGCAGTCTGCATGGGCCCAGTTCTGAAGCCTCTGAATGGTCTCTTTTCCCTCTAGCTTGTCAAACACACCACACAATTTGATGTCATTGGCAAACTTGCTGAGGGTGCAGTCAGTGCTACTGTCCATGTCACTGACAAAGATGTGAAACAGTACTAGACTCAAAACCCCAGAGGAACACCACCTGTAAGTGGTTTTAACTTTGACATTGATCTGTTCATTACAACTCTTGGAGATTAACTGTTGAGCCCATTTCTTATTCATCGAGTGGCCCATCTGTCAAATCCATGTCTCTTACAATAGAGACAAGGATGCCATAAAAGACAGTGTTAAATGCTTTGCACAAGTCCAGGTAGATGATGCCAGTTGCTCTATCTGTACACAGCAATGCTGTAAACCTGTTGTAGAAGACCACCAAATTTATTAGGCATGATGTTAGTGAAGCTGCATCAGCTGTCACCATTCACCTACATGCACTTTAGCATAGTCTTCAGGATCTTGCCAGACACAGAAGTGAGACTGGTTGGCCTGTAGTTTCTGAAAATAAGGGAATTCTAGGCATAGAATTTGTGACTCAAATCCCTGTCCTGAAAACCTCCCCATGATCAAAGAAAGCAAAATTCTTCCAATGGCACCGCACTAGTCTCCTGCTCCTCTCAGTATTTTTCCATGACACAGAAGGTATTAAGGTATTAACTGCTTTTGCTGTTCTCTCCTCAACCTTGTCACTGCCAACCTGCAAAAGCAGTAGCAGGTAATAATTGCAGGGCTGTACCAGACTAGAGAGTTTCCTCATGACATCCCTAACCTGTGCCCCAGGCAAACATCAGACATCCTTGTGGGATGTTTCTGAACAGCATATTGACCCTTCTCTTCCACTTAGAAGGGATCCTCCTACCACAGTCATGCTCTTTTTTTTCCCTAACAGCAACAGTCATAACAGTGTGGAGCTGACTGACTTTTCCTTGGCAACACCCTGGGTGAACCTTCATCTCTCTCCACAGCTTGACTCTGTTACAGATCTCCATACCCATTGTGCAAGGGCAATTAGGATGGTGGTTTGTCTGCCACCCCAAGTAGGAACCTGTTTCCATTCCCCACCCATACCTACGTCCTTTCATTCTACCTCATGGCAGAAGCATAGAGGATCCAGTGCTTTTTGTGGGCCCCCCCCACGTGCTGACTTTATCTCAGGCATAGCAGTGTGTGACTCCATCAATCTATCTCCCTCTCACACTTGCTGATGCTGTTCAACCTCTCTACCTCTTCTTTCACCTCCACCACCGTACTGAGCAGATCATTCACATGCTCATACTGCTACAAACAGGTGCTGTCACTGCTGCCCTCTGGTATAAGTGAGAAACTCTGACACTCTCTGAAGCTGAAGACATGGGCCAACTGATCATTTAAGAATAGCTCCACCTGGATTGTCAGGTTCTTTCTCACAACATCTTTTGATAGAATGTGTTGACTACTAGGTAGGTCTGCCCTTCAGTCAGGAAGGGGACTGTGCCCTGTCCACACATCCTTCACACTTGACCTACCTGTGTGAGTGGCCACTATCTGCCCTTCTGCTACACCATGACCTGTTTGCCTCTCTTGTTCACGGCACTCCTCCCTAGGGAGTGCTCTTGTTCCTGTGGGAGTTCAGCTGCTCTCACTCCTGACCTTACCTATGGTGAGAGCTTCCCTGGCAATTGAACAATGACAACTGAACAGTGAGACATTTAATGTTCATTTAGATTTGCTACCTCATGAGTGTTCTATCTGCCGCTAGCAACTCTGCTACCTGCCCACTACTGCTGGTCTGAGTGGACAGGCAGTGATTGCCTCATGTTGGTGTCAAAAAGACCTAGAAGAGAGCCTTTTGGTTACTCCGACAAATTACTTTACTCCAGAGCAGACTGACATGCACTAAAGTATCTCTCCTCAGCAACAGAGATATATATATATCTATGCCTCTTCTTTAAAAGTTGTCTCTAGATACTACAGAGCCAAAGGAGAGACACAAGTATTCTTAGAATGAGAGGATAAATCCACAAGTTGTGAGGGCTGTGACAGCTTCTCCTCCCTTGACAGCAGAGGAACATGGAGAAAGCTGCATTCTCTGCAAATGTAAGAGTAATTCATTTGAAATGAGCTAACAAATAGAACTGAAGTTCACAAGATGGTGTCAAAGATATATAGACTTTGTCATGGGGATTTCTAGGGAATATTGGTTGGTTTAATCTCTTCCCCAGAAGGCTAGGTTTCATTGTCCATCACTGTGAGCCCTCTTTTCTACAAGTCAACAACAAACCAACACATAGACACAAAATCTTTGCATTTTATTCCCGGCTTCAACCTTAACTGCAGCAATGAATGAGAAAGGCTGAAAAGATCAGCAAATTCAACTGAATAAACTGATTAGGGTTGTCAAACCAATATTGTAGGTATATCTGGGCAGCATCTGACCAGATGATCTAGTACAACCATGACCATTACAAATTTATAAGTTAATCTATTGTGTTTTTTTAGTTTTCATCAGGAATCTGTGTTCTTTTACACAATGATCACACCTGGAAATCACGAATAAATGCCAACTTGTCACTTGTTGCTCTGGACCTAGCATTTGTCCATTGTTAACACAGGCATGTCTGCCACATAAAAAAAAAATAGACATTTGTATTTCCAAAATGTCTAATTTTGCTACTATGTGCTTCTTAAGTCTACCAGTATCACTCTATTAAAGTTTCTAGCTCTCCAATGCCTTCCTTTTTTCACTTTCCTTTGCTCTCTTTCACCCACTGCCCCTCTGCACTGGTTATCTCCTTTCCTACCTATAAGAATATGGAAAGTACTGCCTCCATTTGAGACTGAGAAGAAGAAAAGAGTACCCCTCCCCATTTTTGTACCACTCTGGGGAAAAACAAAATGCACATCCGTTGTGCAAAACAAAACAAAACAAACAACAAAAAAATATAAAAAGCATAAAACAACTTCAATAAACTGAACAAGAGTGCAACTGAAACTAACCTGGTTTCTATGCTAGCCCCAGCAGAAACCACCTATATTTCCCTCCCCCACCTGCCAGAGAAAAGGAAAGGAGAATCTGTGAAAAGAGTCCTTTATGCAGTCCTTGCATGGCAGGAGAGTCAAGAGGCATCGAGACAAAATTGCCACCTCTCCCTCGCTGTCACCTCTCCTCAACAGAAGGAGCCAGTGCTGCTGCACTGCCGCAGTTGCAATTGCTGCTCTCTTCTCCTGCCATGCTTTGGTCCGCTGCAGAACTGGACAAACCACCGCCTTGAACAAATCGCTGCTCTGCACAAAACTTCTGCAACTCACGGTGCAGCCTCATCTTTATCCTCTCAAGCTCCACCTCTCTCCTTGGTTCCCACATGCGGGACACTGAGTAAGATGGGAAAAGGAAAGGGCAAAAAATTCGCATTGAAAAACAGCCTCCCACACCTCCCCCCTCTTCCTCCTCCCTGCCCACCTTACTGAAAAGGTAAATAGGGGTAAACAATTCAAGTGTCCGAGGGCAGAAAAGGGGGAAAGGGGGAGGGGTATAAACAAATGAAACCTATATTGTGACATAATCCACCCTGTACCCCTTTCCCTTTCCTCCTTCCTCCCAGCATACACCAATAAACAGACTAAATGCAACTGCACACATAAACATTCACTAATGAAAACATATGTATAAAAACATATATTTTGTGTATACAAGATAGAACATTATGAATATGTCTAAGCAAGTATCAAATCCCCTTGTGGTATACATCATGCTTCTCTATTCCTCTGCGTGAGTACAACCTAGTCCCTGTACAAACACGATCCCACCAGTAGGTTTGCCCTAGTTCAAAGCAGGACTATCTCAAACCTTTTTCCTAACATACCTTTCAAGTGTACTGCTAGGATACTATCCCTATCTACAGTGCTAAGAACTTTTTAGTTAACAGTGCCCGCTCAATTGACAAAACCTCTCCTGTTATAAGCCGTGTGGCTTGGGCTAGGTTCTGGTCCCAGTTTTAGAACGTTCCTGTGCCTAGTGTCTTTAGGGTGGTTTGTAACAGTCCATTGCACCACTCAGCCTCCTGGCAGCTGGTACATGACAGGGAATGTGGTACATCCACTCAATACCATGCTCCTTAGCCCAGGTGGTAACCAGGTTGTTCTTGAAATGACTCCTGTTGTTACACTCGATCCTTTCTGGAGTACCATGTCATCATAGTATCTGTTTTTCAAGGCACAGGATGGTGTTTCTGGCAGTGTTGTGAGGTATGATGTGCATTTCCAGATATCTGGTGGTTGTTTCCACCATGGTGAATAAATACACAGTGCTTGCCTTGGCGGGTTTGTGGAAGAGTAATATAGTCAATATGCCACACCTCTCCATGTCTAGATTTAGTCCATTTCCCACTGAACCACAGAGGTTTCACCTTCTTGGCCTGTTTGATAGTAGCACATGTTTCACAATCATAGATAACCTGAGAAATAGAGTCCATGGTTAAATCCACCCCTCAGTCCTGTGCCCACCAGTAGGTGACATCTTTGCCCTAATGCCCTGAGGCATCATGGGCCCATCAAGCCAGGAACAACTCCCCCTTGTGCTACTAGTGTATGTCTACCTGAAATACCTTGACCTGTGTTTCTTGGTCCATTGTTACAGTGCTCCTTGTCTCAATTCTTGGGCACCTGTATATCCACATGTCAGACTCTCACATCCAGTTTTATTATTTGGGTGGTGATGTTCTGTCATATTTAGGAAGGCCAAATAGGTTTTCCATGGTGCTGCCAATTGTCCTTCTTCCACCTGTCTAGCCATCCTCACAGAGCATTGGCCACCATCCATGAGTCAGTGTAAAGATGGAGCCTCTCCTATTGCTTACCAATGTCCAAAGACAACTGAATGACTCTAAGCTCTGTCATTAGACTCGAGCCACTTTCTCCTTCAGTGACCTCTGCAACTCATCATGTGGGGCTCCATACATCTGCTTTCTACTTCTGGCCTGTCCCTACAAGGCAGCAGGAACTGTCAATTGAAAGAGTGTAGCACTTTGAATCTTCTTGTAACTGGTTGTATGATGGTGCCTTCTCCACATGCGCCATTTATTCTTCTCTGTCATCAGCTAGATCAAAATTGTCACCTTCGGACCAATTGTTAATTAATCCCAGGATCTTAGGGTAATTAAGGTCCCCAATATGGGCATACTGCATAATCAGAGCAGTCCACTTGCTCCAGGTGGCATTGGTGGCATGTTGTGGAGAGAGAGCCTTCCCCTTGAACATCCACCCTAGCTGTGCTTCTGTGCCAATTATCTCAGTGGCAGCTTGAATTCCTTCATAGACCACTAAGATCTCCTTCACTGTTGGGGTGGTAGTTAGCTTCAGAACCCCTGTAGCTTTGCCTCAAGCATCCAAGTGACTGACCTTGAGTCTCCACAGACAGTTTCTGTCAAGAAGCTTCAGGAAGGATCTTTGTCTCCAACCCCAGCGTACAGCACATTTTTCACCCATGGCCCTGTTCTAATTTGGTCAAACACCACTACATGGGCAATTTTGTGCTTGATCTGCTCACCGCCTTGCTGCTTTTCAGGGCCACAGTGGAAATCATTCATTTTGTGGGTCACTCAGTACACAGCACTGGCAATCTGGCTGTATTCTGGGATGTGCATAATCCAGAAGCCTACAGCACCCAGGAAAGCTTGAGTTTCCTTCTTGTTGGTGGGTGGAGACATTGCTATGATTTTGTTAATTACCTGTGTTGGTATCTGGTGGTACCTGTCCTGCAACTTCACTCCCAGGAACTGGATTTTCTGGGCAGTTCCCTTGACCTTGTTTCGTTTGATAGTGAGACCAGCATATCTGGGAAAGCAGCATTTGACAATGAGGTAACTTCATTCAAGCCACAGTAGTCTACAGGTAATTTCCATTCTCCACTTATGCACAGGCCAAATGGGACTGTTGAAAGGTAAGTGAGTCTTGCTGACCAACTCTTGCCTCTCCAGTTCTTGGATCATCTGCTGAGTGGGAGTCACAGAGTCTCAATTTGTTAAGTACTGCCAGTGATGCACTAGTGAAGTAGCTATCAGTACCTTTTGTTTCTCTACCTTTCAAAGTCCCACAACAGAAGGGTTTTTCAACAGCCCAGGCAGCGTGTATAGTTGTTTGGTCATCTCTGCCTCTACATCAGCAATCCCAAAGGCTCACTGATGCCCTTTTCTGTCTTTAAAGTACCTGTTCCTCAGATAGTCAATGTCCAAGATACTACGAGCATCTGGACCAGTCACAATGGAGTGCCTCTGCCAATCCCTCCTGATCAAATTCACCTCAGCCTCCAACACCGTAAGCCCTTGAGAACTCATCATCACCCTAGAAACAGAGATAGGTTCAGGTCCCACATGTTCTGATGGCAACAGGGTACATTGACTGCCGGTGTCCACCAAAGTTGTGTATTCTTGTAGGTCCAAAGTGCACTGGCCATGAGATCCAAACACTCCAAAAAACTCTGTTGTCCCCACCCTCCCCTTGGTTGGAGACAGAGCCTCCCTAATCTTGGTTGTCATGCCTTCAAGTGGATCAGACATGTCATCCAATCTGGCCCACCTCAGCTCTGATCCACCAAAAAATTGACACTGAATTCACCCATGCTAACTTCCCTTCGGCTTTTTCACTGTTATTCAGTACTTCTACACGAGCTGCTAGGGCATGGGCAGATTTGCCATCCCACTGATCAATATCTTCCCTGTAGTCCAGTGGAAAATACCACAGTTTGGTGTGTGGGGACCACTTTCTTAGTTGTACTGGAGGACATCTATGTCTCAAGTCAGGAGCTCTGGCTCACACCCGTAGCACACATAGTATGCTCTCTTTCACCTTTTCTTTGAGGGCTTGGTGGCTGTCTCCAATTTTATGGGTCACTTTCTCAATCTTTTGGAGGTTTTCAGCCAACTTTGCCACTCTTGAGACTCAGTCTTGGGTTGGAGAACGGACAGTGTCCTCATAAACCTACAATTTTCTGGTTATGGAACCGACTGTTTCCTGTACTTCTCTTCACTGGACTGTGGCTAGGAAGTGTGTGTACATTTGGGGTCTGAGTCGTGCAAGCCTTATCCATATCTGAGACGTAGATCTGATGTTGTTGGGACTTCTGGAGTCTGGCTCATTGTCAGAGAAAAGTATCCGGGGCACTGCTAACTCTTGAAGTTGCTGGTTTCCTTGTCCCATGGTCTTCCAGGGGCCTTGTTGTATTTGCAAGCCTTGTTCACAGAGGTACCTTTCCCTGCCCCTTACTAGGAGGCATCTTCAGTAGCTGGAAGATTCTTGTGCCCTCACAAGACCCTGATTAATGCCTGGATTTCTGGACAGGGATCCCAGGTGTCTTGCTTCTGTACCATCTGAGAAGGGGCCATACCCAGCTGTATCCCAAATGTGGAGCAGCCAGGACAATACTGACTCATCCATTCTCCAGGTGAGATCCTTCCACAGTGCCTCCAAGAGCATGGATTCTGTGATGACCTCAGGCTCTAGTTCTTCAGCTGGTCAAGTAAGCCCTTGCTCTCCATCATCATCAACTGGGTGTACTGGTTTGATCTTGTACTTTCACCTCTGAAGAGGTGCTACTGCTGCTGGCTGGGAGAGCTATTTTGGTTTAGCCAGTAGTGGAGTTGTTGTTATGCCTGTGGGTTTGTCTGCTGCACTCCTCCCCAACAGTGGGTGGTGCTGGGGGGCAATGACAAGATAGGCATATGCCAGGTTTCAACATATGCCAACCAACTGAGTCTCCCACGATTTAGCAGAGCTATCTTCCCCCAAGTGTTCCATAATTTTATTGCATGTCTAGGCATGATCAAAGGAATGTTGTCAAGTCACGGGGTCAGGGTACTTCCCTAACACACTGCCCAGTTCTTCACATTTGCCCACCCAATCAGAATGGCTGGGAGGTTCTGGGGCTGATCCTGGGCTACCTGCCCATAGGCTTTTCATCCTGTTCTTATACACAGAATACAACATGCAACACGTATTGAGAAGGATCAAAACCAAAAAACCATAGCTTTCTTAAGAGTGAGGCTAATAAACCTCCAAAATCTCGCTAACCTACTCAGAAAGGAAGGAAGAGAACAAAAACCAACACACCATGTATCCCAAAAACATTCCATTATTTTAGATTAAAGCACATCATAAATCCATGCTATACCCCAAATATATACAGCAGTTTTCACACCTCGCCCTATTGTGCAACAAATGAATACCAGAACCACCTGGTAGTAAGATGAAAATGAACATTAGCAGTTCCATCAACATTTTTCCTATACAACAGAGAAAAAATATTCCCAACAAAAACATTTTTATTTCACTTGTCCTCAAGCCCCCTGCTTGTTTAGTGCAAATAATGTCTGAGTTTGAGACTACAGGGAAAAAGAAACATGTCCTCCTCCCCTTTTTTTAATCGCATGAGGGGAAAAACACAAAGCATAGCCGATGTGTGGTAAAACAACTTCAATAAACCAAACTAGAGTGAAAACGTAACTAACCTAGCTGCTAGCCCTGGAAGAAACTGTCCCTATTTCCCTCCCCACCCACCATAAAAAAGGAAGGAAAATATGGAAAAAAAAAAAAAAAGGTGAGAGTTCTTTTTGCAGTCATTGCATGGTAGAGAGGAACAGGAGGCGCTGAAACGAAACCACTGCCCCTTTCTCACTGTCCTCAGCTGAAGGATCAAGTGCCACTGCACTGCCACTGTTCCAATTGCTGCTCTCTGTGCCTGCCATGCTTTGATTCACTCCAGAACGGGACAAAAGGCATACTGCTGCCCTGGACAAACTGCTGTTCTGGACAAAAAATGCTGTCACTCTAGGCACACCCTCCTTTTTTATCCTCTCAGGCTCCAAGCCTCTCCTTAGTTCCCTCGTATGGGATACTGAGAGAAATAGCAATGACTGTCATGCTATTTCCAAGGGGAAATGCTGGTAAAGGATGCTTGTATCAAACAGTTATCTTTGTAGATATATGAGAGTCTTGTTCTTCTCAGCAGTTGTATATTTCAAAGTTACTGGTTTGGGGTTGTTTTTGTTTTATTGACAGATGGGTCATTAAAGAAATTGGTTATTTCTCTAGAGTTTGAACAGGCTTGGCAAGTCCCAAAATATCTACAATTAGTTCTTTAGCTACAACGGGATAGCTGGATACCAGCACTATCATGGCTGAGGTGACCAGAAGGTCTGTGTGAGGTAGGTTTTGGAGCCTTTCCTCTGCTGTTTTGATTGAGTTTTATGGACACTAGACAAAATTGCAGATTACAAATAGTCTGAGTAGCCAGAACTTTAGTCCACAAACTTTCAAAGGCACCAGAAAACACTAATAGTGCATTGTGGTACAAGAATGGGGAAGATGACTCAAGAGCTGACACTATTGTTTTCTTGTTTTTTGGTTTGTTTGTTTTTTTGGGTTTTTTTGTAATATGAACTGTTGTGCTGCATTTTAGTTCTGGTGTGAACATCACTTCCAGCATTTTTTCTTAAACCCTGAAGAAATTAAGGAAACACCCTCAGAATGCATTTGCCCTTTTTTTTTTTTTTTTTTAATCTGTGTTCTGTGTTATCCATATACATGCTGAGCTGCTTTTCTGTTGTTATCTTTCAGTTTAAATGGAAAGACACAAGTGTGTAATTTGCCAATCTCAAAGCAAGGCACTGAACGGGCGGACACACCTCTGTTAAGTATCCCTGGCCCAATCACATGCAGGCTTTCCTCTCCAGAGCCTGTCATAAACAAATTCTTGCAAAGAACCTTTGTTACATTGCATCTGATGTATGTTTCCAGCTAGGGCTTTTTTTAGCTCCTTTCCCAGCTATGGTTTGTTTTCTTTTTTTTTTTTGCTATTTATATGCCATCTCTATTTTCCAGATAGATGTAATAAGCAGCATTTTTTTAAGGGTGTCTTATACTTTTGCAGAGTCTGCTTAAGATTCCAAGATGAGGGACAAAATGGATGATTACAGTGCTCCTCAACCCTTCTAGCATCTGAAGACAGTCCCACTGGGCCACAGTGCTCTGACTATATTTAAGGATCAGATTTCTCTTTTAAGAGCTCCAAAGAAATCTCCTAGTGCTGAGCACTTCTATTGTTTCTTCAAAAGGTCTTATGCACTCCATTCATCCCGGAATTCCCATAAAATGCCTCATGACGTATTTCACAATAACCAAGTAATAATCAGTATCAGGATTGTGTCTTCTGATAATGAACAGATTTCTTCACACATACAAATGCTATTAGCCTTAGCAGTGATTTGATGAGTCACAGAATCTGTATTTCATGAATCCTACACTGTGAAAGCAGCAGCCAAGTCTCCCCCTTCTCATGCCAAGTGTGCCCTAAGGAATTTTCTGGGCCAGCCTCTACAGAGATAGGTAACAGATAGATAGGAGATGTAAAAGATATCTGGTGTAGGTGCTTCATAAATTTCCCACTGCACATTTTCTATACCTTTTTTGAGTACCATTCTGTAAACTGCCTGTGATGTTAAATAAGAAACTAGTAAAACGGATCATCTCTAGGGATGGTGTTAAAGGCTCACATGTAGGTGCTTTAGGCAGCAGATAACACAGATTAGTGTATTGAACTACTCTATTAAAGATACTGCATAGCAGTTGCAAATTAAGCCTTCTCCAGATCCGTTAAGAAGAACACAGGGAGAAAAAGGCTTACTATACTGCAGGAAATGGGGTTTAGGTTGACAGCAGTACTTTCTTATCTCTCTCTGTAAGGAGAGGGAAGCAGGACACTGCATTGCCTAGGAAGGTCATGAGGTCCCTTCTGTAAGGACTTTCCATGAACCAGTTCGACAAGCTTCTCTCAGAAGTTATCAAGTATAATTTCTTCTGCATATTGGGCTGGAGGATAGAATTAAATGTTCTTTCAAGATCCATACTCTTTTACTCTGAGTATGCAGTTTTGCCATTTAAGGAGCTGCTTCATAAGTGCTTAATAAGTGAAAAGGGATTCACTTATTAAAAGCCTATCTATATGTGAAAAAAAATGTATCAGTTTTGGCACAGAAATAATTTCTCATCTTATTCAATCATTTCAAGTGCTGCAGAAGTAGAAGAAATATGACTTGCGGTTGTATGCAAGAACAGGAAATACTACTACTAATAGCAACAACAACAAAATGATGCATTCAGCCTGCTTGTAGGTTTCCTTATTTGTATGTGTCCCAGGTCAGAAACCAAACAGAAAGGCATCCATGCCTTCAGAGGGTCTCAGATAGAATCTATCAGACAAGAGAAAACAGGTTCTGAAAACAAAGAGTTTCTTGATTCTCTCTCTCTCTAAGCACCAAAAGCAGAAAAAGACCAAGCAGGTAACTCAAAAAACCCAGAAATTCTGTCACAATGCCATTACACACATTCTGAGAAAAAGAAATGGGCAAAGTGTTCTGTAACAGACTTTGTCTTCAGAACAAATCCCCTGAGGAAATGGACTCACGCACAGCACAGCAGCAGCAACTAAGGGGACCCACAAGTACATTTCAACCCCCAATTTCCCAATATTCTGCCAAAGGTTTAAGAGTTACAAGTACTTTCAGCATTCATGAACAGACAGTTCTGCCAAGCTGAAAGAGCAAACACTCTTCCAGACTCTGTTCTCCTCCTTACTCAAACATTGCCAGTCTCTTTCTCAGCAGCAAGCTGTGACAAGTTTCCTGCTGTTCCTGTAAATCAAAATGCTGGCAGCCTCAGGGCCTGGCCATGTGCTGAGGCCACAATGATGGCTGCAGCAGCAAACCATCAGAAACCCTTCCTTCAGGGTCTCAGGCTTTTGCTGCTTTTTCTTATTTAAGGTTAGCTCACCTAACTCTGGTGTGTTAAGGCTTGTGATATCAGTGTGATTCTATTCCACTTGATGTGGGGAAGAATCAACACTGGCAGTTTCTTGCTGCATCCACCTGCTTCACTGTGCAGGTGGGAGTAAAGCCTTCTTCCAAAGTTTTATGGTGCAGAGCTGCCCTGACACAGCATGGCCCAGAGCTGCCTGCTCTTGCATGGCTCAAAGCTGCCCACTCCAGCATGGCACAGAGCTGGAGCCACCCAGCAGCTGACAGGGCACACTACCACTGTACCTTGCTGCAGCTGGGGTTGATTCCAGGCTTGTTTGTAGCATTCCAGCCATGGACCTGGGGAAGGGGACCAAGGCCAGAGGCCACACTGTTGTGGGGCTGGGACCCCAGGGCAGGCAAGCCATGCCACAGCTCCAGAAGAAGAAAAGGGAAGGAGATAAAATGAGGCCCCCATTGGGTTGCAGAGCAAATGGGAACAACTCCTGCACTCCTGTCTAAACAGGTCACAAACCTCCTTTCAAAACTCTGACTCTCAGCTCCAGGCTCCTTTATGGCCCAGGTGTCTTCTGTTCACTCAAATGGGCCAATAGCTGTTAATTGCTTTGGCCTCTCTGAGCAGCAGGTCTTCTGCTTCCCTCATAGTCTAAGACATAACAGATATTATTTTGTGAGCAAAAGGAAAGGAAAGCTAATACCAAAATCTGTTTTTCCTAACCTAGGACAGCATGATCTTCATTATGCATGTTTAAAGACAGAAATGACTGTTGGGAATGTGTAAGACCCTAAGTAAGGAGCATGCCCAGTACATTCATGAAGTAATTTCACTTCTCCAAATACCACCCTGATAAACTCATCTTCTGATCTCTCTAACTGTTTGCGATACCCTGTAGTTTTCCTGAGAGGGATGCTTACCACAAGGAAACCCCTTCACGCTCTCTTTAGGCATTTTCTGGCTGCCTTGATTTGCACCTTTTGCCTAGATTGGTGAGATGAAAGGTATGCATCTATATAAAGGGATTAGTTTAAGGAGGGATGAAGATATAGTGCATTTGTTGCAAAGAAGTCTGCATCTTGACTGCTGTTAAGCATAGTCTATTGGTTGGCATGGTAACACATAATGACGTTTAGAAAAAAAAAATATATATATTATTCATAGTTACAATGTCTGAGAGTTTCAAAGGAGAAGGTCTGGTGGGATAGTTGATGGGTGTGCACCAGAAGGACAGAGCTCTGGCCTTAATGAAAGCCAGGTGGCCCCTTGCTGGCCTAAAGTGAAAGCAGAGCACTCAGATTGCTCCCTAAAATGCCTGAACACCAATGCACACAGCATAGGGAATAAGCAGGAGGAGTTAGAAATCTGTGTCCACTCAGGTGAGTGGTTAACAGATAGAGAGAGGTTCTTCTTCCCCTCTACTCTGCACCAGCGAGACCGCATCTGGAGTATTGAGTCCAGTTTTGGGCCCCTCAGTTCAGGAAGGAAAGAGAGCTGCTGGAGGGTGGCCGGTGTAGAGCAACAAAGATGATGAAGGACGCAGAACACCTCCCTTATGAGAAGAGGCTGAGGGAGCTGGGTCTCTTAAGCTTTGAGAAGAGGAGGCTGAGGGGTGACCTCATTAATGTCTATAAATATATGAGGGGTGGGTGTCAGGATGATGGAGCCAGGCTCTTCTCAGTGTCATCTGGTGATAGGACAAGGGGCAGTGGGTGCAAGCTGGAACACAGGAGGTTCCATCTAAATAACAGAAGAACTTCTTCACTGTTAAGAGCATTGGAACAGGCTGCTCGGGGAGGTTGTGGAGTCTCCTTCTCTGGAGACGTTCAAGACCCACCTGGATCTGTTCCTGTGTGATTTTGTCTAGGTGATCCTGCTGTGGCAGGATTGGACTTAATGATCTTTTGAGGTCCCTTCTGATTCCTAATGATTCTATGAGTCTATGATAGGGAAGGAAATTTAATGGGAAATAAAAAATTGGTATGCACCAGTTTCTTTGTGGATTACAGCTGCAGCTTGTTTGTCTATCTGTCATATATTAGAGAGAAATTCACTACTACCTATTTGATGACTTACATTGGAAATAAATTCCACCTGCTTCCTAGTTTATTAGATTCAGTCTAGAGACTGAATCCTCTCCAGGGCTACTGAAAAGAGCATTCATTTTGTTCCTGCAGATCCTCCATGGCTGGAAATCTCACAGATTGTATTTTGCTTGTTTTGCCTACTCTTTAGCGACTGCAGGCTACAGTTCACTTTATCTTTCAGGTTTGAACATGGTTCATCAAGGTATAGAATATGAGACCAGACACATAATGAAAATCATATGGCATTTCCCTGTGATCTGGAATGTCTAATCTTACTTCAGGCTGTGAGCAGGTTCTGTTCTCCTCATTAGGAACTAGATCCTCTAAGGGAGAAGCTGTATGTGAAATAATCTGATTCATCTGGAGAGGCTTAAGTTTAGAAAGAAAAGGAAACAATGTTGTTTTTCGAGCCTTTCTAACACAGGCAGGCAATGTCCTGAAACATAGTGCCAACTGTGCTTCTTCTAATTTCTTCTGGTATTACAAGAGGAAACGAATTTTTTTCCTGATAGCTAAATTCTTTTATGCTACCAACCTAAATTACCTTTAGGCAGGGGCGTATACATAATAGACGGTTATTCAGAAATTGCTGTTGACATGGAGTTGTTCAATACGATCATTGCATGTTACACTCTTTTCAGCTTCACAAGGATAAATCAATAATTCTAATGGAATCCTACTGCCTTCCCAATAGCTTTTTAGTCCTCAACTATGTTGTAGTTCAATAGGTTTCTTATTCATTAGTTTAATACTTGAAACACAAAATGTCGTACAAAGTTTATTCAAAATATTAAATATTACTTTTCTGTTGGTTGGAACTTATTTATGCATTTATGGGTAAGGATGAAGAAGGTGGTCAACAAAGCAGATATCCAGTTGGGATTTTGATGATGAGGTGGATAGGGCATTCTATAGGTTGTTGGCAGGAGTACTGCAGTCTCTAGCCCTTGTTCTCATGGGAGACTTCAACTTACCTGAAATCTGCTGGAAATACAGCACAGCAGAGAGGAAACAGTCTAGGAGGTCCCTTGAGTTGAAAGAAAACTTCTGATACAGGCTAAGTGAGAGCCTACCAGGAGAGGTGCTTCACTAGACCTGCTGTTACAAACCGAGAAGGTCTGGTGGAGATGTGGCGGTTGGAGGCTGTCTTTGGCTTAGCAATCATGAGATGTGTAAGTTCTTGATCCCTGGTGAAGTAAGAAGACAGTCTAGAAAACCATGAAAATGTACTTCCAGAGGGCAGACTTTGACCTGTTCAGAACATTGGTTGAGGGGATCCCTTGGGAGACAAACTGATCCAGGAAGGATGGGCATTCTTCAGAAAAGTACTCTTAAAGGCACAAGAGCAGGCTGCTCCCATGTGTCACAAGATGAATCATCATGAAAGAAGACCAGCCTGGCTGAACAGGAAGATTCTGCTGGCCATAGGAAAAAAAAAAAAAAGTTTATAATCTTTGGAAGAAAAGGCAGGCAACTCAAGAACAGTACAGGGGTCTAACCAGGGCAAGCAGAGAGGAAATCAGAAAAGCTAAAGCCCAGTTAGAACTCACTCTGGCCACTACAGTAAGAGACATGCAAAAATGTTTGTAGAAATATGTCAACAGCAAAGAAAGCATCAAGGAGAATCTCCAGCCCTTACTGAGTATGGAAGGGAACATTATCACCAAGGAAGAGGACAAAGGTGAGGTACTTAATGCCTTCTATGTCTCGGTCTTTACTGACATGTTCCGTTATCCTCAGGGTATTCAGACTCCTGGGCTGGAAGGCAGGGATGGAGAGCATGATGCACTTTCCACTTGCTAAGTCACCTGAACACTTGCAAGTCTGTGGGGCCAGATGGAATCCATCCAAAGGTGCTGAGGAGAAGCTTACCATGTCACTCTCCCTCATTTGTCAACTCTCTTTGCCAACAGGGGAGGTCCCAGATGACTGGAGGCTTCTAATGTGACACCCATTCACAAGAAGGAGAGGAAGAATGGTCTGGGCAACTCCAGACTTGTCAACCTGGCCTTGGTACCAGGATAGATTATGGAGCAGCTCATCCTGAACACACTCACACAGCAAGTGCATGACAGCCAGGGGATAAGAGCCATCTAGCCAGGGTTTATAAAAGGCAGGTCTTACTTGACCACCCTAATGTCCTATGACCAGGTAGCCCACCTAGTGGCTGAGGGGAAGGCTGTTAGATGTTGTTTACATAGACTTCAGTGAAGCATTTGACATAGTCTCCCACAGTGTCTTCCCAGAGAAGCCAGTGGCTCATGGCTTAGAAATGTAGACTCTTCACTGAACACTAAACTGGCTGCATGGCTGAGCCCAGAGAGTTGTGCTGGATGGATTTAAACTGATTTGGTGGCTGGTTAGAAGCAGTGTTCCCCAGGGCTCAGTATTTGGGACAGTCTTGTTTAACTTAGGTGTGTATGTTGATCTGCTTGAGGGTAGCAAAGCTCTGCAGGGGAATCTGGGCAGGCTGGATCAATGGGCTGCCGTCAATTGTATGCAGTTTAAGAAGGCCTAGTTCCAGGCCCTACACTTTGGTCACAACAACCTCATGCAGTGCTTTAGGCTTGGGGAAGAGTGGCTGGGGAACTACTCGTTGATTGACAGTTGACTGAACAGGAGCCAGCAGTGTGCCCAGATGTGCAAGAAGGCCAATGTCATCCTGGCCTGCATCAGAAATACTTTTATGATCAGGACTAGGGAAGTGAAAAAAAAGCCTCAAGTTATGCCGGGGGAAGTTTACATTGGACATTGGGAAAAAATTCTTCACTGAATGATCCAGGTTAGATGTGGAACAGGCTGCCTAGAGAGGTGGTGGATTCACCACCCTTGGAGCTGTTGAAAAAACATGTAGATCTGTCTCGTGAAAACATGGTTTAGTGGGCATGATGGCATTGAATTGGTGGTTGGACTTGGTCTTGGAGGTCCCTTCCAACCTGGATGATCCTGTGATTCTATTTATCCTTGGAGAACTGCATTCAATAAATATTCAGCGAACAATACTAGGGATAATAGCAATTAATACTCTAAAAAAATAAACATGAAGTCTAGCATGATTTGAACATATCAAGAATACACATAGCTTTGCCTTTGTCACCTTAGTTTTTTCCTCTTCCTGTTACCAAATAAGGGTTTGGGCTACTCTTTGCCTGGAGTTTGGTTCTGGGTGTAGACACAGATTCTCTCCCTCATCTCTGGAAAACCACATGCCATTTCTGTCTGCCAAATCAGGGGATCTAACCTCCAACTGTGGCATGAATACAAGGCAGCTCTAAGCAAAGTGTGTACTTATGTCAACTCCACAGGCTTGCAATGCAAAGCCAGAAACCTGCAATCAGGCAAATAGAAACCTTTTCTATTGTTGAAAATCTAAATGCAGTGTTCATCTTTGACCTGAGGGTTTTGCCTAAAACTCCAGGTATCTAGGTCACTCAGAAGCTTTAAATGCCTGTTTTGAAGCACTGTTCTTTCAAACTCTTGTTGGCATTGATAGGGCAAGAGGATGAATTTACCATGTTGGGATCACTGTAGCTGAAAACCAAACATATGAGCAGTGGTGGCACTGAGAAGCATCATATGTCAATCCTGGCAACAGTAAGATGTAAGTGTAAATGAAAAAAGGAGAAGTAGTGAAGTAAGAGAAGGCAGCAAAAAAAAAGTGAACAAGATAGGAAAAAAGATGTAAAAAGGTCACCTGTGTTGACACCATTTGTCAGACATAGTAACAATTAGTTTGGCAATGCTTTTCTGAATGAACACAAAGTATAGGCTTTGATTACATTGCACCAGGAGTGACAAGTTTGTAGATAATCTCAAAGCTCTTAAGGCACAATCATACATACATTATATGAAAGTGAATATAAACTATTCCCAGCATTCTCTTGCAAAAGACCACTCCATATAAGAGTAGTCCTGAAATAAATAGTATTTCTTTCTCCTTCTCATACAACATCTAGTAAAAATTAGCATTCTGAATGCAAACTCAGCTTCTAAAGCAGTATTAGTATTCATGGCTTGGAATGAAAAAGTGAATTACAGCTGAGTGAATTCAGTATGGCAGTTGGTGAATAAAGAAAAACAGCTGCTGCTGTCTGCCAACTGTGAAGCTTATGTGGATATCATTGTGTTCAGAACATGAAACAAACAAGTTGCATGCTGGCACAGACTCTGTTGCAACAAAAGTACCCAACGCCTTGCAAAACTTTATAAATAGTCTCCAACTGTACATATCCAGGGTCTATGAGAAGCAACGTAGACATTAACATGAAAACTTCATGAGTTTCAACAAGTCCATGTGCAGAGTCCCACATCTAGGTAGTGAATGGACTGAGAGCAGTACCAAGGAAAAGGGCTTGAGGATTTAGAAGACCTACATGAGCCGGCGATGTGTGAGTGCCACCAGATCAATGGAGGTGATTCTCCCACTCTATTCTGCTCTTGTGAGACCTCACCTGGACTACTATGTCCAGTTTGGGAGTGTCTATGCAAGCAGGAGATAGAACTATTGGAGTGAGTATAGAGGAGGGTCACAGAGATGATCAGAGGGCTGAAGCATCTCTCCTGTGAAGACAGGCAGAGGGAACTGGGGCTGTTCAGCGTGGAGAAAAGGTGGCTCTGGGGGAACCTTATAGCAGCCTTCTGTTACCTGAAGGAGGACTTCAGGAAAGCTGTTATGAGGGATTCTAGTGATAAGGCAAGGGGGAATGGTTTCAAGCTATGACATGATGGATTTAGATTAGATCTTTGGAAGAAATTTCTAACTATGAGAGGGGTGAGGCACTGGAAGTTATGAATGCCCCCTCCCTGAAAGTGTTCAACCTGGTCTAGTGGGAGGTGCCTCCCTATGGCAGGGGGGGGTATGGACTACATGATCTCTGAGATCCCTTTTGACCTAAAGCCATTCGGTGATTCTGTGATAAATACTGTAGTTGTTGCTATATAACTCCTGCAAATAACAAAGGCATTTTTGTGTTTACCATGTGCTGTAAACATATGTGAGCTACACACTACCACTGTCCCGGGTTAGAATGAAGGTCTAGATCAGTTCTGGGTTGGTGCCTGCAATCAAAGCACACCAACCAGCCCTTGCAGAGAATTCAACAGGAAATGAAGCAACTTGGCTAAAAGAAAAGAATTTATTGGATCCATCACCAATAACAAAAGAAAAAATACCCAAATAAGTAAAAGAACCAAAGAAAAAAAATAAAACAGAAACTGGGTTACAATGCCTTCACACACACTGAGATGTGAAATGGGAGACAGCTAACACATCATGTTTTGGCTTCAGATGAGAGCCCTAGGTAAGGTGTGTGTACACTAACACTCTAACCACAGGGGCAATTCACCCATCCCTTCTACCCACATCATGATGCTTGTGGAAAAGTTCTTTCTCTGGTCCTCTTGCAGATGCCAGCTTCCCCTATACGACTCAGGCTTGTTTCTAACTCCTCTAATCTTGGGAGTGTTTCATCTTCAGGCTGCAACAGCATCTCAGATGCAGGAACACAGCAAAACCCCAGTCTTTTTCTGTTTGCCAAAGATTTAGGAGATCAGTATTTTATGATGTCTCTCCCTATCAGATCAGAGGCTTCTCCCAGTCTCTCAGTGGCAGAGCATAAAATATCTGCTGTCAGGCCCAGGTGGGGACAGAGGCAACATGGCACTGGTCATGAGAGGTAATGTCTGTTGTGGTACAGACTTGCTTCAGGGCCCTTTCCTCTTTTTCCTCTTTTTTCTCTTTTTCCACCTCCTAAGCGGTTACAGCTTTAAGAAAGGGAGAGTGTTAAGAGCTTACCACTGTCTCTTGGTCTTCAAAGAAGATCAGCCTGCAGAAATGGTGTGTGGGTAGTGGCTCCTTGCTTCAGCCCACTGCCAGGAATCACATCAGGGCTGGACCCCATGGTGGAGCTGCTACTGAAGTCCAAGGACTCTGCCCTGTGTTCCACCTCAAGGGAAGGGAAAGATGTGGCTGGCCCCCCAATGATGGCAGGGACACAGGTGCTAGGCCAGAGTTGATCCTCCTAGGAGAATTGCAGCAGCTGACTTTACAACCAAGTGCTAATTCCCACTAAGGTGGCTGAGGGTTCACCCTTCTGGTAGTGCAGCTAGGCCAAGAGCCCTTGCTTGCCCCCAGCCAAGGGGAGGCAGCAGGGGGAGGCTTTCCACCCAGCCAATCTCTCTCTGCCAAGAAACAGAACTAGAAGCAGAGAAAACAGAAAGTCCATTCTTTTATAGACTCTGTCCACAAATCTCCTGTAGGATCTAGCTTTGAAATAAAGTTATTTCAGCATAAAAGAACAGAAATCAACACCTGAAAATTTGGCAATTTTCGAACTACAACACTGTCCTGGGTTATAGAAGCAAGAAGTTTGTATTCTATTTTCATCTGCTGAAAAGCAATTGGGAAGCTGTATGGTTTTATTTTGGTAACTTCAGGAGGGTGGGGGAGTGAATGCCTCGGTACCGGCTCAATTGTTAAAACCAGGCGGGGTTAAATATCGTTAAGTACCCCCTGATGACCCCATCTCCTC
>VZRI01012061.1:22247-37419 GCA_013397515.1 Upupa epops | reverse complement strand
CAGATGATCCTGGGATGCTGAGATGCCCCCAGGATTCCCCAGATGATCCCGGGATGCTGAGATGCCCCCAGGACTCCTCAGATGATCCCGGGATGCTGAGATGCCCCCAGGACTCCGCAGCTGATCCTGGGATGCTGAGATGCAACTAGAACCTCCCAGATGATCCTGGGGTGCTGAGATGCTCCTGGGACCCCCCAGCTGATCCTGGGATGCTGAGGTGCTCCTGGGACCCCCTAGCTGGTACCAGGGATGCCAGGGAACCTGCAGCTCATCCCCCTCACCCAGAGCATCACAGTGCTGCAGGCACNTCACAGTGCTCACTGAGCTCCTGCTCAGTGCTCTGCTCTTTTGGGGTTGGAGCGGTTACCCCACTGCTGTGGGGTTAAGGCAGAGTGAGCAGCAGCAGAGGGAAGGGCTGGCACTGAGTGCTGTGGGGCTGATGCCAGGGGTTGGGCTGTGCCATGGCACCAAGCTGGGTGGAGGAGTGGGATGCAGAGGGACCTGGACAAGCTGGAGGAGCAGGTCTGTGTGAACCTCACGAGGCCCAACATGAGTTGGGGCACCCCCAGTCTGACCCAGGTAGGTGGTTGGACTGGATGAGGCTAGAAGGTCCCTTCCAGCCCAAACCATCCATGATCCCATGATCCCACAACCCCTCTGTGCTGGGATCTGTGCGTGTGGATCCCACCGCCCTGCCCTGACCCCATCCCACCCCAAATCCCCACCAACACCGGGATCACCCCTTGGAGG
This sequence comes from Upupa epops, assembly GCA_013397515.1. Lineage (NCBI taxonomy): Eukaryota > Metazoa > Chordata > Aves > Bucerotiformes > Upupidae > Upupa > Upupa epops. Next base: position 36,669 of record VZRI01012061.1, on the reverse strand, counting down.
ATGCTCAGCAGCCCCGGGACTGTGGAGGCGACGCTGCCAGCACCTCCCTGGCTGCAAGTTAAAACAACAAAGACCCAGATCCTGGAGGATTTAACCCAAACTCAGAGCAGAGGGAGGGGTTTTTAGGGCTGGAAAGGTTTGTGCTCTGGAAAAATGCAGCCTCACGTCCAAGAAAGGGCTGTGAATCCCTGCCAAACCTACCCAGGCAGCCAGGGCAAGGAATAAAACCCGCGACCGCAGCCTGGGGAGTGGCTCTCAGAGCCTCCCGAAAGTCTTCCCATTTCCTTTGTCTCCCCTTTCTCCAGGGAAATTCAGGATTTGATGACAAGAAGCACCAACCCCCCCCTTATTTTAACCCTTCTGAAGCTCTCCATCCGCTTCATAACCCCCTGGATCTTCCCCTCGTTCCTGCAATCCATACAAAAAGCCCTCTCAATTCAACCCCAGCGGGGCCGATTCGCTCAGTCCTCCCCCCTCCTGAGCATCCGTCGAGTCCCCCCATGCAGGAAACCCCCGCCCCACACACACAGACCCCCCCCAGGATACCCCTCCTGCTGCTCAGGGGCAGCACAAACAGGCTCCCTGCCCTCGATCCGGGAATGGAACTCCAGCACGAAGCAGCTCGCAGCCTTTTCCCCTTGGTGTGGATCCTCCCGTGGCTGCTCCCAGGAGCTCAGCGCTTCCCCAGCTCCCTCTGGTTTAGGTTTTCCAGCTCTCCCTGCTTCATCCTCTCACCAAAACCCCAGGCAAATCTCCACACAGCCAGGGGGAACTGAGAAGCCAGAGAGATCCCGGGTTTCTTCCCTTTGATCCCGAGCAGAATTCCCTGCCACAGCCTCTCATCGCCCTGCTCTGCCCCAGGGACCCGGGAACCCCCCGCTAGACCCCCGCAAAGGGGCTCGGGGCTACCCAGCACTGACACTGGGCCACTTGAGCAGCTCCTCTCCTACAGATCTGGTGGCCAGCGGGGGCTTTTCAGTGCCACAAAGAGATCCCACATCAGGTGGGAGGGCTGGGTGCCAGTGGTCCCAGTTTGCCCAGGTGCGGGGAGCATCTCCCTTGGGATGGGGGAGCGGGGAGAAGCAGCGGATGGGACAGTTCCCCACTGGTGGAGGATGTGGGGTTGAAGAACGTCAGGCTCAGCATCCATCATCATCATCATCACCATCCTCATCACGTCTGGTCCTGCAGCAGGAGGCTTTGGCTGAGCTCTAGCTGGAAAGCATCCCGGGTGACTCTTCACTCCTCCAGCCCCATCCCTGGAGCCATCCCAGGTCAGGTTGGACCTTGGGGCCAGGTCAGGTTGGACCTCGAGAGCTCTGGATGGGGATCCCCCTGCTCAGGGAGCAGCTGGGCTTAGAAGATCCCATCAACCCACCCCACAGAGTCAGACCTAGGGGGGATGCCGGGAGGAAGAGAACCCTTGGCTGTGATGCACAGCCCTCGCTCTGCAAGCCAGCTGCACACGGTGAGTCCCCCCATCCCTTGGCATCACCTCCCCTGGCTGATGGAACCCTGCTGCAAACAGGACTGGGAGGTGAGGGGGGGTGAAAACATCTCTCATCCCAGAGGCTCTGCAGCCCAGGCACCACTTCCAATGGGAAGGAGCTCTGTTATTTACTCGGTTCTTTTCCTTCCACGTGCAGAGCCCCCCTCTCCCTGGGGTTTCCGGGCTCCGAGGGGACCCGCTGGACACCAACCCTGCACAAACATCCTATTTCCTGGCTGAGCCAGGGAGCCTTTGGAAGATGAGGAGGGGATGCAGACGAAGGGGGGATGCGGGGAGGTTTCCCCCAGCCCGAGAACCTCACAGATGGTGCTGACATTTCCGAGTCGGGAGGAAAACAGCCCCTTCCCCAAAGGATCTTGGCCTGGATGGGACAAAGGGGGAGAGGAACAGGCTGGAAAAAGCCACCCAGCCACGATCCCACGGCAGAGCCTCTGCCCTGAGCTTCCTCCCAGGGGGGAGGTGGTGGCCGCAGAGCTCTGCAATGTCCTTTCAGTGCCGCTGGCTTGGGATTGATGCTCTTCACCCTGGTGATGCTAACGGGGCTGCCTTAGATTTTTCCATCCCCTCCGAAGGGCTCCAGGGCACTAAAAACCAACCCTGATCGATTCTTCAGGGTCATTCCAATCCCTCTGCGGAACCAGAGCACCGTGCTGTCTGCTCCAAGGCTCCTCCTGCTCGTTCTGCTTCAGCCATGGACCCGGGTTTATTCCCTTCCTTGCAGAACTCCTGCCTGGTTCTAGGCTGAGCAGGACCCCCCCCCCAGTGAAAAAGGGGGTCCCCTTCCCAACGGTATCTGCATTGACCCCAGGAAATGGGAGCTCTCCTCTCCGGGGGTCTCCACCTCGTGTGAAGAGCTTGTGGGGAGAAGCAAATCCCCAGAGCCCTCTGCAAGGTGGGGATGTCAGGGAGCTGGGGAGCCTGGTAGAGCATCCCCTGCAAGAGGGGGGGGAGCCTGGCAGTGCTGCCATCCCGCTCCTCCACCCCAAAGAGAAGAACAGAGCGGCTCTGTGAGGTGTCGTAGTGGCAGCTCTGGGATCTGGGGGGCAGCATCCCTCCCCCAGTGAAGATGGGGAGCTCTGGGCTGTTCTGTTGGAGCATCATGCTGGTGGGGGTGATGCTCCTCAAAACTAGAGGAACAAGGGACCAGGCTGCCCAGAGAGGGGCTGAGGGCCCCATCCCTGGAGCCACTCAAGCTCAGGCTGGCTGGGGCTCTGGGCAACCTAGGCTGGGGGCTGCTGGCCCTGCCTGCTGCAGGGGGGTTGCACTGAGTGAGCAGGATGGGGTTGGGGTGCTGGTTGGACTGGATGAGCTGGGAGGTCTCTTCCAGCCTGACTGATTCTGTGACTCTATGATCCCTGCCATCACAGAGTGGTACCAGAGCCCCACTCTGGCCCTGCTGCTCCCCAAAGGCAGACACGAGGAGGGGATGGGCAGGAGCAGCAGTGCCAGTGGGTCAGGCACAGAGGCCGTGGAGCAGGGTGAGGCTGACGATGCTGAAGAGCAGCTGCAGCCCCAGAAGAGGGAAGGATCAGGCAAATTTGCCCCTCTGAGAGCCTGTGGGGATCGCACAGAGCTGACTCCTCTCCCCTACCCTAGGAGCTGCATTACTGGGCTACACGTGAGCAAGAGATGGAGCCAGGGATGAGGACCAGAGCAACCCTTGAGCTCCTGCATCCTGTGCGGTGAGGAAATAACCTTTGAGGTGGCTGCTTCAGGCTTTGAGGGCAAAGAGCAGCTCCAGGAGCAACTGCATCAACAACCCCAACCTGCGAGTCTTCCTCTGGGATGGAGGATGGCTCCCACCCATCTCCGGGCAGAGCAGATGCGATGAGGAGGAGGATCTGAGCTGCAAACCCAGCTCTGGGAAAGAAACCTCCCCCCAGAAAGGAAAGGAACTGAGAAGCACAAACCCCATCCTCTGTTTGGCAGCCCCAGCCTCTGCCTCCCAGCCGCGGCAGCAGCAGGACACAGCCCTCGTCTCCATGTGTTTGGTTTTCAAAGCATCTTTTCAAGCCTCGGGAGTCTTGGCAACGGCAGCCCAGCCGGGGAGGGAAGAGTCTGAGCAAAGAGGGACTATAACCCCAACAAACAAGCACCCCTTCTCCCCGTAGGGGAGTTCCCTCTGCCCCGAGCATCGCTGGAGCTCTCAGCTCTCTGCCTTCACCTGCACCAAGGGGTTGGTTCTGCTGGCACAGTGGGAGATACCCCCTCCCCAGCCCTGTGAGACTCTCTGGGGGGGCTCACAGGCTCTCACACGGCCTCAGAGAGGGAATGCAGGGCTCTCCCAGCGTGATGCCCAGCTGGTTGTGCTGCAGGGGCTGGGTTATGGTTGACTGGTGAGGAGAAGGCACTGGCGGGTGGAAAGCGGGTGGAGAGATGGCTTTCAGACAGCCCTCGCTGTCTGCCAGGAGGAGCTGAGGCTTTCAGGAGGGTTTCTGGGGTGCTCCAGGAGAGAAGAACCCTTCCAACCCCCCAGTAGCCCCTTTCTTCTTCCCTCCTCCTGCTGCAGACAGAGCTTCTGCCCCGTCTGGGGTTCTCACATGGCAGTCAAGGCACAGTTCTGCACAGAGAAGACCCCCTGCACCCCTCACTGCCCCTCTGCCCCCTTTGTGTGGGGCTGTTTTTCCCCCTCTCTCTGGTGCCAACATCCCCGGCAGCTGCTGGAGCTGTTTTCCACCCGAAAGGTCAGCGGGGCTGGAGGCTGACATTTCCCAGAGGCTGCTCAGCAGCTCCTCGTCGGGGAGAGGGAGTCAGCCTTGTAGGATCCAGGGGGCTGCCTGATCCCCCCTTCCAAGGAGATGGATCCAATCATAGGATCCATGGGGCTGCCTGATGCCCCTCTGCCCTGGCCCAGGGACTCTCCTCACAGCAGAGAGCAGGGGAAGGGGCTCTCAGTCTCTCTCCAGGGCTGATTTTAGAAGGAGAAGTCTCTACCACATTCACCACCACCATCCCCAAAGCTCCCATGGGGCAGCACAACCCCGCTCAGGTCCTGATGCTCCTCCACACCCACAGAGCATCGGGGTGGAGGAGCTGCATGGCCAAGGGAGGCTCAAACCCCTTCCCAACACCCACAGACGTGAGGGGAGAGCCCAGACCCCACAGCAGCACTGGGATGACCCTGAACCAACACCATGACCCCACAGGCTGGCTGCCCACCCCAGCCCCCTTCCCCACTCTCTTTGCTCAACTCAGATCACTCTTTTTTCCTATCAGAGGGGAAGCAGAAGCTGCTGGAACTGCTCGGGGGGTGGCAGCAGGATGGCATCGCCCCGGACACGGGTCCTGCCCGGCTCCCCGGGGACGCGGAGGATGGGATGCGCCCAGGCTGGGGGGGGCCAGGGGCAAAACTCGTCTGTGGGATTTAAGCTGCTGGAATGCTGTTCCTAAAGCAAGAAAGGGCTTGAAACAGCTCCCCTGTGTTGATAAGAGAGCCGGCGCTGCCAGAATTAGTCATCAAACGCTCATTGTTCCCGGCTCAGGAGACCGGAGCCAAACAAGCGCTGATTTCCATCTCCCCAGCACCCGAATGCTCCAGCGCTCCCTCAGCTCAGCCTTCAAACCGCCTTTTGTTCCCCTCCGGGGCTAACGAGCAGCCTCCCCCTTCCTCACCCCAACACCAGGCAGCAGCATCCCTCCTCCTTCCAGCCCCCAGACCCATTGCAGCGCCCGGGGCTGGGCAGCGCTGAGGGGTGGCCCCTGTGGGTCCCGGGTTGCCCTCGAGAGCTTTGGGCTACAGATACCCGGTCCCCGGTGCAAAGGAATAGGGGTGTTTACGGTGCCCAGGGGCAGGGGCTGTGGGTTGGGGTCCTGGCTCAGCCCTCTCTGCCCCAGCCCTATTGCCATGGCCAGCGCGGGACTCACCAGGCTGCCGTGTTTGCTCGCCAGCACGTTAGGCTTGTGGAGGTCCCTCATGGACACGGCAAGAGCTCTGTGCACACAGGGAAAGCAAAGACATTCCATTCACCATCCTGGGGAGCAGCAGGCAAACCCCACAAACCCTGCCGGACCCTCTGACCCCAACCTGGTGGTTGATTACAGGGTGAGGGGTGAGGGGCTGGCTCTCCAGGGGGACCCTACAGCAGCTTCCAGGGGCTGCAGGGAAGCTGGGGAGGGACTGTCACTGAGGGACTCTGGTGCTGGGGCAGGGGGACTGGGTTCAGGCTGAGAGAGGGGAGGGTGAGCTGAGAGTTGAGGCAGAAAGCCCTCCCTGGGGTGGGGGGGCTGAGGCCCTGGCACAGGGTGCCCAGGGAGGCTGTGGCTGCTCCATCCCTGGAAGGATGCTCCATCCCAGGCTCTGGTGAGAGGTGTCGCTGCCCCTGGCAGGGGGTTGAACTGGGGGAGCTCTGAGCTCCCTTGCACCCCCACCCATTCCATGACTCTTGCAGCATTCAGAGCATCACTGGTGTCAGGGCATGAGGCTGAGACACCCCCCCACACCTCCTCCAAAGCCACCAACCCCCAAATCCTCCTCCCTGGTGGCTGCCAGCCCCCTTTAGGGTAACTGCACCCTGCTGCCTGCTCTCTCCTGTGAACAAATCCCAACCCCAGTGGGGGTTGCTCAGACAGATGGGAGCATTTACCCCCCCAGCATCCCCCCCATTACTTGGCTCAGGCACCCAACGTGGCCTCCTTACCCTGCCCGGACCCCCTGGCTCCTGCAGTGGGATGGAAAGCAAGACCCCTCCATGCTCCCAGAGCAAGTCTGCCATCACATCAGCTGCTGCTGCTTGCCCAGAGCCCCCTGAAAACCCCAGCGTGGGCACGACCATCCTTGATGAGCAGGATTCAGCCCCCATCCCCACCAAGAGAGGTGGCAGCGGGACCGTGGGTCCCACCACGGGTCAGGGCTGCTCCGTGCAGCTCCATTCCTTGGGGAACACTACTTTCCTGGGTATTCCCAGTGCAACCAGCTCTTGCAGGCAGCAGGAGCTGGGGGGATGCTCTGGGAGGAGGGAGGATGCTGCTGTGGAGCCAAACGTGAGGCTGATGCAGGGAGCAGGGTCTCGAGGAAGGAGCATGACCCTATAAACCAGGCTGGGCCCCCTGTTGCCACGCTGGTCCCTGGGTTGCCCCGTGGTGGGGGATGCTGCCAGCCCAGCCCAGGACGAGCGGGCTATCTGCAGGGTGCCCTCAACAGACCCCAGTGAACAAGGGGGGCACTCAGGGTGCCCTATGCTCAGCCCTGACCCCACGAGCAGCACGGTGAAGCCCTGTGGGGTGATGTTTGGGTGGGCAGAGCCCAGCGCAGGACCAGCAGGGCACTGGGATGCTCCAAAGGAGGGATTCCAAGGCTGTGGGCTAAAACCAGATGCTCCCACATCGACTTCACCCTCCAGCACCCTGAGCAGACGGGGACACGCGAGGTGACCCCATCCCTGGGGGGGATTGAACCAGCACGTGGCCCCTGGTGCTTAGGGCCATGGGTTTGGGGTGACCCGGGGGTGCTGGGTTGGACTCGATGACCTTAAAGGTCTCTTCCAGCACAAGAGGCTCTGGGGTTCCGGGGTGGCCTTTGCAGCAGCACAGCTGGAGCTGGGGGAGCCTCTTGTCCCCAGTGCCCCGACAAGGAGAGGCAACAAAAAGGGCTCTGGGATTATCCGACGGGGAAAGAGCAGCAGGTTGATCCTACAAACTCGGAGGGCTAATCCCATTACCACGGTCTCAACAAAGGACACCAGACACACCAACATCCCTCTTCCATGGGGGGGAGGTTCCAGCCTGGAAGGAAGTGACGGGGATCTCCCTAGGGTTCAGCTATTCAGGGATTCCTTCTTTCCAGAGACCCCTGACAGCCTGGGAAGAGCCCCCTGCCCTCTTCCCCAGCTGCTGAGCAAGGCCAGATGTCTCCTGGCTATGGGGCTGGGTTGTCCCCATCCCTCCTCCACTGCTCCCACCCCCCCCAGGCTCTTCACCCCACCCCAGAGATGTCATGGGAATGATGCAAGGAGCATCCCTGGCACCAGTGGTACTGCTGGGGGGCCCCGTTTTGGACCCCTTTTCTCCCAGGAAACCTTCTGGGAGAGAGAAACCAGAGCTCTCCCGACCCCTCAGGCTGAGGAGAGCCCCAGATCCCATGCTCAGCCAACAAGCACCATGGTCCTCCCACTCTGTTTCCCAGCTCCTTCCCACCCCACATTGCCAAGGGAAGCGTCCCGACAAGCACAGGGGGTTTCTGAGCCCAGGGGTCCCTCGCCAGAGGGTTTTACCCTCCTCCTGAGTCTTGGGATGAAGCTTCCTTGAGGCTCAAAACCCTTTTGGCCAACTGGAGAGGCTGGTAGGGAGCTCAGAGAGGGGAAAGGGCTCTTGACCTGTGGAGAGGTGACAGGGCAATGGAGCCAGGTGCCGTGGGGTGGCTGAGGGTGAAAGCATCGGGGTCAAAGGGGCTGTGGGGAGCACTAACATCCCCAAGCCCATCCTTCCCAAGCTCCAGCTCTGGGTGGGACATGACCCATAGACCATGGGGGTTTGCTCAAGCAGGGAGGTGCTGCAGGGGTGAGCAGCCCAGACCCCAGTAGAGGGGGAGAAGAACCTCCCTGGATCTGCTAACCACCCCCCTTCTACTCCACCCCAGGATGCTGTTGGCCCTCTTGGCTACAAGAGCCCATTGCTGGCTCCTGGCCATCCTGCTGGCCACCAGGACCCCCAGGTTCTGCTCTCCAGCAGGTCAGTGCCCATCCTGTCCTGGTACTGGGGTTGTTCTCACCCCGATGCCACACTCCACCCTGCCTGTGTGGAGCGATGGGGCAGCCTGGAGCTCCAGCATCCAGCTCCTCTCCCCCTCCCACCAGGAGCTCCTGGACCTCTGACAAAAACTGGGACGTTGATCCCAGCTGGGGGGCAAAAAAGGTTTCCAGAAAGAGCAGGAGGAAAGGAATTCAAAGGAAACCGAGAAGAATTAAACCCAACCCCCCCTCCCCGACAGATTTCAAGCTCCAGACACCCCGTTTCCTGCCCAAGGCCAGGAAGTGCCAGAGCCGGGCGGGATGGGATGGGATGGGGGTGACGGGATGGTGGGGATGCTGCAGGTTCTGACCCCCTCTTCCCCCTGTTGCCAGTCCTGCTGGGCATCTGGAGCTGGGACAACCCCAGGGCATCCATCCAGGGTTTGTGACACCCCCCTCACCCGCCCCGAGATGCCCAGGGGAGCCTCAAATCCTCCCTTTTCCCTATTTTTCCTGGGAATCTGGCACAAAATGGGCTGGGATTGGGTTTCTCTCTGCTCAGGAAGGTTAGGGTGCCAGCAGCGGGGGCTCAGCTGTCCCACAGGGATGGCCTCTCACCCGACCTTACTGGGCTGCTCTGGGTTTGAGGGGGATGAGCTGCTGCAGCAGCTGCTGCACTGAGTTCACAGGGCTTTGCTGGCCACACAGCCGCCTCCAGAGCAGCTGGGGTGGGCGAGAGGGGCTGCTGGTGGCCAGCCCCCCATCCTGGGCACTGCGCTGTGGTGCCAGGACCGTTCCACCCCACCCCACGGGGTCTGTCGGGGTCCTCACCTGCCCTGCGCTGCTCCACGGGCTGGGCTGGTGCCTCCTGATACCCAGGGAAGGATGTGGGGTTCAGGGGAGCCTGGGTGCTCCTTGACCCTACAAGAAAGGGAAACCCTTTGGTGAGAGCAGCGATGCTGCCAGCCACCCCAAAACCCCACGGGGCACCAACCCTGAACCCCACAGGGCACCAACCCTAAAGCCCAGGTGCCAACGTGCGCTGGGGAGCTCCTTCCTGTGGGTACCCGGGTTAGCTCCAGCCCCTGAGCAACCCCAAAGCACCCTGTGGGGGTACCGAGCCCCAAAGCAGCCGGTGCAGAGGCTCTGAGTGTCGCCTGCAGCCTCCAAGCTGGCACAGATAGGGCAGGATGTGACCCCCCTCACCCCACACCCTCCCCTCCGAGCCCTGGGAAGGCCAAGTGCCGCGGGGAGCACAGGAGGAGATGGGGCAGGGACAGAGAGACCATTATTCTCTGGGGGATTTATAGCAGCCATTGTCCAGGGGGAGAACAGGGCTGGTGGAGCAGCCGGGGCTGGGCTGTCCCATGGGATGGGCACAGCTGCCAGGGGACCCTCATCCCTCCGGAAGGGTTTGTCAGCAGCCCTGGCAGCTCAATACTGAGCTCCTTGTCGCTTCCAAACCCTAAGAGCATCAGTGCTGGGATGTGATACCCAGTGCTGAGACCCCACAGACCCCAGTGCAGCCCCCTGCCCAACCCCAGACTGGTCCCAGCTGCTCCCTGGAGAGGGAGGGGGAGAGGATTTCTGCCTAAGACCCCACAGCTGGCTGGGGGGATTTGCACAGCGGGTGGCTTGGGGGATGGAAACCCCATCCTGAGAGGGGAAAATCCCTGCGGGCTGCGGAGGGGAGCTGGAGGGGGGCTCGTAGGGACAGCCCTAAGGCCACAGGGAGCAGGAGCAGGGCTGGCTCGGGCTGTGCTTGCATGTGAGCACGGAGCTGCAGGCTGCAAGGAGTCACTGGAGAAGGGAAGCTCCAGGGAGGCCTCAGGGCTTCAGGGGGTCGATGAGAAGGATGGGGAGAGGCTTTTCAGCTGGGGCTGTGGGATCCACCCAGGGGTGATGGCTCAGCTGCCAGAGAGATTCAGAGCAGAGAGAAGGGAGAGATGGTTGGTGCTCAGGGTATGAGAGCCCAGCCCAGGGTGCCCAGAGAGGGGGGAGAAGCCCCATCCCTGGCAGCATCCCAGGGCAGGTTGGCCCCTGGGACTCTGAGCACCCTGCTCTGGGTGGGGATGGCTCTGCTCAGGGCAGGGGGTGGCACTGGAGGGGCTGGGAAGGTCCCTTCCACCCACCCCACCCCATCCTGTGATGCCATGGCTCCTGGTGCAGGCAGGCAGCTCTCACCCTGCCCTACTTGAGGATCACAGAGCCATCAGGGTTGGAAAAGCCCCTCAAGATCAAGTCCTACAACCCCCAACCACTACCCCAGCTCCTCAACCCCCCTGGCTGCCTGGGTGTTGAACCCCTGCAGGGTCGGTGCCTCCCCCTGTGCCAAGGCCTCCCCACTCTGTCTGTGTCTCCCGTTCCCCCTCAAGCTGGGTCTCTCGTGCTCCCCAGCTCCCTTCCATCTCACAACCCCACAGTCTGAGAGGACTGAGAGGTTTCACCCTATTTCTACAGCTCAAGCAGCACCCTGGCTGCCCCAGCAGTGCCCTGGCACAGCCTCTGCAGGGCAGTTCTCCTGGGTGATGCTCCAGGGCTCTGCAGCCCCGAGAGCCGCAGCGAAGGGGCTTTGCCAGCAGCTTTGTGCTGAACAAAGGAGCTCGAGATTCCCGGGAGCTGAACTTGGCTCTGCTCCCCTCCCGGATGGGATTCACAGATCCGAGGGGGGCTCCAGCAGCTGGTTCCATCATGCTGCCACCGCCTGCTGCCAGGGCTGGCCAATTCCACCCTGACTCTGGCTCTAGGAATCCAGGATCGGGCTCCTCCAGCAGCCCCCCTGGCTGGGTTAAATGAATCCAACTGTTCATCATCCCCTAAGATTCCCATGTGGAGAAACAGGAGGGGGTGGGTGAGGGAAGGACCCTGGGATGAATGGCAGAGCCCCGCTGGCTGGCCGCAGCCCCGCAGCACTGCAGGGCCAGGTTCAGGCTGCACTGAATCTCAATTAACACTCATTAAAAAGCTGAGGGCAGGACAAGTCACCCTGGATGAGGGTGATGTGGTCTGAGATGGGGAGATGCTGCTCGGAGCCTCAAAGCAGCCCCTTATGCTCCCTCCCCACCCCCAGCCCTCCGGCCAGATAGCCTGAGGATGAGGGAGCATCCCGGGTGCTGGAGACAAGGGGGCTTCTTGTTGGGGCAGAGGGGATCTGAGGATCAGACAGAGTGGGGAGGCCTTGGCACAGGCTGCCCAGGGAGGGGGTGGAGGCACGGTCCCTGGAGGGGTTCAACACCCGGGCAGCCAGGGGGGTGGAGGAGCTGGGGGAGTGGTTGGGGGCTGCAGGACTTGATGCTCTTGAAGGGCTTTTCCAAGCTGGATGATTCTGTGGGGATCAACCACTCAGGACTGGGCACCCTGTTCCACCCCAAGCAACCTCCTAACCCCCTCCCAGCTGCACCAGCAAGCACTGCTCCTCATCCCACCCAGCAGGTGCTGCCCCCAGAAGAGCCAGCAGCCCCCTGCAGCCCCCTCAGCCCCACCTCTCAACTCCAGAGAATCACAGAGTCACTGGGGCTGGAAAGGAGCACCCAGCCCAACCTTCACCCCCACAGCTCCACGGGCACCAGCCCACAGGGTGGCCTCCCCCGCCCTCTGAACCCCTCCAGGGATGAGGACTCCCCCACTGCCCTGGGCAGCCGGTGCCAGTGGTTATNAGACGGTGCCAGTGGTTATAGAATCGGACTGGTTTGGACTGGGAGGGAGCTCAGAGCTCCCCCAGTGCCACCCCCCTGCCAGGGGCAGTGACAACACCTCTCACCAGAGCAGGGTGCCCAGGGTGCCTGGGATGGAGCATCCTGCCAGGCTGCAGGGAAGCTGGAGAGGGACTTCCTCTGAGAGAGGGGACCCTGAGCTGAGAGCTGAGGCAGAACCCCCTCCCTGGGAGGGGGCTGAGGCCCTGGCACAGGGTGCCCAGGGAGGCTGTGGCTGCTCCATCCCTGAGCACTTGTGTGACCCCAAAGGGCTCTGTTCCACCCTAGCACAGACCCTTCTCTTTATGCAGAGTCACGGGGCTGCTTTTCCCTTCCCAAGCAACAAAGCCCCAGTAAAGAGACCCTGATCCTAAAACCAGAGCACTAGACCCTCAAAACCAAGACCCAGACTCTCAAACTGGGGCTCCAGACCCTCAAAACCAAACTAAAGACCCTCAGACCTGAGCACTAGACCCTCAAACCAAGACCCAGACCCTCAAACTTGAGATCCAGATGCTCAAACCTGAGCTCAAGACCCTCAAATCTGATTTGAAACCCTTAAACCTGAACCCCAAGCCCTCAAAACCAAACCCCAGACCCTCAAAATCAAGACCTGGACCCAAAGACCTGAGTCCCAGACTCTAAAACCTGAGCTCCAGGCCTTCAAAACCGAATCTGAGACCCTAAACCCTGAGACAGAGACCCTCAAATCCAACACCCAGATCCTCCAACCTGAAATCTCACCCTCAAAACCAAGACCCAGACCCTCAAACCTGAGCCCTGGACCCTCAAAACCAAACCTAAGACCCTCAAACCAAGACCCAGACCCTCAAACCTGAGCCCTGGACCCTCAAAACCAAACCCTAGACCCTCAAACCAAGACCCAGACCCCCAAACCAAGACCCAGCCCCTCAAACCTGAGTCCCAGCCCCTCAAACCCCAGCCCCAGACCCTCACAGGAGCTGCCCTCCAGCAGGGATGAAGCTGCCCCTGATCCTATTTATAAACCCTCTGCAACTCCCCCCCCAGCACCAAACTCCCCAGCTGCTGGGGTTTCTCCCAGGGGGAGGACGGGGGAGGTTTGGGATTTGGATGAAGGCAGCTCGTTCCACACTCTGCCAGCNCAGTTATGTGATTCCCTGTCCCCAGACACAGGACCCTTCCCCAAGCCCCCACCTCACAGAGACTCCCAGCAGCCAAACCCACCCTCTTCTCCTGCCACCTTCTTCTTCCCCATCCCAAAACCATCACCTGGTACCCAGGGGAAGGAGCAGGGGGTGAAGGATGAGTTCCACACCTTGGGGCTGGGGTCTGTACCCCGATTTAACTGGAAAGACCCTGCGGCAGGGGAGGGCCCTGCTCATCCTGCTTTTGGGGTTCCTACAGCTTCCATTGGGATGGCTCCCACAGAGGGAGCTCACAACCATAGGGGGTGACAGAGCTTCAGAGGGCACTGGCAGAGGAATATCCAGTGCCCAGACCAGTTTGGCACCCGAAAATTGATGGGGGGGGCTCCTTCCCCATCCGGGAAAGAGACCCTACAAGTGAATCAGCCTTAAAACTGCTGCTGCCAGGGGCTCTGCCCTTCCTTTGACCCTCTTAACCCCCCAGGTCACCCCTCCCTCAGCACCCACCGGAGCTGGGAACACACTTCTACTGCAGCCAGCACCCATGGAACCCCCCGACGACCACGGCTGGTGACCCCCACCCCACACAAAACAAGTAGGGAGAATGCTGGATGATGATGCCCTGGCTGGGCAGACTGGGCACAGACCAGTGCTGGCCCTGGAGCTGCTCTGGGTGCCCCCAGCCAGCAGGGGAGCCCACCAAGGAGGCCAGGGGTATTTGGGGTGACGGCAGCAAACTGCTGCTCCCCCCCAGCTCTATCCCACCCGGCACCTTCAGCCCCGTTTGCTCCACTCAGCGGGCACCAGGGCGGTTCATTCATCCACTGGTCCTGTTACTGGCCCACCGAGACCCTCCCAGTTATGGCAAGAGCCTTCCCATGGTGGGGTCGAGCAGCTCTTGGCTTGGGGGGGCTTCCCAAGGCTGCAGGGCTGCTCTTTGCCCTCAACCCTACAAACCATTCAGCTCAATAGTGTGACCCTGTCCTCAGAGGGAGAAGAAGGGCTTGGGGCAAGCAGGGCGGGCTAGGGGCAAGTAGGGCGGGCTAGGGGCAAGCAGGTCCAAGCTTGGACCACTCTGCTCCCAGTCCCACCGTGCAGAGGTGGGCTTTTCCTCCATGCCCTGCACTAACCCAGCGGGATAGTGGGAGCCACGGGAACCCTGACCCACAGCGGGATGGGGGTGGTCGGGACAGGATGGCAATGGGGGCCACTGGCCAAGGACCCCCAGACAGCAACCCAGCAGCGAGGAGAGGGCGGGATGAGCTCTGAGGACACAACTGGGGGGGGTGTCAAGCAGCTCCCCATCACCCCCCACCACCACCCACTCGGGGGGAGCTTTGCTCAGCCAGCACCCAGCCTCCTCCAGCCCTCAACCCCCCCGTCCTGCTCTTTAATCCCCCCCCAGCCCACATTCGCAAGGTCTCTCCC
>VZRI01012060.1:0-123686 GCA_013397515.1 Upupa epops | reverse complement strand
GGAGCTGACACATGGCCTCCCAGATACTTGAATTATATTTTATATTATATTATATCCCAAGATACTTGAATTATATTTTTCTCTAAAGCAAACAATACTGAAACTTGCTGAGTAATTTCTGTACAAGTGAAGTTCCTTGTAAGCTGAGTAGGCAGAAAGAGTTTTATCTGTGTGGAAACTGGATAGAAAAGCCTGTTTATGCTTCCAAAAAGCTGTAAAATGTTTGTTATTATCAGTTAACTTGTTTAGTTTAATGTTTGTGAGTAATGGTCTATTTTAGTGCATTAACATTACCCTTTTCCCATTTTTTATTTTTTTACAAATGTAGCAAGTGATCTCAGAATCTGTCTGCATTTTTTTTTTTTTTTTTTAGAACTTTTGCTTTATCGGAGTGATGTAGTAGCAGAATCTCTAATGAACCTTTAATGGAAAAATCCTGAAATGCTTCTTAGAGAAAAGATCTAGGTAGCCCAGTGTAAAGACTGTCTCTGAATTTTTCAAGTAAAATAATATGTATGTGGTAGTAGCTTTTTAACAAAAGTCATCCTACATTGTTGCATTTTACTTAAAATACGTCCAAACCAATGCTTATGAAAATCCAATTTGAGCATCACAGAAAAGAATTATTATAACAAGTGGATCAAATAAAATTTCATTTGGCCTATAGGCAAGTGAAAGTTCAAAACTAAAATAATGCTGTGTTTTGACACTGTTACTGTTTCAAATCTAGAGTTTATGTTTTCAGATAATACATGCAAGGAATGTTTGAAATTACACAGCCTGTTAAAAAAACCTGCTATGACTACAGTTTAATGACTTTTTTTGCTAACACTTCAGAATCTGCTGAGGAGTTTTTGTAGACTTTAGGTAGTTCTGTGATGTTTGAAATAAGAGTTTATATTTACAATTGATTAATCTGTAAATAAGTTACGGGGTTTAAATAATGTTAATGTGAAAACAAGTATGTCTAAATTACTGCAAACTCCTATTGTAATAGAATTGTGCCCTGCAGTGTTTTGGTAAATGAAACACACTCTTGAAATCTACAGCTCTCTAAAATAACTGGGTTTTTTTCTCTATTTTTCAGTAAGAAATAGTTATTCATACTGTTTATGACATTTGTATAAGAAACTATCCATCGTTCATGTGAATCTGCTTTTGTTTTAAATGAGAATAGTAACAATGGAGTGTAAAATGTTTGTGAATTATAAGGCCTTCAATTATGAAATATTTGCCTGTTCTGTTACTGTTTATATATGTGTTTCTCAGTTGCACTAACTGAATTGATGCAGATGAGTTTCTGCTTGTGAACTGAGGTAAAACTATGCTCAGTTTGAATTGGTTTTTTGCATTATCTAGAAACATTTTCATGGTCAGTTACTGTGAAACAGCTGCTAAGCAAGCCTTTGCTTGAACATTTGAGTGTATTTGTCTGGTTCTTTCGATATTCTTGTTTTTCCCCAGCAAGTTTTGAATTAGTATTGCAGTTGTTGTTCTTTTTTTGTGTTTCTGAATTTAAAGGTTATCCCACCAAGGGAATGGAAGCCCAGAGAGAATTATGATGATGTTGAAGATATCTTGATTCCAGCTCCAATTCAGCAGAAGGTCACTGGCCGTGCTGGAATATTTACACAGCGCAGCATTCAGAAGAAGCCAATGACTGTGAGGGAGTACAAGCAGCTGGCCAACAGTGTCAGGTATGTATACGGAAGGTGTTGCTTAGCAAGAGAAATAGTTATTTGTTCCCATAATGTGATTTCTTTTTATTGTGCTAGGCAGAAAACGTCAGTAGAGGTTTTCCTCTCTGCTTAGTTGTGGAATAGTTTACCAGGATGTTGTTCAAAGCATTTGGTACAATGGCAGTGAGAAAGCATTTGGAAAATGTGTGTCATGATGCTTTGGTCTAGCTTATTCCTTTCTGTTCTAATAAATGCATATGTTGAAAGTAATGGCGAAGATACGTATTTCTGAGTTTCATTTTGAGTAGTTAATATCCAGGCAGGTCTTCAACATCTCCAGAGAAGGAGACTCCACAACCCCCCTGGGCAGCCTCTTCCAATGCTCCATTACTCTCACTCTGAAGAAGCTCCCATTGCCTCTTGTCCCATCACCAGATGACTTTAAGAAGAGCCTGGCTCCATCCTTCTGACACCTACTCCTCACATATTTATAGGCATTAATGAGGTCACCCCTCAGCCTCCTCTTCTCCAAGCTAAAGAAACCCAGCAACCTCAGCCTCTTCTCATAAGGGAGGTGTTCTAATTCCTTCATCATCTGTGTTGCTTTATGCTGGACACCCTCCAGCAGCTCTGGAACTGAGGGGTCCAGAACTGGACACAGTACTCCAAACACAGTGTCACTAATGCAGAGGGTAGAGAGGGAAAAGAACGTCTCTTGATCTGCTAACCACCCTCTTTCTGATCCCCCACAGGGATGCTGTTGGCCCTCTTGGCCGCAAGAGCACATTGCTAGCTCATAGTCATCCTGCTGTCCACTAGGACCCTCAGATCCCTTTCTCCTACACTTTTGCCTACAACCTATACTGATACCTGGGGTTGTTCTTGCCCAGATGCTAGACTCTACACTTACCCTTGTTGTACCTCATTTATTTTCTCTCTGTCCAGTTCTGTAGCCTGTCCAGGTCTTGCTGAATGGCAGCACAGTCTACTGGGGTGTTGGCAGCACCACCCAGCTTTGTGTCATCAGCAGACTTGCTGACAGTGCACCCTAATCCCTCATCCAAGTCATTAATGAATAGATTGAAGAGGACTGGTCCTAGTACCGATCCTTGGGGGACCCCACTAGTCATAGGCCTCCAACTAGACTCTATTCCATTAATCACTATTCTCTGGCTTCTAACCTGCAGCCAGTTCATGATCCACCTCACTACCCAATCATCCAGTCCACACTGCCTCAGTTTGGCCGCGAGGATGCTATGTGAGACTGTGTCAAATGCCTTCCTGAAGTCAAGGTAGAGCACATCCACTGCTCTGCCATCATCTATCCACCTGCTTATGCCGTCATAAATGGTTATCAGATTGGTCATGCATGACTTCCTCTTGGTGAAGCCATACTGACTGTCCCTAATGACCCTTTTAATTGAGTATTGTTTCCTTTGTCATGGAACATATTTTGTAGGTTGGATATCAATTTTCATGTTTTTTTAATGAATCAGTTTATGCATATTGTAGACAAAGTTAAGAACAGTTAGGAGGGTTCTCATCTCTTAGCTGGTTTACATCTTTCTACATATTAATCACTGCTCTTGAGAAAATCTATCATACAATATCACAGTAATGATGAGGCTGGAAAAGACCTTAAAGATCATCCAGTCCATCCTAACACCAACCAAGTAACCCTAAACGTCAGATATCTAGATCATACAACCACCCATGACATACTTAGTGCAGTCTGTATTTCTTAAACTGTTAAGCAGCAGAGCACCCCTGTTCTACCACAAAAATAATTTTGTTTCTTAACGAAGATTTCTCTGGTAAAGATTCTTGAGTATTGTGTTGTTATCCATTTCCTTTGGAAAACAGGGAAGTGCCGTGAATATCTTAAATCACAATTGCTGTCAAAAGGATTGTGTGTTCTCAGTCTAATGCCTTGCATCTTTTAGGAATTTTTTTTAGGCATTCACATTTCACCATTGAATCAAGCTTTCCACTTTGACCTCTGGGAGCAGTGATCATACCTGTGTCCTGTAATCAGGCTACTCATGTTTTGGTAACTGACTTTATGTATCTGTATTAGTGCTGAGCAGAAAGACAGCTTGATTTCTGGAGTCCTATTATGAAAAATAATTGAAAAAACTCCCTTACTGAGAAGGCTTTGGTTCAAACACGTTTTGCTAAATCATTTGTCTATGTTCTGTTATTATTATGTGATGTAAATATACCTGGTCTATTTAATTCTTGTAAGTTTTGATTTTCTAATGTGTATTTTAAGTGTAGTAGTTGGCAGTGCTAATGTAAAACACTGCATGACCGAGGCAGCAAGATTTCTTTTTGGAAGACATAAATACGGGAGAACAGAGGCATGACACAGGATCCTAGGGTGATAGAAGTTTTCTATGGTTGTGTGCTTGTGTTCTCATACGATTTTACAAGATGTTTGAGTAACGTTCCAGAAGCTTGTATGGAAGTAGATCTACCCATATAAACCTGTGATGCCCTGTGCCACACTAAAGGAATAAAAATACTTATTAAATATTCAAAATCTTAATAAAATCTTTAAAATGTAGTAAAAATCAGTTAAATATTTTTTCCGCTGCTTTGATAGATCTTTTGATATCAACTCTTTCACACATTATGCCTTCTGGGGAAGAAGGAAGAAAAGAAGGTATTGCTTTTACCTGGCAGGACTGCTGCTTGGCAGAATTTGTACATTTGAATTGCTTTGAGACAGGGCTGTGCAGGACCTACCTGCACAGATGTGTTGGAGTGTCTTTGCAGAGCCTTTTGTGAGGCAGGAAGGTAACAACGGCTTTTCAGTTTCTTTTGAGGAGAAACAAAATGGAAAGCATAAGCCTGAGGACAGTTGATACATGTACTCCTTAGCTGCTGCCGAATAAGAAATATGTTGTATGGTTAGGTGTATGACTTAAGTTACTGCAGCTATCAGATAGGAGGTTAAATGCTATAGTGAATCATGAAATGTAATAATCCAGGACAACAAATCATTCCTTTGTTTCAATGATACAATAGAATTCAGTTTGTAGGATCAGAAGATGGTTGTTGAAAGACCACGCTAAACCTTTGCTTACTTCCTCTGCAGATACCGCACCCCAAGATATGTAGATTATGAAGATCTGGAGCGTAAATACTGGAAGAACGTGACTTTTGTGGCACCAATTTATGGAGCAGATATCAATGGGAGCATTTACGATGAAGTATGCATTGCTTATCTCTTCCAACTCACCTTTAATATACTTAGAGGATGCACTCTTGCTTTATGACTGAGAGTCTATCTTCGTGTTAGTCATTTTAAGAACTCCAACAAAGTTTGAAATTAACTGTACATCTGCAGGAGTCAGACGTTATGTCCTTAGTAGGATATTGCTATTCTTCCCAATCATACCACTTTGAAGTCAGCACAGCTTGAGATTTCTTTCTATTTATTTATGTGTTTATTAACATTTCAGTCGGTATGTTACCTGTGTACCTCTGTGAAAACATAGTAGCATTTTACATAATGTCTACATTAAAAGATAAAATACTATATTTCTCTTACTGAGGAATACTGGTAGCTGTACTTCACGTAGGTTTGGAATGCCTGCAACTTCCTGGAAATGTGAATACAATTACTATGTACTTCTGAATTCAAATACATGAAATGAAGACTTCTTAAAGAAATTAATTTTGATGGTTACTTGCTGAGATTTGTGTTGATAAAAAGGGACTCTTAACACATGTTCCATTATCCAAGAATTACAGAGTATCAATTAGGCTGTGTAAGTAGCTGTAGAAACTAGACTTCGAAAAGACTGTTTAAGTAGTAAGACTAACACACGTAATGTTAGCATTTAGAAAAAAAAGCATTTAAAGTACAGAGGACAAACTTTTCTCCAAAAGAAGTGTGTGGAGTGTCTTTCTTCATGTGCTGTGTAACTGTCTTCTTCAACCTTTAAAAAAAAAGAAGGTGGTAGAATTTTCCTATGGTCAGTCACTGGTGGTCTGATGCTCTGTTAATATTTCTTACTTCTTCACAGAAGGAAAAGTATTTGAAGAATTCCTGTCCAAAGGTAAACACAATCAGCCATGGTAGATTAAGGCAATTAATTTTTAGGTTACATGATCTTTGAAATATGGCTGTAAATGTCCAATGGTCTGTTGTTTAGAGAAAGCAGAAAGTCCATACTCTATGTCAAAATAGCGGTATAAAAATAATTTCAAAACTAATTGAAGATTCTGATTTGGGATATTTTGGTGAAGAGACATTTTAGATGGCTCTTGCTTTGTGGAGATCAAAATGGGGCACAGGAAAGTACTGTTTTTTTCATTGTTTCAGGAAATAGAAGCTGTGCTTTCTTGTCTCTGAAGTTTCCCTTTTTCCTTATACTGGCAGATTCTTCTGACATAGTGCTTTACAAATCTACACTTTCTTTATTGTGTGCTTTTTTAGTACCTGAGCAATATTTCCAAAGAACAGAGAATGCACTAATATCCAATTTTAAAGTGCTGACTGGCCAAAGAGAAGGTCAGAGATTTCCTTCTCATTTCCTTCTATGCTGTCATGAGATTGGGAGGCTGAGATTGTGAAATCAAAAAAAATCAAAAGGGTGAAGCTAGAAGAGCAGCATTCAGCCACCCTAAGTCAGATCTTAGGTGCATAGGAAGAAGACAGAAATCAAGCTGTGAAAGTTGTATGGAGCTGGAAATGAAGTGGGGAAGGAAACAGTAATGAGTAGAATAAAAAACTTGAGTGGCTATGAATAAGTAGTTATTACTTAAAATAAATAAGAAATGAGGAAAAGGTGTAAACAGACCGAGCACTTAATGTGGCACCTATGTCATCGTGTACATCACAGTAGGGTTTAGAAAGAACGAAGATAAAAAACCCTGATACGAACCTGTTGATGAGAAAGTTAGGGATGGCACTGATCAAAATGTTTTAGTGTGTGTTTGCTGAAGTTGATTTCGTCCAGCAGATGGTGTTCTTGCACCACTAATAGTTTTTCATGCCTTAGTTTAAAGTTCATGCTAAGAAAGGATCTTTTTGATTCTGTTTGGAATTACAGGTTGTTCTTAAGTCTTTGTTCAGTTTCTATCAGGATGTCATTATTTAGGGAATATGAGATGCATGCAAGCAGCTGATGTTTTGGGCAACATACAACAGAAAGCAAATGGCTGGTGTCATTTGTCATAAGAACCTGTTTGTAATAAAAGAAAACAAATGCTTAGGTCTTATAAAATGCAATTTATAGAAAACTGTTTATTGTAGATACTACATTTGATACAGAAAGGTGTGGCAGAATTGTAGCTAGAAAAACACCAGAAACTTACTGGGATGTATACGTGTACTTGAGCTGTCCAGATTAATGAGAAATGCTATTGTGCTGCAAGTCCTTTAGTTTAAAACTTTACCAATTACATTTTCTTTTCCACATGGTGATGTTCAATTTTACATTGAGATATCTGTGTCTGAATCATGGTGACAATTTAATTTTTACTATTTAGATTATTTAAGAACCAGTATTGTTACTTGCACAGGCCAGCACCTGGGTGGCATTATGCCAAAGAGATCATAGCTGTTATAGTATTGTTTGTTTTTTCTTTGATCAGAAGATGACAGATTCTGAGGGATTGGAAGTTGAGACAAAGTTATAAAGCCTATGTTGAATGGAACAGCAAGCCAACCAAAAGAATGAATGAAAACAGTCAACCAACCAGTGAAAAAAAAACCACAAACCAGCCACAAACCATAAATGCAGAATGAGAGCATGTTTACAAAAGCATGTTTTGAAATTTGACAACTACTACCAGTGATTCAAAGTTTACCCTTTTGATATTTGGATTACTGCAGATTCTTTGTTGTTTATTTATACTATATTTATGAACATATATTTATAATCTGAGAGCGAGTGTTCTCTACAATATATATAGCATTATAAAAAATAAATAGTTGAATTTTTACTTGAAATATTATTCTGTGCTTCATGCATTTTAATTGCTGATGCTTTTTAATTATAGTGTTTTATAGGAGATTGATAATGTAGGTGACTGAAGAAAAAGCACAGCATAAAGGAATACATTATAAAGATCATTATTTATGTTAAGATTATAAATATTATTGTTTCTGTAAGGTCATCTGGACTTGAGTGAAAATTAATATTCCTGAAAGAATTTATAATACCAGTAAGAAAATAGCAGTCTCACTGATTGCAGTTGTTGAACTGATTAATGAATTACAGAATCTCAGACTTATTGAGGCTGGAAAAGAACTGTAAGATCATCAAGTCCAGCCTAAATTGATTATGAATACCTAAGAGTTATGATTGCTTAGGAAGTTTGAAAAGTGATTCTTTACTATATTATCTAAAGACATGTCTTCCTTGTGAGTTAGCATAAATGTGTTAGCAACTTACGTTACAAATGTCTAGCCCATGAGTATATTTGCTGAAAGTTATGTTTCCTGCTTTATTGCTTTCCAGAGCATCTAAATTGATACAACAGTGTATACAATTTGGATTTGGCCATGAAATGAGTTAGGGATGGCATGTAAATCATAGTTTAACCTAAGGCAGGACATCATCGGGCATAAGCAATCAGAGACCAAATAACAATCTTAATAATAAAATTAATAATAATAATAAGCATTCCTGACCAAAATTGTATGTTGGTTGATGTACTTGAAAACAAGGAAGAACTTGTTGCAGGAGTATTATGGTTTGAAAATTATCAATTTTTCAAGTGTTAATTGTGGTGCTTTTATGCCTGAAAAGCATTTTATTTTTAAGCTGAAGGTAGCTTTCCTAGCAGACCTCCTGCATCAGTGTCCAGACTTCACAGGTGACTGGTGAACAGAGTCTGTAAAAGGGAATATACTTCCTGCTTCTTTTTCTGCCTTTCTTCTTCTTCTCCTCTGGTACATCTCGAGAGACAGAATGCTACTCTGGAAGAGAGCTTATCCCCCGCCTCTCTGGCGGGGAGTTGTGTTAAGCAATAGCTCTCAACTCCCCTGCCACTGAAGGGTGGAACATCAAGAAGTCTAGGCCTGGCTGCAGCTCTGCTGCAGGGGCAGTCATAGCCCTCTTATGCATTGGAGCTTGAGCACAGAGAGAGTGGACCTTTCTGTGCTGTATTCCTGCCCCTCCCCCCTTGTCTTCTGGAAAGTGGGGTGCAAATGTGAGTGTGTGTGTGTGTGTGTGGTGGCTTTGTGGTTATGAGTGTTGGTGTGCACTCTCTTGCCCAGAGTTCCCATCTAAGGCCAAAAAATCGATGTGTTAGCTGTCTCTCATTGCTCTCAGAGTATGTGCAACAGCATTGTGTAGTTTCTGTTTTACCTTTTTGATTCTTACTTTGGGATTTTTTCCTTTTCTTATTGGTGGTGGGTTCAATAAATTGTTGTCTTTCTATCAAAGTTGCTTCATTGCTTGTTGAATTCTTGACTAGAGCTGGTTGTTGTGCTTGAATTATAGGTACTAACCCAAACCAATTTAGACCCTCTCCCTAAACCATTACAGGGAGTGAAGGTCAAAGGCAGTTTTTTTATTGTCATGACCACAAGATGGTGGGGTGCAGGAGGATCTTAGAAGTGTCAAGACAGAAACTGGGACCATAACCCTTGCTTTCAGGAGAGCAGACTTTGGCCTTTTCAGTGGTCTTTTGGAAGAATCCTGTGGGATAAGGCCTTGAAGAGAAGAAACTCCCAGGAAAGCTGGTTGGTGTTCATGTCCTCTAAGCTTAAAGGAGTTTAATCCAAATGAAAGGGAAGCCAAGTAAAAACGCACTGATGAGCAAGAAGCTTCTGACAAGACTTTAAGCATAAACAGTAAATAACAGTATTGGAGGTAGGGATGTTTAACTTTGAGAGTGAGACACCAGATCATGTGTGGAATTGAGAGATGTTGAAGGCAACAATGAGAGTACCCAAGGCGTCTGTACTGAGTCCAGTTTCGTTTAACATATTTATTAGTGATTGGAAGATAAAGTGAAGTTTGCAGACAATACAAAACTAGGAGGAATGGTCAGTATGCCAGCAGGTCTCGCTGACATCCAGAGGAACCTTGAAAGGTCAGAGAAACAGGTACACAGCAAGTTTATGAAGTTTAATAATAGGACACACAAGGTGCTGCACTTGGTGAGAAAAATCCTCGGGTATATGGGGTACTTGCTGGGCCTGAAGGCTGGAAAGTTGCTGTCCAGAAAAGGACTTTGAAAAGGTTCTGATCAGCACAAAGTTTAACACAAGCGAGTGTTGTGCTAGTTCAACCAAAGCAGCTAAAATTGTATTGGACTCTGTTAGGAGGAATACTGGCACAGGTCAAGGGAGATGATCCTTCTTACTCATGATTGCTGAGGCCACACCTGAAGTGCTATGCACAGTTCTGGGCTCCTTATCTCTCCCCAGAGATACAGAACTACTGGAGAGAGACCATTGTTGTGGCCAGTAAGATGTTGAAGGGACTGGAGCACCTCCCATATGAGGGACGACTGAGGGCTGTGATTGTGCAGCCTGGAGCAGAGAACTCTCAAGGGAAACACTGATGTATATAAATGCTTGACGTGATGGTGCAGAGAGGTTGAAGCTTTTTATCAGCAGTACCCAAGGACAGTGGGCACAAATTAAAATACAAGAGGTTTGTCTTGAACATCATGAAATATTTTTTACTGTAAGGATGACTGGACCCTGGCTCAGGTTGCCTGGGGAGGCTGCATTTTTTCATTCTTGCGGAGATAATCCTACAGGTTTTCTTTTACATATATCTCCTGGCATAAAAATGTATCATGTATTCCATCCTTTATAGTATTGTAATAGGTTTGCATGGGGAGGTTTTGATAGTGGGGGAGCTACAGGGGTGGCTTTTATGAGAAGCTGTTAAAAGATTCCCATGTGTTCAGAAGAGCCAGTGCTAGGTGGCTCGAACAGAGGTGGTGCTGACCCAACATGGAGCTGAACAGCAACAGTGGCACTGCCTCTGTGATAATAAGAGAGGTAAAAAAAGAAACCTGCTTCACAACAGCAACTGCAGTGTGGGAGAGGAGCAAGAGTATGTGAAACAACTCTGCTAACACCAAGGTCTGTGAAAAAGGAGAAGGAGGTGCTTCAAGTGCTGGAACTGAGATACCTCTCTCTGTAGTCCATGGTAAAAATCACGTGAGGCAAGTGGTTCCCCTGCAACCCGTGGAGGGTAACAGCAGAGCAGATAACCACCCACATCTCCATGGAAGAACCCCACACTGGAGCAGGTGTTTTTCTGAAAGGATTGCTTACACCATGGGCAGTCTGGATTGAGCAGGCTCCTGGCTGAACCTCTGGAGAGAGTAGTCCATGCTGGAGCAGGTTTACTGGCAGGAGTTGTAACCGTGGGGAAGGGACCCACAGTGGAACAGATTGAGAAGAAGTGTTGCCTGTGGAACTGTGGGTAGGACTCGCATTGAAGAAGTTAATGGAGAGCTGTCTGCTATGGGAGGAACACTATGCTGCAGCATGGAAAGAGCACGAGGAGGAAGCAATGGCAGAAACAATGTGTGACGAACTGACCACAACCCCAATTTCCTGTGTGTGTTGAGAATTTGGGACTAAAGCCTCAGAAGAAGGGAGGGGTGGGAAGAAGGTATTGTAAGGTTTAATTTTTGTCATTATGCTACTCTGATTTTCCTTTTTTCAAACGTAGAGTTCTGCGTGTTTTAGCATACGATTATGTGACTCTGCTTAGTGGATGAGGAAAAGGCTGTGGATGGTGTAACTAGGCTTTAGTAAAGCCTTTGACATCTCTTCCCATGGCATACTTCTGGATAAACTGATCGCTGATGGCTTGGATGAGGGTATTCTGTGCTGGTTAAAAACTGGCTGGAGGGTCAGGTTCAAAGAGGGGTGGTGAATGGATTTGAATCCCAAGTGGTATCCAATCACAAGTGATGTTTACCAGTGCTTTGGATTGGGGCAGAAATGTAAATTACTCCAATGTAACATGTTTTATCAGTGATCTGGATGCAGGGATTGAGTGCACTCGCAGCAAGTTTGTAGGTGACACCAGATTGGGCAGATTGGCTTGAGAGTAGGAGGCCTCTATGGAGTGATCTGGACAGGCTAGTTTAGTGAGGTGAAGCCACTGGTTCAAAAAGGCTTATATAGATAGCATTTGGGTCACAGCAACCCCATGCAATGCTACAGGCCTTGAGGAAGGTGGCTGGAAAGCTGCCCAGAAAAAAAGGACTTGGGGGAGTTGTTTGATGGCTGGCTGATCGTGAGCAGTAGTGTGCCCAGGTGGCCAAGAATGCTAGGAATAGTGTAGTCAGCAGGAGTAGAGCAATGATTGCCCTTTGTGTTCATCACTGGTGGGGCCACACATCAAGTACTGTTCTCAGTACTGTGTTCAGACTCCTCACTACAGGAAAGACATTGAGGTGCTGGAATGTGTCCAGAGAAGGGCAGCAAGGCTTGTGAAGGGTTTGGAGCACAAGTTGTGTGAGGAGTGGCTGAGAGAACTGAGATTGTTTAGTCTAGAGAAAAGGAGGCTGAGGTGAGACCTTACAACTCTGTAACCTGAAAGAAGGTACGATAAAGTTTCTTTTGCCAGGTAACAAGTGACTGAATGAGAAGAAATGGCCTCAAGTCATGCCAGGAGAGATTTAGGAAAAGTTTCTTTCCTGAAAGAAGCACTGATTAGAGCAGGCTGCTCAGGGACGTGGTCGAGTCTCCATCCCTGGAGGGATCTAAAAGATCTGTAGATGTAGTGCTTAGTGACAAGGCTTAGTAGCGGTGGCAAATGTATTTCAAGCCTGGATTTCTTTGTTAAAGAAATAAAAACATGTTATTGTTTGATTGTGTGTTACAGCTGGGAAAGATGACAGTATTCTTTAAAGATTTGGGCACGCAGTGCATGGATTAATTAGAAATACTTGCTTTACACATTCCCCTGAAATTATTTTAATATTTTGATATTACTGTGATACTCTGACCAGAGTAAATATTTGATGCTTTCATAACATTTAATAATTACAATTTTTAAAGCAGGAAAACACCAACTACACATCATGGTTAAGAGATATACTGGTGTTCTAATAGTTATTAAATACAGCATAACCTGGTGATACATACTTCAACCTGGAGAAGTATTGTTATGTTTTTACCTAGTAAACTGATTTTTTTATAGCTTAGGTAATCTTGTAAGTGTGCATTGCAATTGTAAAAGATAGAATTGGTATGCTAGTTGAAATTTCATGAAAGCATTTTACTTACTTTAATACTAAAGTTTATGTGTCTATGAGGGAAAAGAACAGCTTTAATAATAATTTCCAATAATTATGTCTATAAATATATAACTTTTTTTTAAGTTAAAGGAATGTAGGAAGAGTAAAAACAGGTGGGTTGATTTCAGCATTTTATCAAATTTCAGTGAACATATGCTTTTGAGCAAAGACTACTTGTCCAAAATAGCCTTTGGGAGACGGCAGTAGCTCATGCATGTTGAGTACAGAGGTTTTTTGATTGTGTATTTGCTATGTTTGGTATTTTTGAATCAAACCTTTCTCTGTGGCAGGATTTTCTGTTGCTTTAGGGACAAACCACTAGCAGTTTTTTTGGTAACTAGCTGTGACTTGGCTTTCAAAAGGTGAAAAAGTGAGATGAGAATTGCTAATTTTTTCTCTGAACTGTCACATAAGTCTTAGTAAGAAGAGTGTAAGATTTCAGGATGTTACTGCTGCTAATTCTTACATGGATTGAAGAAGGTAACTGGACAGATAAATTGGTAAAAAACTCATGGGGTGCTGCTAAGTAGGTAACTTTCAATTTGTGAATTGCTACAGCGTAGAAGGGTATTCTGGGTAAGTACTGCTTTGCTTACACAGTTTCTTGGCTGCCTTTGGTCACTGTCAAAGAGAGTATCATGCCTAGGTTAACAGTCCGTTATATTTGGTGCTTTTGTTATTGTCTTCTAACCCTTGCATGTGTCTCTTTGTCTTCATGGTTGAGTAATTGCTCTTACTTTACTGTATTAATTTGTGCTTCAAATTTGCTGCACAATTTTTGAACAAAGATAGATTTTATGTGATTTAAAAAAAGGTCAAATGTGTAACTTAATTTGAGTAATAATTAGTTAAAATTACTTGTTTCTTGACACAAATGTTATTGTTTTACAGCTCTGTAGCCTTGCTCTGGTGACTGTGACTTTTAAAGTTGAAAGTTGCAGATTTTGCCAGCATCTACTACTTGAATTTATATTGATGTGTAGGGGTTTTTTTTGTTTGTTTGTTTGTCATAGTAATTTTTAAACATTATTAAATTCAGTGTGCCTTTATGACACACCAATACATGAAAGCAAAAGCTTCCATTAAAAGAAAGAAAAAGAATGGCTGTCTGGAATTAGCTCATTCTGTCAATGTCCATTACCCCTTTGTGAAAGTCTTGTATAACTTACAGATAGTATTTATCATTAAGTGAACTAGTCATGGAGGGCAGTCAGAAGTGCTTATTCAATGAGAAGGTTGGATGTTCACAAAGCCATGAGCTTCATCTTGTGTGTCAGTTCTGACTACTACATATGTGACGAGCTTGACATAAAATATGGAATAATCCAAGAAAATGAAAACTTAAGAGTATTAAGTGTTCATTACTTCTTGCTTTAACCTGCATTTTCACTCAGCACCTGCCCAACTACTTGAACTCATCATGTTTCTTAGTATTGATCAGCTGCATCAGAACTGCAGTCTGACATCATTTAACTCCCAAATTTGAGTAAGTTTACTATAAATGGACAGAATTCAGTAACTGGAGATGTGAAGCAGCCTGTGGTTAAGGGCAAGCTGAAGGGCTATCATTACAATAAAGAACATTGCTTGAAGTGACTTCATAATAGTTTTTGTTTATCATTTTCATGACTGTTAGAGCACTGGCTAATGTCTTTCCTGAACATGCAAACAACTTCTGTTATAATAAAGTCTAATCTTTCACTTCAGTTTGTAGTTTTTATTTTGGTTATACTAGCTCCTAAATAGTGTATTACCTGGAATTAGAATTATACTTTGTGGATGAATCTGAAATATATCAAAAACTGCATGTTTACAAACAAAAACCTACCACAGATTTTATAGGCAGTAAGAAAACGGAATCCTGTGAAACCAGTAGCTCTTTTTCTCTGATGTATTTCTTATGTAGTACATCATTACGATTAAAAATACCTCTGAATTTAGGTTTTGTAATTTTCATCGAACTGCCAAATATATGTATGTACATTAAATTTTAGAGAAAGTTTTCACTCTATTTAGTGTTACTTTGTATGTAACTAAAAAAGCATAGACCTAGTGAAAGTTACTGTCTTTCAGCTATCAACTCATTGAATATTTTGCCTGCAGCTATTACTTATATTCTGTATGGTGTTTCAATCCATGCTGGATTTAATGTATTAAGTGTTAAGCATATAGGAACATCTTTATTCTCTCTTCTCTGAACATCTGAAACTTAGAACCTGATCTAAATCTTACTAACAGCAAGAGAAGTTTTCTTGGGGTAAGTTCAAATGTGTTGTAAAAATTGCTTACATATTTATATTCATGTACAGTGTTTTAAAAGGTGTGCATCTTTTGATTGAGACTATTGTATAAAATTGCATTGCTTTATAAATTTATTAATACATTGCTTATATATCTATTTCAGGGTATTGAGGAATGGAATATTGCCCACCTTAATACAATATTGGATGTTGCAGCAGACTCTGGAATTTCAATTGAAGGTGTAAATACCCCTTATCTATATTTTGGCATGTGGAAAACAACATTTGCGTGGCATACTGAAGACATGGATCTCTACAGTATTAATTACCTCCATTTTGGGGAGCCAAAGTCATGGCAAGTCAAATTTTTATGAAAGAGGATTTAATTTACCTGTTTGTTTCAGCTGAGTAAACCAAGTAGATTGGATGCAGTTGCTTCACAGTGATAAGCTTTACTGGAAAACTAAGATAGTAGTTTCATTGGTAATTTTTGAGTATGCTATGAAATATATGAGATTTGTGATTTAAAGAGCATTGCAGTGATGCATCTTCTGTTTTCAAGGAAAAGACTTAATAAGTAAGTAAGGTTTGTTTGAGTTCCACAAAAAATATTATAATGATGAATTATGAAAAATTGAATAATGAGTTGGAACTCCATGACTGTTTGAGGGAATGTCTTCAAGACTTCTTGGAAATCAGTTTCTTTGGATCAGTTGTACTTTGGAACTGCCTAATTTTTTTTGTGTGAAATGTGCACTTAATTATGTTTTTAAATCGTAGTCATATTCTTTACTATCAATTCAGTAGGCCTTATAAGAGATAAGTTTCAGTACTTCCTAAATATGAAGCTTCTGCTAACCTTTCTCCACAATCTTAGGCTTTTTTTTGAACAGGCTTAACAGAGAGACAGACGTTAGAACATAAAATAATTAGAAAAATAGGTAAAAGACATGATATGTATGGTTAATTTCTGACAGTTCCTACTTATCCAGATTTAGATGGAAAATACTATTGCTGGTGTTTGCATTAAACACTACTGGTTATTTTTATATTCATGCAAAAGAGAAATACCTGTGCAACATCATGTATTAAAAATGATAAGGTGGTAAATTGGTCAGCTGCTCATTCATAGGTCACTGCTTTATGTTTACTTGCTTTTCTTGTATAGTGGATCTCCTGCATTTAGACAGAGAAAGTAGCCACCACATACTTCAGTAAAGGAAGTCTGTGTTTTGAATTAATTAATTTTATCTATCTGTCTGTCTGTCTATCTGTCTGTCTATCTATCTATCTATAAAATTGCTGCTTTGATAGAATTAGGCATACCAAGAAAGTTTTCTTATCCATGAGAACTTTATCACTGTTAGAAATGGAAGGCAGCCTATTCAAAAATGTTACTAGTTGACACAACAAATTTAACAAAAACAGTCTTTGCATAAATATGGTTGTACATTGGTATGATTTTAGAAGCATTATTC
Organism: Upupa epops; assembly: GCA_013397515.1. Classification (NCBI taxonomy): domain Eukaryota; kingdom Metazoa; phylum Chordata; class Aves; order Bucerotiformes; family Upupidae; genus Upupa; species Upupa epops. The sequence continues at coordinate 107,048 of VZRI01012060.1, read as the reverse complement.
AGAGAAAACCTCACTGCACTGTAAAATTCAAATTTATAGAGACATTTGCTTGAACCCCTGAAGTTATTATACTAGTTCTTCCAGTTTAGTCATAATTGTTTAAACTTCTGAATGAACTGAGTAAAAACTGACTTGTTCATATTTTGAAGTAAACATGCTGATAAATTAGTGCTGCTTATAGAAAGTGGCATGGGATCCAGAATTCAGTGCCTGGAATTAAACAGTATTTTTTTTTTTATATAATGTGTAGGTTACAAGTAGCCTGTTATCAACTGAGAAACTGATTAGATTAATTGTAAAAAAACACTCTTATTTAGTCATTATTATTATTATTTAATATTTAGTGGTAACAACATGTTATTGTTTTGCAGTTTTGAAATTTTAAGACCACTAATTAACAGGAAATCAGCAGTTGTTTTGTCAATATATATAATCAGCTTCAGAGAAGTAATTTAGTTAAATAATATTAAGAATTAGTTGTGTTCTAATTCAAACTAGGACATCCTTAAATCATGATTTTTTGTGTTGAAAAAGCTTGGCAATAGAACTATTTTCTAGAATTAGAGTAGATGATGATGGTTGAAGAAATCTTAATTTTAATTTTTATGCAGTTCTCAATGAAAACTTCTGAAACTCGGAGGCAGTGCTGCCTATAACTGCATTAATAAGAGTGTTACTAAGGTTTTTTATGCTATTTTTATGTTGTTAAAAATGAGATATACACAGACTCGTGTTTCTCTATTAAAGGCAGAATAATAGAGACAAAAATAAGTACACAAAATCTATGCAGGCATTTAAGAGAAATAAGAGACCTACTTCAGCTACAGATAAGAAACAGGATCACTGTATTTTTTTCCTTTTAGATGCAATAGCAGGTTACGTAGCATGCTTTTAAAAATGTAGAAATTTCAGAAATCACAGATGTAATGTTTAAGGCTATGCTGCACTGAATTTTTCTGAATCAAAACTTCATACTGCTGTGGTATGAAGGATGTATCACAGTTTAGCAGTAGGCCAGTGTTTTGCTTAACCATACAGAAAGTAGTCTCGCTCTCCTCAATCCCAGGAGGAAGAGAATAAACACAATTGCAGAAACTGGAACTGCAAGTATTAAGACTTCAATGAGAAATAAAGAAAAGGGGAAAATAAAAGAAAAGGGAAATAAAAAGGAAAGAAAGCAACCTTCTATTTCCTGACTTCTCTTCAGCCACAACCTCAAAAAATGGCATCTAGGCCACCACTCCTCCAATTTCCTGAAAGAAAAAACCCAGACAATCCCCAGAATCAATGCGTTGTCAACAGAGACAGGTAAAAAAAAAGAGGAGAAAGAGAAGGAGCTGCAACACTTCGCTCAAGGCAGCGGCAGCTCCGGCCAAGAGAAAAGAGTTTCAAAACAGCAGTTTGCTACAGGGAGAAAAGAGGTTGGGGGGGAGAGAAAAACAACTGCGGACCAAGCGCCACTGTTGCTGTCAAACTCCAACCCTTGGAGCAGCAGATAGGGAGAAGTCTGTCAAGGGAAAGGAAATGGCAAGGCCCTCTCCCCACACTGATATCCCACACTTCCTCCTAGCTGCCACCAGTAGCCACTCCCTGAGGAATGTGTAACTCCGTTTTACCAAACCCACAACAAGGTGCAAACATACAGTTTAGATTAGTATGTGTGCATTGATGTTTGCATAGGACAGAGTGGAGGACAGGCACAAAACTTTGGAAGTGCAAACTGAGAGAAACAAACCTAATTTTTCTAAGATAATGAAATTCTCCTTAAAATTGCAAACATTGATCAGAGTCCAGCTGAAAGTATATTTTTGTTTAAAGCCATTTGGAGCGGGTGGTCAGTAGGCATGGATTTTTTTGCTACAGTTCATTTTAGAGTACTGATTTCTGTGGTGGAACAGTCTTGCTTCTATAAAACAGTTTCAGTTCAGACAGATTAAGATAGTGTCTGTACAAACAAGAATTTGAGGTGATGGGATTATTATTTCTTATCCAAAATGAGGGGCATAGGGTCCTGTGTTCACAGCATTCTTAAATGAGAAAGCAGTATGTTGATTTAGTTTGAAGATGTGGATTTGGACTGCGTGGTACAGCTGAATATGCATTTTCTCCTTTTTTGAACCAGATTATTTATAGAGAAGAATCAATCCAGTGCTTTTGCAACATTATACAAAAATGAAGCTGTTATATAACATATTGAAGAATTAAAGTAATTAATTAGTTAAATTGTATGTATTAATTACATCAATTATTATTAATAATTATTAATGAATACATACAGTATCTATGAAATACTCTGAATATGTGAATAATAAAGCACTCAGAAGACCAGAATGAAATAACAGTCTTTCAATACTCTTTGGTGTTTTAGCTATAAGCACTAAAAATAGCATGAGGTCACTTCTAGTTCTTTTATATTGTTACTGAGTTCTTCGTGGCATATGGAATCTTAAAAAATAATTTGAGAACAGAGTGATACCAAGACATATACAGTTCTTAATTTTAAAGCGAACAGTTTTTAAGTCTAATTTTACAAAGACAAGCAAAAATTTTATTCCACAATATTTGCTGTAGAGAAAAATAGAGACGTTCATATTTTTCTGTTGAACTCTTGTGAAACACAGTAAAGTTTAAAGAAATTAAATGTATATGTTAGATTTATTTTGTGTGCTCATTTCCCTTGTAAAATGAAAGTATCTCTCTTTTGTATCTGGAGTACGGTAATCCTATCAACTAAAGTCAATATGCATTATTTTAAATAGTGAATATACCATTTTTGGACTACCTAAACTAGGAAGAAGACAAGACTTTTTAATAAAAACACTCTTTTTTCCCCTCTCTCAGAAATTGGTGTATTTTTCTTGTATAACTCTTCAGTCTTAAAGCTTTTTAGTTTCTGTATTTTTAGATATTGTATGTAAATCATGGCTTTTGTAGTAATTATGTTTTTAAGCATTTAATCCTCTTCTTTATGTGATCTTTAGGTATGCTGTTCCTCCAGAGCATGGGAAAGAGTTTGAAAGACTAGCTCAAGGTAATATTTTCAATATTTCCATATGTAAGATGTTTGAAAGACAGACCTCCACCAAAGGGGAAAACATTGTCCTTGACTCACCTGCAGTGTTGTACTACTTAATGTTGTGTGACTTTTTATCTGTCTACAGTGTTACTGCAAACCAGAAACACTTTCCAGTACTCTGGGGAATCTTTATGAAATAACATAAATATTATTTATTCTTTTTTTCCTCTCTTAGGTTTGTATTGGTACTTCTAGCTTTGTGAGCTTACGAAAATGAGGCTTAGTATTTTGTGGTTCATTAGGTTTTTATTGTTAGCATCTTTGTCTCCTTTGTGCTCTTGCTTTTTCTTGTCATAGCTTCTTTTTATCAGCCACTTTCCAAATCTTAACTTAGTTAATTTTGATTAAAAAAGAATTAGAAATACTGAAAACAGCTGTATTTGTGTAAGTTTCATAAGAGTTAATGGATGGGTGCAGGGTAGACCTGGTTAGTACCTCTGGGAAGGGGGAAGCAGACACAATGCTAAATCTTATTTAGTAGCAGCCTGCTGGCCAGGGATCAGGCATGTAAATCCACTTTAGCCAAAGCCTATACTGGCTTTTGTCCTCCAGAGATGTGGGAATGTCTGTTGAGAAGGAACAGAGAATATTGCATTAAAGTTGAGATCTAAGGGATAAAAAACCACCAGGAAAAATCTTCTCTCAGAGTAATTTGTTTTGTTTTCAATAACACTACACCTTTCTTTTTTTTTTTTCTAGATTAAGAGTACAACTAATGAACATGGCAATAATTAGATGTTTTTCTTGGCCTAGCAGCTCATTTTTCATAGCCTGCTATTAATGATATTATATAAGGAATGTTGATAATTATATACTATGTATCAGGACCAAATTATGAAAATCAGGTCATATTACAATACCTATTTTTTGTGAGCATAGGTACATGACTTTCTCTGAGCTACTTTTGGACTGTTGCTGAGAACAGTAGGATGACACACATCACTGAAATGAGAAAGTAAAGGCTAGTGAACTTGTAGCCTTAAAAACATGTATCAGAAAAACAGGTTTCAACATGGATAATTATAATTAGTACTCCTAATCTTTAGTGTAGTTTCAGTAGAGGAAGTTGTCATTTTCCACGTTCTTATTCCAGCTTGTAAAGTATTGAACTCTTGACAAGCATATGTTGATGCTTTCGGTTTTCATTGGTAAACGGATTGATGCATGTTGTAGACTGGGCAACTGACATGGTCTGATGGTGGATCATTCCAGGATTATTCCTATGGTTTACAGGAAACAATGAAGGAGTATGAGAACTAGACAATTGAAAATACCAGAGAGGAGCACTAGGACTGATGAAAAATTTGTCTTTTTGCTATAATAATTCTTAATAAGCTCTCACTTTTCAATCTGTTGAACAAAGGGAAGGGGTTATAAGAAAGATCGGTAATAGAATCATAGAATTACTAAGGTTAGAAAAGATATTCAAGGTCTGCAAGTCCAGCTGCCAACTATACAACCTCTAACCACTAAACTGTCTCCCAAAACACTATGTCTACCTGTTTTTTCAACATCTCCTGGGGCAGTGTTGCAGCCACCTCACTGGGCATCCTGTTTCAATGCCTCACCACATTTTCTGGGAAGAAGTTTTTCCTAATACCCAATTACTAGGCTACTATTAGGAACCTCCTCTGACACAGCTTGACCCTGTTCATGCTCGTCCTGTCACAAGTCACTAGGGAGAAGAGGTGAACACCTGCCTCTCTACAAACCTCCTTTTGGGTAGTTGGTACAGAGAAGTGAGGGCTCTCCTCAGCCTTCTCTTCCTCATGCTGAAGAACCTTACTTTCCTTGGCTGCTCCTCATAGTACCTGTTCTCCAGATCCCTAGTCAGCCTAGTTGCCCTTCCCTGTACCCTCTCCAGCACCTCAGTGTCCTTCTTAAACTGCACACAGTGCTCAAGGTGTGGCCTCACCAGAACCAAGCATAGGGGCAGGATCACCTCCTTGATCCTGCTGGCCCCGTTATTTCTGATGCAGGCCAGGATGCCATTTGCCTTCTCGGCCATGTGGGCATATTGCCAGCTTTTGTGTTCAGCTGGCTGTCAGTCAAGAACCCTAAATCCCTCTCTGCTGGGAAGCGTTCCAGCCACTCCTCCCCAGGTCTGTGTACTGGCATGGAAGAGGTTATTCAAGAGTGTTTGTCTTCCAGTACATCCAGAGACTCTGGATGAAGGTTCTTAGCAGGTTCAAAGGAAACAGAAGTTGATTTAGAACTTTTAGAACTTACCATCTATACTGCATTCTAAAATTTTGCATGGATTGAGGATCTGGACAACACTGGCATTAGTATTAGAGTGTAGGAACTGCATCTGGCTTTGGAAATCTTGAAGCAGCAGTACTCATTGGTACTAGAATACTCAGAAACAGCAAAGATTTAATGCTGTACATTTCTCTGTACATCCACTTCTGATGCTTGCTGAAAAAAAGATCTTTGGGTATTTTAATTTGATGCAGTATGGGTGATCTCGTTCCATATGGCAAGCTTCATATTGATTGAACCCACCTGGATGTGTTTTCATGCAGTGTGATGTAGGTGAACCTGTGTTAGTATGGGAATTGGATGAGATGATCTCCAGAGATCCCTTCCCTTGACACTCTTTAGTTTCTGTAGTTTGTGCTATTCTGTGTAGTGGTTTAAAACTATACAGTGTTAAATGTAATGAGTGTATACTGAAACCTTTTTTCGAGAGTGAGGGAAGGGAAAGGGCAATTTCAGCAAAGCTTGTTCACTCATTTCTGAAAGTTAGGTGGCATTAAGGCATGTCATTATTTTCAGCCTAAAACCCCCTAGCTAAAAGCGATACAAATGGAGGAACTATATAACTTCAAGATTTATGCTTTGCTACATGGGAGCTTTTGAAGTCACTCCATATGAACTTGTACAGTTTAAGAAATTGTTATAAAACTTTGACTTGAAGGTGCTTGGGCTTCTTATGAAGGTGGCCAAGTTCAGTAGAAGGAATGGAACATAAAGCATAGGAAGAAATGAGAATCTTCAAACCAGCTGTTAGAATCTTCAAACCAGTAGGTTTTACTAGGGGATAAGTGTCCTCATGTCCAAATGCCAGAATCAGAATTGTCCAGTAGGCTAAATGGGACTTAGAATTTTGGTCCCAAATAAAATAGGTGGGACAGGAATTTAGCTTCAGGTGTGCCAGAGTGCACGTGTTTGCGTTTCTACAAATAGCTGGTAATGTCATTATATTCAGTAAATAAAACTGTATTTCTATGGGAAAACTACATGCTCTTTTCTGTTGTAAAAGCAATGTAAAATAAGTTAGTTATTTTCGTAGACAACTTTTTCTGACAATTCATAGTTTTTTGATGTTTTAATATCTTCTGCAATGTTTTCCTGTGAATGGGTTGTTTACATGATATTTTTAGTCCATGTTATAGCTTAAAATGGCATACAGAGTAAAGATGATTAGATTCATGCTCTGTTTCACTTCTCAAACTTCTGGGCTTTTTGAGGGTCTTTGCTGGCTTTTTGTGGGAGTGTGAGTATTTTCCCTGCTGCTGCTAGTACCTCTGTCATCTTCTCAGTTAACAATTGCTACCTGCTAAAATGGTCAGAGTTTTATATTAAGTGTCATAAAAATATAAAAATGAAACCTACATGGCAGCAAGTCACTTAATAGTAAACATTAGTAAACATACTGTAGATGAGACTTCCATACTTAATTACGTGTGTATTGAAAATACTTTTCATTATATTCTTGTACAAATACATTCTCTGAAGATAAGTACTGTATTTAAGCTGGTTAGCTCTGGTGACCAGATAGTTACTGAATTAATTGAATGCACCTAAATAATTAAAGTAATAGAACAATGCATTAAATGTGGCAGGTTGTCTAAATCAAGGCAGCAGTTGATACATAAAATTAAAGGATGGCTAGAATATTTTCCATTATCTTGTCTGCTTATCACAATTACCACACATGGCTTTTGTGCATGAATGCTTTCATTTTTGCTTTCCACTGAAATCTTGATTGACTGTGGCACCTACAAATACTTTCTCTGAAAGACATTAGACTTGCATCTAATAAAGACAACAGCTTGATTTTGCCCTTCAGCTGCTTTCTCATTTACGTAGGCTTTTTTCAATTTTATATAGACATAAATGTAATAAAAATCTCAAGTGAGCTGTTAACTGCAATTTTTATACTTGTTGTTATGTTAATCTGTAATACCATGGTTGTCTTAAGATTTTTTTTTTTTTGTTTCACAAAATGGTTTAGAAAATAAAGAGAATAGAAGCAGAATGGCAAATCTGAAATGACGGTTTGAAGGATTTTCAAAATCTTTTAATAGATCATTTAACTGCAGAAAATGTTTTAGAGAGGAGATAACATCTCTCTGTGGAGTTCAATTATGTAAAAGAAGAAACTGAAATAATGTTTGATACACTGTTAGTGTGTAGGGGAGTTATAAAAAGCTTTGCATGGGTTATAGTATTAACTACTTTATTCCATGCAGAAGTTGTTACCTGTTATATAAAACCAAGTAGAAATAGTTTTTGCACTTAAACTTGATGGGGAACCTTGCATAATTTCCAAGGGTCTCCAATCTGAAAACTTGAGCATCTGGAGTACTGGACTTTATCTGAGTTGATAGTTATATAAGTCAACTTTAGGAATGTATCTAATAGAGATAATAAATGTAAGGCTGTTACATATTCAGCTGGGCTTAACAACACTTGTATTTTGCATCTCTTGCTCCTTGTCTGACTTCTTTGTTCTGTGCTTTGTGTAGCATACAGATCAGGACTGCCACTCTGTGAGGATTTTTGTATCACAGTAATGATGAGGCTGGAAAAGACCTTAAAGATCATCCAGTCCAATCTTTGTCAAGTAAACTCCTGCTGGTGTCTTTAATGTGCAATAGGAAAGTTGAATCACATTAGTTCAAATCACTATAAATTAATACTAGTATGTAATATGAAGTTTGTATTAATGCCTACCAAAGTAAAATTCCAAAATAAATTGCTAGAAAATTCTGTGCTTCTGTATTCCTGGAGTGCTGATCAATGAATTATGTTTTGTATTATTAATGTTTTGTATGTCCCAAGTCCTTTAAAGGAAGATCATAGAATCACAGAATTATCTATGGAATAGACAATTAAGATAATCCAATCGTTAACCTAACTGTACCAACCCCACTGCTAAACCATGATCCTAAGCTCTAAGATCTACATAAGTGATATGGGGGGGCATGAAATCTGGCCTGTCTGGGGGGACAGGCTGAGCTTACAAATAAAGATAAGCTTAACAGCTTGCAAACAAGATAACAACCTGCAAGACAAGATTTTTTGCAAATATCCCGCAAAGGTAAGATTTCTGCACACAGCAGTCAGACTGCTGATGACACCATTACACATGCTCTGTCCGGGAGGAGTTTATGAAAATATGTTACTGAATATTTGTGATTTTATTATATGAATCTATGACCTGAACCTGGAGTTGGGGCACATGATTATCAAGGAGAGATCTCCTGTGTTGCCTGGCGCTGAAAAATAGAATTGCCATTACTGTAAAATTTCAGGTGTAGTCTTCAGTATGGAAGTGTAGAAAAAGATAGGAAGTGTAGCTTCACTTGTTGACTGCTCAGGATGTGGTTTGAAAGCCCCTAAGAATGTGATTTTATGTGTTTGTGTTTATTCAAATTGTGATATTCCTCATCATGCAAAGTACTATATATATTTACATAAATGCCTCATCCAAGTCAATGGGGTTGTAGAATTACTCTTTTGGGAATAGTACTGTAATTTGTCCATGTATGATTGTAGCTGATCAGTTTAACTGAAAATAGTATGGACATACTTTTAGTACCAGAGATAAGCATTCCAAGTATCTTGCAAGTGGTAATCAAATAGGGAATGGAATGCAATCCACTTAAGTTTGTATGAATGGTAGTTGTGATGTGGTTACTTGCTGAAGCTGTGTGTGATACATAGAAATTCTCAGGAGAAATAACTAAGAACCTTCTAGATAACAGTATTTATTGACTGTTCCTCAGTTTAAAGATTCTGTGTGCAGCAATATCCTTAGTGTGTGAATTCTGTTTTCCTCAGGTGCAAGCAGATAAGAATCTGCTTAGTGTCTACTGCTCCCAGGTTCCCCAAAGATGAGATGGCTTTGACTTGTATCTGGAGCATGTATCATAGTACTAGAACTTGTATGAAAGTGTCATTGTCATGTGCCTTCACCAACTCAGTGATAAGAAGTAGTTTTATTTTGTTAGTACAAATATAATTGATTACCTTGTGCAAGATTATCTTAATTGGGTCTATGTTATTAGCCAAAGCACGATTGTAGTGACTACTGAGAGAATGCTTTTGATTGTTAACACAGTATCAAGCATGTTTTTTTTCACATATTCAAGCAGCTATTGGTGCTTGTGTTAATTAGATAAGGTTATTAAAAAGGCTGCATAGGACTTTTGTTTGGTGAATAAATGAACTGTGCCTCTAGTTTGTGTGTTCATACCCAAACATTTAGCCTTCAAGTGCTGAAACACACATATTTATGTTCTGTTACAATTCTGTTACAGGTATCAGGGCTTCTTTAAATCATGAATTAGGGAATTTTTAACTGGATGGTCTTTCTCTAGAGGACACAAATCAATGTGCAACCTAATTCTGTTTTACACTGATGATTGCTCGTTGGCTCCTAAGAAGTAATTGTTTTGAATTGTCATTTTGTGTTCTGCGTAACCATTTCCAAGGTGGTAAGTAGGGAACAGATGGCTTAAATGCAAGTACAGAGGAGGAGTGTCAGAGAGGCTTGCCATGCTCAATCAAGACCATCAAGGACTGCAGTTGCATGGAAATTGCATAAAACCCTGCTTTTGCAAATCTGGGTTTACGGTTAACGGATTTAATCTGTCTCATAAAAGCATCAATGTACTGCAGGACTTGAATGGTAATTATATTTTACATATGTTTCAATATTTTTTCTGTTGGAAGTGAGATTTCAACAAATATCCGGGATCATTGAGTAATCATGCAAATAGGTAATTCTATTGGATATGTGAGAATAGCTCTTGTGTATTGCAGGCATGTATTGAATTGGCTTGCATTTAATGTGTTTGTAATGGTTTTGTGATGTTACTATTGCAGTGTCCCGGTTTGGAACAAATTTGGGGGCAGAGACATATGGTTAGGAGTTTTGCAACCCTGATCCACGTGATAAAAACAGTTCGACACCCGGAATGCAAGTGAAAAATAAATAACTTTATAGAGAAGTCTTATTGAATAACAACACCAAAATAAAGGCAATTTCCCTCCCCCAAACCCGTACACCATGCCAAAACCCGCAACCCCTCAAAACCTGACGGGTAGGTAATCCAGCAGAGTCGGAGGTCGGGTGCCGGGAAAGCAGCACAGATAGAGCACTGGAGCCTGGACGAAATCCGCGGGAGGGCACCAAGGGGTGTCCGTAGGGACGAGCGGCTGCAGCGAAGCACAGCAGGCAAAAGGCTCCAGCGGGGGAGGTGCAGAACAGCGGTAGCATTCAACAGAGACGCCCCGAGCGCCGAAGTGCGCTTGGTTCAGCGCTCCGAGGAGCGGCGGGAGCCGGTGGAGAGACCGAAGCAGCTACAGCAGGGTATCCGAAGCCAGAAGTCCCAGCGAGGGGAAGCAGCAATCTGCGGCGAACAGCGGGGGTTCCGGAGACGTCCGAAACGGTGAACCAAGGCGGGCAAAAAGCCAAACAGCCTGCTCACCTCCTCAACAGCCGTGGCGAAACCAATCCTAAAGCCAGACAGATTTTCCGCTCAAAACAATCCTCAATCATAGAGCTGAGAACTTCCGCTGGAAAATAAAAAAATTCCAATAATAAAGTCAGAAAATTCCCACCTAAAAAATAAAGTAAAAAAAACCCCAAACCTAAAATGTTCCCGCTTCTTGGGAGCCCCCGCCACCTCCGTGCTCCCTCCCGGGCGCTGCTTCTCTTGACTCCCTTGTCCCGCTAATGGCGGTAGTTAGCCGATCTTTGTTGCCCCAAAAGGAAAACCAAAATAAGAGAGGAACAGAGAAGATGATGCACAAAACGTTTTTTCTCTCAACACTGCATGTCCCGGTGTAATCTATTCAGTGAGCTATTTTTTACATCTGCTAACTAGTTGTCCCACAAATTTTCTTTCCTGAAAGAAAAGACTTGTTGCTTTACCTTTATCCCGGGCAGAGCAAATGATATTCTGATATGTAACGAGGAAATACTGCCTTGCTTTTTTCCCTTGTTCATTGAAGGGGAGTGCTTTTGGGAAAATGAGGTGAATGAGGCTAGAAAATTTGAGTGAGTGTGTGTGTGTGTGTGTGTGTGTGTAGACTTCAAGAAAGTTAAAGGAATATTTTGACTTTTCAAGTGGTACAAAATTTGTTGGCTGCACTGTGATTTGACTGTGAGGGCTCTCTCGCCAGACCAAATACTGTCTTGTAAATTCCTCTTGATGGATTTTGAGCAGGTTGTGTTCTGCTGTTAAGTGCTGTTTGCAGCTTTCTGGGTACAAACTTGCCTGCTTCTGATCTCCTGGAGTTGTAGTGGTACAACTTCAGATTTGGTATCAGTCCATTCATTACCTTTGTTGTATGTAGGAGTGAATCTGAAAGAAGGTCAGGAAGAGGTAAACTAGCTGTGGTCTTTATTAGAAATGTCTTTAAATTTACCCCTGCTTTCTACTCATTTTCTCATGTTTTGGTTTGCCTAAGACTGGAACTTGTGGTTCTGGCATTTGATCCTTTGGGTCACAAGTGCACCAGATCATAAGAAAATCAATAGACCATCCAGGATCATAAGGTTGGAGTTGCCAGATATCCCTGAAGGGACTATTTACCTTGCCTAGTCAGAAGTGTATCTGTCCATGGTTGGAACTAGATGATCTCTGAGATACCTTCCAGCTTATGCCATTTTATAGTTCTAAGGCCCTAGTCATCTGCAGGAAGTAATTGTTCTCTAGGAATTTTAGGTGGATTTTGACATTTTGCTGCAGGAGGTAATTGCTATTCCTCAGAAAACAGGGGAGTCAGAAGCTAGAAGTGTTAAGGGGAGGTCTTAATGCTCTGCTACACCGCTTTTCACAACCTACATTTCCAGTGTATTGTTGTGTGAGGTGCAGAGAGGGATCTCACTCTGTATTGAATTCCCCAAGAATGGGGAGAGTTCTGTGACCACAACTGTATAGATGGCCTTGAAGAGCTAGGTAAACTAGTCCTTGTGAAATTGTTCCAAATTTATGTACTGCAGTAGATTTTCATGTGTTCAGTCTTTGCAAAATGGTGTCATTGAAAAAAAACCCTACAATAAAATATTTCTGCGAAGGGTAAAAAAATATGCCTAAATTTAAAGGTCCAAATTTCTTTCAAATAATGTCACCTTTTAAACCAACAAACTAACACAAAACCACCACATCTATCCCCTGACTTGAAAAGTCAGTTGAAAAACTTGAAGTGCATTTGAATTACATATACATTTCTCAAAACCTAGGAATGACAAGCTAAAATAATTGTAAAACAAATATAATATGCATTAAGTATTGTAAATCATTAGAAAAAAATTATACTTCTTATCTAAAATATGCTAAATTTTGCATATCTTTCTTTTTTAGAGTTCTTCTCAAGCAGTTCTCAAGCATGTGATGCTTTTCTTCGCCACAAGATGACTCTGATTTCTCCATCAATATTGAAAAAGTATGGCGTTCCTTTTGACAAGGTACATTCATACTTATTTTTTATTTGTGCATTCATGTATTAAATTAGATTGTGTTTGCTGTAAGGACTGTTTATAGAAAGGTGAGGCAAAATTATTACTGTTTTTTCTTTAGTCATCGACTCTATGAAAAGCTGAAAATAAATTCTTGTAGTATTAGGACTTTTACATGGTTTAGCTTGGATTTCTCTAGCAGAAAACAAATGTAGCCATCATAACCTTTATCATTGTTGCCAAGGCTGACTATGCTCAGGACAGACTCACAAATTAAGGAGAGGACTGAGACCCAAGACAAAGGACGTGGAGGATCACTGACCCCTTGTGGTTAGCAGGCAAAAGACAGACTCCATTTAGTGACTGTAAAATCGCGTTTAATTTAAACTGAGACAAACCATCATCAAACTCTGAGAGAACTACCAAAGGTTCTTAACCAGGTTCAGCTCTGCTGTGTCCTTCCCCTTGGAGTTAAAACTGTTGGCCCTTCTGTGTGGCAGTGTGGGGTGCCCCTGCCATAAAATTATTATCATAGAATCATTAGGATCAGAAGGGACCTCAAAAGATCATCTAGTCCAATCCCCCTACCACGGTAGGATCACCTAGACCAAGTCGCATGGAACATGTCCAGATGGGTCTTGAATGTCTCTGGAGAAGGAGACTCCACAACTCCTCTGGGCAGCCTGTTCCAATGCTCTGTTACCCTCACTGTGAAGAAATTCCTTCTGAGATTTATATGGAACCTCCTATGTTGCAGCTTGCACCCATTGCCCCTTGTCCTATCACCACATGACCTCAAGAAGAGCCTGGATCCATCCTCCTGACACCCACCCCTCACATATTTATAGACATTAATGAGATCACCCCTCAGCCTCATCTTCTCCAAGCTAAAGAGACCCAGCTTCCTCAGCCTTTCCTCATAAGGGAGGTGTTCTGCTTCCTTCATCATCTTTGTTGCTGTATGCTGGACACCCTCCAGCAGCTCTGTGTCCTTGAACTGAGGGGCCTTCATGAACTTCTCTGGCAATCATGGGAGGAGGTTTTCCTGGAGGCCATAGTTCTCGCAGCATTCATCTGCTCCAGCATGGGTGTTTTCCTCAGAAATCACAGCTGTTTCAAGGGCCAGTCTCCTATTCTGATGTGTTGTCCTTCAAGGACCACAGATGGATTTCTCTTTCACTGAGCACTTCACCCCTGTTTTCCAGGGATTGTTCTCCTTCCAGATACTGGCTCTCTACAGGCTTGTTCTTTCTCCTCTTTCACCAAAAGCAGAGGATAAAATGGCTGTCTTGCAAGGTTTTCCATGCTGGCTCACCTGGGTGAACACATGACTATATCTTTCTCCCCAAACAAAAGCTGAAAGTAAACAGGAGATGAGAAACTCACTGCAGTGAGTTTTTATTCACAGTGTTGCAAATTGGCTCAGTCCACCAGAAGTGGATTTAACCTTGCAGATGGGGCAGCTCCTGAAGCTTCTCACAAGGGCTGTGTTGGCAGCACCCTCCCCAAAAGCCCACCAATTTCAAACTATAAGAATCCTAAAAAAAAAATGATTTGCCAATTTCTTTTTTATTTCCATGCAAGCTTGCATGTGAAATTTCATAGAATCATAGAATCATCATTGATTAGTAGGAACCTCAAAAGATCATCTAGTCCAATCACCACAGTAGGACACCTAGACCAAGTCACAGAACATAACACTACGGATTGGATGCAACCTGGAAAGATCATCCAATTCAATCCCCTGTCACAGCAGGATCATCCAGACCAAGTCCATGTGGGTTTCAAATGTCTCCAGAGAAGGAGACTCCACAGACCTTCTGGGCAGCCCCCTCCAGTGCCCCATCACCCTCTCAGAGCAGAAGTTACAGAATTGGTCAGGGTTGCAAGAGACCACAGGATCATCCACTTCCAACCCCCCCTGCCATGGACACCACACCCTACATCAGGCTGGTCAGAGCCCTCATCCATCCCAGCCTTAAACACCTCCAGGGCCCCAGCCACCTTCCTGGGCAACCCATTCCAGGCTCTCACCACTCTCAGTGAAGAACTTCTCGCATCAAGTCTAAATGCCCCATCCTCCAGCTTTGCTCCATTCCCCTTAGAATAGTATTTATCTATCCGTCATATACAGCTAATATTTAAAAGTGTTTCATTTTTTCCTGCCTGTACATAACTTTTCTGATGCAGTTAAATGTAACTTTATCAGTATCATGTTCCAAGTAGTTGCAGATTTTAACAAAACCAGATGAACTGTTACTTAATTTAAAATACATGATAGAAGCTGTAACATGTGCAGTGAATGTTTATTTTGTGCTGCAAGGTAGTGTCGGGTGGAATATCTGATAAGAACTTTACATAAGGTGGAAAGAATATCCAGAATTTAAAGTATAGCTGCTTTCAGAAATAAGAATCTTAAGTGTTCAGTTTACTTTCCTACAAGACTTTTTACTTTATTTTTTCCATACAACTTCCTGTGGGTGCCATCTAATAGAAACATTTCCGTTGCATTGTGGTTTTTTTATTAATTCTGTATCCTGAATGCTTTGTGAAGTTCAAGGTCTAAATTCAACAGCTTTATCAGCCTGCTCAAAAGAGTAGATCTTGCTCTAAGAGGTTCCCTGCCTGAACATCTGTTATACTGAGTTTTTAAAGGCCTTTTGTTCACTACGGGTGTATGATTCTTGATTTCCCATTGTGCAGAGTGTTCTGAGGTGCTTAGAAGAACCAGACAGTGTATATTGTCTACTCCCACTGCAGTATAGTCCTGTAAACTGCCTTTGCCACACCTCATTTATTACTGTGGTTTCTCTTTTAGTGTTGTGGTGTTCATTGATTGATGTTATGTGGGCTTGTGTATACAAACAAAGCTTATTGTGTTCCCTATTCAAGAATGCGGGATGATATAACACTGATGAGGTGCTTTATATGTGTTTAGCTGATATTTCGTGACAATGTGAAGCATAACCCATAGAAATAATATATGATTGTTTTAATGTATAGTATTGTTTAATCCCAGTTTAACCCTGGTAGGCAGCCAAGTATTGCATAACTCTCACTCATTCACTTACATGGGATAGAAGAGAGAACTGGAAGGGTAAATGCATGAAAACTTGCGGGTTGAGGTAAAGGCAATTTAACAGGTAAAGCAGGCAAAGGAAAACACAGAATAAATTCATCACTTCTTGTGAACAAGCAGGAATTCACAGAACCATGGAATTATTAAGTCTGGAAAAGATCTCTAAGATCATCAAGTCTAGTCTATGACCTAACATAACTAAGTCACCTAGACCATGGCACTAAGTGCCACATCCATTCCAATGTCTTGATCACTCTTTCTGTGTGGAAGTGCTTCCTGAAAGATTCAGTTGTGTCCAGGAAAGCAGAGCTCCATCACGTGTAGCAATGACATGGGAAAGCCATCACTTAAAACTTCCCTCTTTCCTCCTTTTTCATTAAGCTTTTATTGCTGAGTACTGCACTGTATGATCTGTGGTATTCCTTTGGTCAGTTGGGTCCAGCTGTCCCAACAGTGTTTCCTCCTTGCTTTTTTTTTACACCTTCACCTTCCTTGCTGTCAGGATGGTGTGAGAAGCAGAAAAGGCCTTGTTGCTAAGTGCTGCACAGCAATAATGGGAACATCCCTGTGTTATCAACACTACAGCACAGGTGGGATGAAGCTGCTGATTTGCTGTTTGCCTGTTGGAATATCACTTGACTTTTCATGCTTAAATTGACCTATGTATAAAATTGAAGAAATGTAGGCATTTACAACGAAACTGCCTGCCCTGAAAAGCAAGCTTTTTTTGAATAAATTACTGACCTAAGAAGTAGTTTGTTTTCTGAATGATATATTATCACATGGAAATGCGGTTGCTGCGTTAAGTTTTTATTATATATAGGTAAATACTGATTCCCTTCGTAGCCTTGTGCTTTATCATGAAGTGTCAGATGAAACCTTCCAGATTGGAAAGTTTTATAACAAGATTTACAGTTTGGGATTTACAAAACATTACTCTGAACAGTATATTTTTCAGTTGTTGGTGCTTGAAGTAACGTACTGCATAATGCCAGCGTATTTGTTTTCAGGACCACATTTCAGGTGGGTAAGGAAGATGACATTCTTGTTTCGGTCTTGATTATTCCTGTATTCTAATGTTACAGAAAAAAAAAAGTACTAGAAATAGTGAAACATTTAAGTTTTGTTCTGTCACCTAGTCTTGGGAGGAAGCAGACTGTGCCCAAGTGCAATTGTAATTAATGGGATTCAGTTAGAAAGTGAATAGAGAGAGCTGGGCTGTGATGTCTCATGGCTCAAAGTGATAGAAGTGGAAATGTGCTGAATGCTGATAAGTCAGCCTACGCCTACCAGGTGGCAGCTGAACTGCTGCTTGTTGTAATAGAACACCTGCTTAACTGTCACCAGTGGGAGGGTGTCTTGAGATACATTTTGTAATTGTTAGCATTGAGAATAATCTTTCTTAAGCATTCCCACAGCTATTGTTGGAGTGCTACAGTAGCAGTTACAATATATGCACCTTTATGCATGTATATACTAAGTAGCAACCCACAGAAAAATGAACCTTACAGAGTGCAAATGCAAGATGTAAGGGCCAATTTTATTTTCTGGTTTTGTTAGTTAAATATGTTTTTTTTGTTTTCCTCTCCTTCCTTCATCTGATTATGTAATCAGAATGATAAATCCTGAAGTGTTCTTCCTGTGTATTTATTCTTTTATTGTGAGGAAAAAAGCATACAGAATTCATAAAACTGTATGATAAAAATTTTGAAGGAATCAAAAGGGAAGATTCTAAAAGTGGAGATTAAATGTAAGACAATGATGCCAGCCAAAAACTAAGATTTAAGACATGGTTTGTTAATAAAAGAAATGTTTGCCGTTGGGTTTTATTTCAATGTTATGACGAAAAGGGACCGGACTGCAAGGATCAAGAGAATAACTTACTTGATCTTCCCTTACAGATTTAACTGCAAGGCTCATGCAGACACTGAAGCTTCACTTTGAGTGTCAACCTCAAGGCTTAGGCAAACAACAACAAATTTGAACTACATTTATGTGTTTATTAGTATGCCACTATTAGAGGTTTCCAAGGATGCCATGGGAAAACACACTATTAAAATTTAATAGGAAGAATACACTGTAACAAGCTAAAAAGCATGCTAAATACATGTGATAGTACTAAGTTCCAAGCTTAGATCATGCTGAAAACTCATCATTCCAGATAAGGGCTGTCAGCAACCTTGGCCAATGTCCTGACCAAGGCAGGAATGGTCTCCATGCAGGCAAGGTGTTGGACAGGTGAATCTCCCCATCTAACTAAAATCCTAGAGTTTTTATCCCAATTAAGTGACTGAGGGCAAGACCATGTCTGATTGGATTATACCACTTGGAATGCTTGTCTTTGGCATTTTTATTTATCTTACTTTCTGAAGCAACTGAGCAGTGGTTTGAACTGTGTCTCAGGGCATATTGACTAAGGAATTTCAAGGCGCATTTCAGGTTTCAGTTGTCTGAATGATGTAGCGCTGCCTTGTTTACTCTATGGCTAATTGACAACTCAGAGCTGAGCTATCCACATAGTTCCTCCCCATGGATGTCTCTGAATAGAGAGATTCTTAGGGCCATCCAGGACTCAGTGGCTTTTACAATCCTTATGAGTTGTTTTTATGCATTAGCATTAAGAAAACTTGATTACAAACCAGGCTATCCATACAGATGGTTATTTAAAATTCAGCTTTCTTTTTTTGTGATTTAAAATCATATTTCTCTAAAAAAGTCTTATTTTTCTCACTGTGTTGCATTGTCACACAATTAAAATAGCTTATTTAATGGCTTAGAAATCTTTGTTTTGTTGTGATCAGCAGGTGCACCTCATTGACAGTCATCAGTCACTGCTCAGATTATGTGCTTCATTTACATTGATTAGTTTGTTTTATAGTGGACATGATGCCCACTGTGTGTTTCATGTAAAAAGGCATATTGAACAGTGTACAAGTGTTGTCTTTTAATTCTGAGTTTTTTACTTTATTGATTAACTGTTATCAATTCAAAAGACAGTGTACCATTTCTAGTCTGTGACTAACCTGTCTGTCATACAGTATTTGGTGTTTTCACATCTCAGAAAGTTTTATATTAGTGATTGAACAGAAATGCTGTCTCTGGTTTTCTTCATGTCCGGAGCAATCCATCCAAGTACAGGAAGATAAGATTCCTCTCTTGGAAGATCGTATCTTGACGAGTGGTTTGTTACTTCACCTTTGTTTTGGTTTTTTTTGTTTTTTTTGTAATGTACTCTAGAATCTCATATGTCTTTTATAACTACAAGGAATTTTATTTACTTTCACCTATCCAAACTATAGTTACTGTGGCAGTGGTATGTTTAATTTTGGTTGCTTTTCACTGTACTTGTCAAGAAAATAGTCCTTTGGAAACACTATTGCTCATTCTTTAAAACAATGTCAAAGCTTAACTACAGTCAGGCTTTTCCTA
Source organism: Upupa epops (assembly GCA_013397515.1). Taxonomy (NCBI): domain Eukaryota; kingdom Metazoa; phylum Chordata; class Aves; order Bucerotiformes; family Upupidae; genus Upupa; species Upupa epops. The sequence continues at coordinate 87,764 of VZRI01012060.1, read as the reverse complement.
TTTGAGAGTCTCCTTACAAGGTCTCTTGTGTTTTAGGTATTTGAAGCTGCTCTTATCACTGGTACCTCAGTTCTTCTTTCTTAAGTTGTGCTTAAAGAGTAAAAGGACAGAGACAAAGTAGGCATTGTATTTCAGTAAATTTGAAAGTGGTTTACTAGTTTTACCTTAAAACATTCTGCATGTCACTGCCACTGCAAGAAACCTCTTGATGTTAGTAGCTGTTGGTGTGAAAAGTTCTCTTGCAAGAGAGAAGTGGCAATAGAATTTAATGATATAAAGCACCGAGTTAAGAAAGTTCCTTAGTAAATGCCACAGTGGTTTAACAACATTTGAAGGCAAGGTACTTTAGATTATTTACTGCATGAAGTACAGGGTCAGGCAAAACCAGTAGCGAGACTCTCCCATTCTGTCAAGAAGTTCAGAAGGGACACCCTTTCATTCTAAACTTCTTTTCAGGGAAGTGTCTAACTGTGACTGGGTGTAGACTTGGTCAACAGTTTTTGTCTAACGTACTGAGTGGGCACTATCAGACCTTTATGTCACTTTGCTGACAGAATTTCAGCGTGCTTATCCCCAGTTCAATTACCGAGTATCTGATGCTGTAAGAATTCTCTCAACCTTGAGGAGAAACCCTAGCAGGCATCCTTGCCTGAAAAGAGATCCTGACTTGCAGGAGTGTTCAGTGCGCCCTGGCCTGTCCACTATTTGTGGAGTGAATAATCATATTGGTGTTCAAACAGGATCACACACAACACAGCCCTTGGCTACTGTTTTGCATCACTCTCCTCAAAGGCCAACATAAGCCTAGTACAGCTGTAATGACAGCCACTGGTGGTTATGCCTTAGCCAGGGGTTGAGAGGAGAACTTTGCCATTGCTGAAAGGCTGAAGAATTGATGCAGGACAATTGTAATTAATTCTGTGTCCTTATCTATCCAAAATGATTTAAAGGTACTGCCTGGGGGAATGAAAATGTATCCAGTGTATTCCTTTGGGATGAATAACATTGTTTTCTTAAACTGCTAAGGTTCATTAATTGTAGAGTTTCTTCTACTTCATGCTTGATCATCAATAGTAAGTAATTAAAAGGGAAGTCAGTCCTCAGCTACAGGTGTTCAAACCATAGTTCCTGTAAAGGGTGAATGTGGAAGAGAAGAATGAGACTAAGTTCACTCTTCAGTGTTTCCAAGAGAAGATTTCTGGTGCTTTTCTAGAGAATTATCTTCAGGATGATGGACTGAATAAATTCTTCAACAAATAATTTGTACTGGTATTTAGGGCTGACAAATGGGTAGTTTGAGTTTCCTCTCAGTCTGGACTTTCTTGTCACTCTCTTTTCCAATTTCCTGTACTTCCAGGTTTTCTTACCAGTGAACCTCTGCACCAGGATTAGCTTTTGTGAAAGCGCTTTCTGAATTTGAGAATTAATATACTTCACTATATAATTTATAGTAAACAGTACTGTCTCAAGTATGCTATTTCTGCATGCATAAAGTCATAAGGTGAAAAAAATTCTTTGTAGGTATATAAAAAACATATGGCTTTGGGAGCTGTACTGCTTTTGTAGTGTGTTTCACTCTTAATGGTGGTTTTTTTATTGCTGTTTTTGTGCTGTAGGTTACACAGGAGGCAGGAGAATTTATAATCACGTTCCCATATGGATACCATGCAGGATTTAACCATGGTTTTAACTGTGCAGAGTCAACAAACTTTGCCACTGTCCGATGGATTGATTATGGAAAAGCAGCAAAATTGGTAAGTCACGTTGCAGAAAACAGACGTATAAAGAAATCTTTCCTGTGGTTATTTCTTCTTAAGAATCTTTGAAAGCTGATTAAAAAGGGGGACCTATTGGATCAGGTAGTACCTTATACTGCCATTGAAATCTTACTTCTAGTTGTTTTTTTTTATAGAGGACAGTGTAATTACAAGAGTGTGTATTCCTCATAGTATTAATTTTTTTTGCAGCTTAATGTGTATATTTTTCTTAAAAACACTTCTGTTTATGGGTATTTTTTAAGATGAAGCTACGTAGACTAAAGTTAGTTCAGAGTAGCTTCAGTCTGGACTAACAAGGTCCCTCACATGTAGAGAAGCCTTGAGTTTTAAAGTGGTTTTAGAAATTAAAGTTGTTCATTCTTGTCTGCAGTTGAATTTAATTCATGTCTAATGGTCTCAAAGTGGCAGCTGAAGCAATAATGACTAGGCTTCCTCTATAGAGACATCTTGAGTACCATAGTTAAATGTGAACTTCAGTTTCTTTTGCAAATTGAATGCTTAAAGTTACATGCTTGTTTTTTATTACTTATTACCACAAAATGACGAAGTGGTTTTAGGTTTTTTTAAATGAAAAAGAACATGATAGAAAGTGTTAGGATTTTTATGTATTTTTGCTAGAAAAGCAGAAAATGAGAAGGACTCGTGGAAAGTTGGTAAAATAATTCTTCTTAATTTTTATTGTTTGTTTATGTTGTGCAAATGGAGTAAAGAAGTGAAACAGAGAAAGTATTCTAACTTGTTGTCTGTTCGTAAACTGTACATATATGACATTTTGAAAGCACACATAAGTTACTGGGTACTCTGCTTCTTCAGTATAGTGTTTTTTTATAAAAACCATGAGAATAGATATGATTAGTTTTATCACAACTTCAAGAAACGTCCTGAAAGTATAAATTAAAAAGGTAGGAAGTCTGTGTTCCCAAACATTACTGATATCTTACTATTTGCCACTCTGGCAATTTCATTTAAAAGTAGAAACCAAATCACACAACTTTACATTCTCATTTGTCATTTTTCAGAGTACTGATGTTGTGTTTGACTTGTCTTTTCTTTCTTTATGTGGTATGTACAAGAACTGTAATTGAAAAAATATTTTGGATCCTCTAGTTCCCTTGTATTGCACTGCAGAAACTGCCTGCATCAGCAACATGCAGCAATATCTAGTTCAGTTCATTGCTGTATTCTCCTTGGAGAGAATATTGTATAGTGATGACTGATTGTTGACTTAGGACATAACTTTAATTTTACAGCATAGTTTCAAATAGTTTACAGCTGGATTTGTGTTCTATGAGAAGAAAAAAAATTGAAGTACTGCTATCATTTATCATTAATTTATGAAAAAAAAAAATAAGGCAAAGATTTTGGATACAGTTGTTGTAAATATTTAGCATGTGTCACGGTACTGCATTCCTACATGAAATGAGATGGTGTTAAAGATTCTGTAAAATTGATTGCAGATTTAGAATGTCAGTATAGGAAACTTGGTTAACCAGAGACTATGGATGTGAATTCCAAAAAATATTTTATGTCTTCAAAAGTACTAAACTGATGATCTTGTTTTCATTACACATACCCTAACTACCTGTAGGAGGGAGCAGCAGTGTATCCTTCAGCTTGTTTTTTAGAATTTGAATACAACGTCATTCAGGAGTGACATATGAAAACAGGTAGTGCTTTCAGCATATTATTTGGTACAAATCAGAAAAAAAAATGAGAAGTGGAGAAATAACAGATATACTAAAAGTCCCTCAACACCTGTGGAGGAACTGCAGCTTTTGCTGTCTTTTTGCATTTGCAAGATGAACAGGAAGAGAAATAGTAGGTAATGGTGAGAGGAACAAACCAATCATCCTCTTCTGAAAGTACTTGTCAAATGTGTGATGCAGGGGGATGTTGGTGAAGTGCTGATGCATGATAATAGCAAGACTTAGAGAATCAAAGGTAAGTAGTGCTCCGCTTCCAGAAACTTGAGTTGTATTTGCTATGTTCTGTGAAGATGAAAGGCATGCTAAGCTTTAGAGGTTGTTATCACTGTCTTGTAACTTTCATTTGTTACCTATTTCTGAAAAGTAAAGAGCAGCAGATAAATATGGGGCAGATAGAGTATTTCTTCAAGCTTTTGTGATTTTTTTGTAATTTTCCCCAATGGAACTATATTCATTCTGAGTAGGCTGGAAATGTCTTAGTTTCATGAAGTGCATTTTGAGTTTCCTTACTCCATTGTGTTTTGTTACTGTTGGTAAAGCAGACAAACCAGTGACAGTTAGCTTGTATGTTTCTTGTAGGTATCTGCTGTCATTTGTACAGGCTAGATAATTTGTGTGCTTAACAAGGGGTGGTGTTTAGTAATTACTATTGGTGAAAAATAAATATTGATAATTCTTTTATGTCTAATAAAATAATCCTCCTGAAGCAGTTACATAGACACTTCTCTAGTCTAGAGAAAAATCTTGTACTCCTATTGTTTATTAGTTGCAGGTGGGATACCCTCTGCCCCCAACCCAAAATCTGTGTTTATGAAATGTTATCTTTTCATCTGTTGTAATTAGAAATTCTAATAAGTGCTGATGTTACCTCCATACAAGGGTTACAGTGCAAGACCCCTCAAATATGGTAGGCAAAATGGAGGGAGGTTCTCTGTCATGCTTTTCATCCATTGAAATTCAAGATGCAGTGGGTAGAATCAATAAACTTTATGCACTTCTAATTTGGTACTGAGAACCAGAAACAGATTTGCATTTTGAGTAAGATACCGTGCTTTTATGTACCTGCAATTTTAGTGTTTTTCTTTCTTGGAATTCCTTTTTTCACTTGCTGCTGGTTACTAAATATTTGAAAAACACGTATGTTGGCAAAGCAGTTCCTAATTGCAGGGAATCCCCCTAAAAATCACTTCCTTAGACCTTGTGTAGGACTTCTGGACTGTGTGCTTCAACCTAAGCTTGGTAGAAGAAGGTAGTTCACGGAATAGATAACTTGAGTTGAGAAGGCTGTCCTGCATTGGAAATGTCCAGGGCACTGGTGATGTGAACAGATTCTTTATGCAGTGGTGTTTATTTCAGTTTTGTTCCTTCAGTTTTCCTTTTGTTATGGCGTAAATCCCTCTGTACACTGGTCTAGTGAGTTTCCAAATCCTTGTGTCAGGGTCTTGTACAAGTCTGTCACCCCTTGCCCAAATTGATACCTGCTCTTGCTAAAGGTTTTGGAGAAGGCGCTGACATTTCTGAATGCTGCTGCTGTTTTCTCACTGTGTGTTCTGTGGCACCACTCAGTGATTTTCACTCAGTATATAAATGTATGTAAATTTTACTGCCTTCTATCAGGAATAGAGTCACACTAGGTGATTTTACTAGCCATTGTAATGATTCTTTTGTATTGCAGCTACTTTTAAGACGTGATTTGTTTTCAGATTTTGGTGCTGCAAAGCTTTTTGTTTTTTAGCTGGTGTGTAGAACCTGAGAAGTCTGCTAACCCTTGCTACTTGAGACATGGGATCCTTAAGTATTACTGCTCTTTTATAAAATTAAGACAGTAATTACTCATGCATTCTTCAGGGTTAGCCGCTTAGCAGCGTGTTTTCTGTGGATAGGTTAGATCAAAGTGCTGGCCTGCAGGTTGTATTTTTCCCTCTGGTGGGATGAAGCACAGTTGTTTTGATGTTAGGTTTGATGGATTTGTTTGCCACTGCATTCATTAGCTTCACATCAAAAAACTGACAGGCTGTTAAATGAAACTTTGGCTTAGATTTTCAGCTTGACTGTTTTGAAACCTTTGTGAAGATATTTTGTTTTTGTGCTGCAGCAGCCTCAAGCACTTATGGCTGCTTCAAAGGAAGAAAAGTTATTTAGTATCCTGGTTTGTTTGGGCAAAAGAGAGACATTGTCTTGAGGATAGCTATGTCCATCTTTTGCTATGCAAACTACGTATTTTCTATCAAATGTATGTTGACAGACAGTATGTGTGACTTAAATAATTCTATGTATAACTAGTTTAGTGAGCGTGGCCCCGACCCATGGCAGAGGGGAACTAAATGATCTCTGATGTCCCTTCCGATCTAAACCATTCTGTGATTCCAAATAATTTTATCAGAAAAGAAGCTATACTTAACACAGAAAAACACTTTTCAGCCTCTCATAATGTATTGAGGTATTAAATTTTCCAGTGAGGATTTTGTTTTGGTTTCCTTTGTACAATACTATTGTCTTCTTACAAGCAAAAATAAAAGTTCTGTTAAGTTGTACGAGTATTTGTATTTTTGTAAAATGTGAGTGAATAATCAAGTCTTAGGGTTAAGATGTTTCTTGCTACTACTACAGCAGTGTTTTAGTAGTGAATGTCAGAAATAGCTATGTGTGTAAATGCTTAAGTGATTCTTAAATATGTTATTAATCTGAATTAGGTACTGCTGTCAAAGGAACTTTCAGTTTTAATGTTGATACATTTGGTACCACTTATCAAAGATACAAGCATCATTTAATATTTTCAAACTAATGTTTTTATTTGGTGGAAGTCACTTGGATTGGACTTGATGACCCATGGAGTTCCCTTCCAACCCCTAATGGTCTGTGTATCTGTGTGTGAGTAGCCACCTTATATCACTGACTTACCTGTTAATGAAATATTTCAGAATCTCAGGAACTTGACACGCTTTCCATTTCTGGTTCTCATGTCAGTACACCACTTCAGAGCAAATATTGTAAATTCTGTATTTCGGCATTTCACTTCATAATCACAGTGCCATTTGCAGCTTTATATAGTTATCATGGAAGCTATGCTATTACAGAATGCTTTGGGTTTAAAGTAACCTTCACATATCATCTAGTCCAACACCACCCTGCAAGTTACATAAGATTGCTCCCAGATCCATCCGGGCCGATCTTGAATTTTTTCAGAGATAGACCATATACCACCTCTCTGGGCAATCTGGGTCTGTGTTTCACCACTCTCATTGTGGAAGATGTCTTTATGTCTAGTCTGAATCTCCCCTCTTTCAGTTTAAAATCATCACTTCTTGGTCTGTTGCAACAGACCCTTCTGAAGAGATTTGTTGTCATCTTTTTTGTAGGCCTTCTTTTACCTACTGAAAGACTGTGATAATGTCTCCCCAGAATCTTCTCTACTCCAGGCTGAACCCCCTAGCAGACGCATTCTGTCTTCATAGCAGAGGCACTCCATCCCTCTCAGTTTTATGGCCCTCCTCTGGACGCACTCCAATAGGTCCATCCCCTTCTTGTGGTGAAGGCTTCAGAGCTGGATGCGTACTCCAGGTGAGGTCTTATCAGTGCAGGCCTGCATGCCACACTTTTCATCCACAACTGTGCATGTCCTAGTTAATCCATAGTTTGCTATGTGCAAATACTGTTGTTATCTGTGAGCTGTGTATGCTGTGGTTCTGAAGTTCAGCGTGGTTTCTCATGAATCTTTTCTGTGTATACCTAGCATAATTTTTTTTTTATGACTGATGCTAAAAACTGCATGACTAAGGTTATGCATGCATGTTTATGGAACAGGACTCTCATGCAAGCCATACTGTTTATTAAATTAGTATCAAACCAATGCTACAAAGAGATTTTCTTTCCTAGGCTCTCTTTTGAATAATTAAAGAGAGGAGAGTTCCTTAAAATAAGATTTAAAATATTAGAATGCAGTCTGACAACTGGATTGTATAGAAATGATGGGATGTGATTTTCCTTTGATTTTCTTTTCCTAAATGATACTAAAGAAGTTTCATATATCAAAGTAAATAAATATACAAAGTTGGCATACTTGGTGGATTTCTAGAAGTTTTTGCTTTATAGAAGCTTTCACCAAATGAGGTGATTTTTTCAGAAAAAGTCAATAATTTGCAATAAGCTTGCCTTCTCAGAATATCACTTCTTTGGTATTGAGTAAATCAATACAATTTCTTTCCTTACTTTTCATCAGAATGCAGATTATAATCGTCCTTGATTTACTGAGGAAAAACTACTGTCACTAGCTTCCTTTCAGTCCATATATTAATGTCACAGCCTGCAAAGAGAGATTACTTTCATTCTGCTTTTTTCGAGAGAGAAGCGTTTGAAGTAAGTAATTATTTTCATAGATCTGAGTTTCACAAAATAGACTCTCTGGGTTTGAATCAGCTGTTGAAGCACAGGTGTCCAACACCATTTGAGATACCTTAAGGTATTTCACAAGCAAGGAGAGTACCAGCCTCCATGAATACTGCAGTGTGCAGTATTTAGAACTCAGACAGATATCACAGGTAACAGGAAGTGCTTCAGGTGTCCATGCCAGCTCAAGCAATTGAAGTGAGGGCTGTCTGTCTCACTATTCTCTTATTTTTACCATTTGAATGAGTGTAACTCATCCTAAAAAATTAACTGCATTCTCCTTCTCTAAGAGGAAGTAAATTCTCTGGCCCTGCTAGCATAATTCATATTTTGACAGTAGGAGGCGACCTACCCATTAGGCAAAAAGACGGTTTAACTGTTAGGTTTCACTTATCTTAAAACCATCATCCCCCAATCTTTTTTGTAAACCAGTCCTCTCCCAACTGAATTTCTTACTATAATTAATATTATTATTTTCTTTTTATTATTTCATTATTAGCATTAACTTACTATGACCTGTCAGAGTGTTTGTCTTCTCATATGTAACAGGTAATTTAATGCTAGGTATTGCTGACAAGCACTGTCCTTGAGATGATCTAACACTGTAAAATTGAAATATGCTCCTGTTTCATAGATTGCTTAGTAAATTGTTATTGCCAGAAGGAATTATATTCTCAGGATACTGGAAACCATTTTGAAGATGGTCTTCCCATACAGTTTCTGTTGGTCTCTGACTTTGTCTCTTCCTTATTTTTTGTGGTTTTGTTTTGGTTTTATGTTTTTCCTGTCTTTTATATAAAGAGATGAAGCTTTGATGATTTTCACTCAGTCTGTGCATCTTCTGCAGGATACACTTCTACAGCAGGCGGTGGATCACTCCAGCATTTGGTAGTGGGCCCAGGCCATACATACTGTGGAGATACACGTGTACCTCACATGGCTTATTCAAGACGAATAAGAAAGGACATAATTTTTTTCTGAAAGTGTTTTTCCTTGGCTTCATCTGAAATGAAACCCAGTAAATACAAATATATAGATAAAAATCCTTGCCTTTAAGCAGTGAATCTTAGAATTCTCTAAGCAGTAGAGAAAGCTCATATGAATGAAAAAAGTTACCCATGTCTTGAGGTAGACAGGTCAAATAAACTGTAGGTATTGCTTTTAGTACAAATGAGTTTATACACCTAGGACAGAGGAGAAGCTGGAGTTGAACATGGGAAGATCCCTCAGATGCAGGTTTAGTATCTCCATGTGCTTGCTACTGGAGTGAATAGACTTGTTTATATACTACCAGTTAAGAAGTCTTGAAGTATAAAAGTCTTGAAAATGACTTTAAATGAACTCTGCCACTTGTGCTGGTTTGAGTTTACGTGAAGCAATAAAACATAGGTATGCTTTATAATAAGGAGGTTACTTAAGTATGTATGGAAAAGATTTTTTGAAAAGTTTTCTATCACAACAAGTTGAGTTAAGACCTTTGTGCTAGTGTAGTTGTATTAACTTTTTAAGTTTTGTCTTTCTGCCTGAAGCATTAACCACTTTGAGGTTGTTGGGAGAGAAGGTACAATCAATCACCTTTAAGGTGTCATCTTTCTCCAACGATATAGAAAGTCAGCTCTACAGTAATGCTGTTCCGATAGTACTGTGAAAGACATATGAATGTTTTAAAGGATATTTTGGTTCATTGCAAGACCATGCATTCTTTAGAGAGTGAAACAACCTACTTCCTTTTCTTCATAAATTTGTAGTGAAATCCAAATAACAGTGGATGAGACTCCTAGTTTGTTCTCTGTCTGCATGTCAAGGGTTACGGCTGGGCTGTCCACTAGACAGATGACAGATGCTCCATATTATGCCTTATCCCTTCCCAAAGGGGAAGAGAATGGGAATAAAGATAAGAGACTTACAGATTGGAAAACTGAAACAGGTTTGATGAAAAAATGAAATCTGCATAAATGTATGTAAAGCCAATACCAAACCCAACCCCTCTGGTGGCAATTGTATCACTGACATGACTAATGCTGCAGACACATGCTGGGGAGTCCCAGACTGGACTCGGAAATGGATGAGAACCAGATTCAGGAGCTGATTCTGGAACTGAACTCAGGAATGCATGTATAGGGATCAAAGGCAGAATGGACACAGTTCTCCTTGGATGCTGACCATTAAAGAAATGAACTTGACCCTGTGATCCCTCAGCTTAATACCGTATGTGACACTTGTGGAATGGAACACCTTGTTGGTCAGTTTGAAGTCAACTGTCCTGTCTGTCTGCTCCTCCCTGCACGGGCAGCCTTTTTGCACACCCAGAGCGGCACACAAGATTAGCAGTGATCAAGGTCTTCAGAGAAGCAAGTATAAGTGCTTTTCTTTGCATTCTGAAGCTTGGCAGTAATGGTTAACATCAAGTGTTATCACTTGTAGATGCAGCCACTGTCCACACAAATACACCATTAACTTCAAAAAGTCCAATTAATCAGATAAGACTGAGCTGAACACAATTAATTCTATACCTCAAACCAACACACATGAGATCAATTAATAACTTCTATATTTTAACAACAAAATCACCTGATCTTTCTTTTGCCATTTGACATCCCATGCACTTGTAATTCTGGGGCAGAATTTTTCACCTGAAGTTTCTGTTGCAGTTATATTTGTGCCTCTAAATATAAAAATACAGATAGCTTTAGCAAGCTAGAATGGTGTCTCCTTCTGAGGACAGTCTTATTTGATATATCCACCTGTAAGCCTCACCTCTGTGCCTGGGTAGATTCTCCTAGGCAGTCTGATAAGATGCACGGAGGACAGGCAAAGACAGATCAAAGACAGCTAGCATGGCTTTCACGAAGGGAAAATCCAGCCTGATGAATCTTGTGGCTTTCTGTGACAGAGCAACAACATCAGTAGACAGGAGATGACATATGGATGTCATCTATCTGGACTTCTGCAAGGCCCTTGACATGGTTTCCCACAACATCCTACCCACCAAGTTGTAGAATTATGGTTTTGATGGGTGGACTGTTCAGTGGATAAGGAATTGCTTGGATGGTTGACTACTAACAGTCAATGACTTGAAGTCCTGATGGAGAGCAGTGGTAAGTGGTGACCCTCAGGGGTCCATACTATTTAATATTTTTATCATTTATTTAGATAGTGGAATCAAGTGCACCATCAGCAAATTTGCAGATGATACCAAGCTGTGTGATGCTGTTGACGAGCCTTCTGTTATCCAAAAGCACCCAGACAAGCTGGAGAGGTGGGCCCAGGTGAACTTCACAAGTTTTAACAAGACTAAGTGCAGGGTCCTGCACCCAGGTCAAAACAATCCTCACTGTCAATACAGGCTTGGGAATGAGCTGATAGAAAGCTGGTGGATGAGAAGCTGGACATGAGCAGTCAGTGTGTGCTTATGGACCAAAAGGCAAATCACATCCTTGGCTGCATCAAAAGAAGTGCGGCCAGCAGATCAGCTTTCTGAGCTTGAAGGTATGGATGTTGAACAGTGCAAATCCCCCATAATCCATGAAGAAGCAGTTAATGATCTGCTTCTGCACCCAGACACTCGTAAGTGTATGACTCTGGATGGCATTCACCAAGGGAGCTGGCAGGAGAGTTAAGCAAGCCTCTCCATCATTTTTCAACAATCCTGGTCCGCATGGGAGGTACCAGATAGCTGATGTGATGCCTATCTAGAAGATGGGCCAGAAGGAGGATTCAGGGAACTACAAGCCTGACTTTGGTACCAGGAAAGATCATGGAGAGGATCATCGTGAGCTCTCATGGCAATTACAGGGCATCCAAGGGATCAAGGGCTAACCAGCATGGGTTTATGAAAGGGAGATCTTGCTTAACCAACTTGATCTCTTTCTATGACTGTGTGACTCGCCTTCTGGATGGGGGAAAGCTGTGGCTGTAGTTTCCTTGGACTTTGGGAAGGCTTTTGACACAGTCTGCCACAACATTCTTCTGGAGAAAATAGCGAGTCATGGTAAGGAGAAATGTACCCTTCACTGTGTTCAAAATTGGCTGGCTGGCCGTTCCCAGACAGTTGATGGATGGGGTGAAATGTAGCTGGCAGCCGGTCACAAGTGGTGTCCCTCAGGGCTCAGTTTTGGGGCCAGTCTTGTTTAATATCTGTATTGATGTCCTGGATGTGGGTATTGAGAGCACTCTCAGCCAGTTTGCAGATGACACCAAATTGTGTGGGAGTGTTGATCTGCTTGAGGGCAGGAAGGCTCTACAGAGGAACTTGGGCAGGTTGGATCAATGGGCGCAGTAAGGCCAAGTGCCAGTCAGAACATCCCCAGACAATGCTTCAGGCTCAGGGGTGATTGGCTTGAAAGTTGCCCAGCAGAAAAGGACCATGGGGGTGCTGGTAGACAGTTGGCTTCGTATGAACCAGCAGTGTGCCCTGGTGGCCAAGAAAGCCAACAGGATCCTGGCCTGTATCAAGAATAGCGTGGTCAGCAGGAGAAAGGAAGTTACCGTGCCCTTGTATTGGGTCCTCGTGAGGCCTCATCTTGAGTACTGTGTTTGTTCTGGGCCATCATTAGAGAAAAGACGTTGAGATTCTGGAAGGAGTCCAGAGGAGAGCTACCAAGCTCGTAAGTGATCTAGAGAACAAATTGTATGAAGAGAGGCTGAGGGAGCTGGGCATGTTTAGTTTGGAGAAGAGGAGGCTGAGGAGTGACCTCATTGCTCTCTATAACTACCTGAAGGGAGATTGTGGAGAGGTGGGTGTTGGCCTCTTCTCCTTGGTGACTTATGACAGAACCAGGGGAAATCATTGAATCATTAGAAAGATTAGATTAGATGAGATCTTAGGAAGAATTTCTTTCCAGAAAGAGTGGTGAGGCACTGGAACGGCCTTCCCAGGGAGGTGGTTGAATCACTATCCCTGGAGGTGTTTAGGAAGCACACAGACATGGTGCTTTGTGGCAGGCATGGATGGGGTTATTTTGTGGTTTTCCATCCATCAGGTATTTAGGTATTTGTGGGTGATTCTAGAGACAGCTGCTTAGAGGACTAAAATTCATGTCATGAAAGAGTTTGTTAAAGAAATAATAGCATTATGACAAATGTCAGGCTTTAGAAAAATTATTGGGTGTTTCTAAAATTAAATAATCAGTTTCATTTTTAGCAGTTGTGACATTGGGTTGACAATAAACCATAAAGAACAGTAAAAAAATTCCAAGTGCTGAAATGGGACACCCTTGCAATAAATAACAGCTGCAAAGAGATAATAAGAAAAAGATTAAAAATATCACGTGATGTAATTTAGAGGGAGTAAACAGAGGAGCATTTTAATTTTGGATGATGTTATACAGACATTTACAGTCTCAGTTATCATTTGTGCAACACTAGTTTAATTGAAAGATGGCATTGTCAAGTAATTTAAAGAAAAAGGAAAAGATACACATTTCTAATTTTTGATTTTTATTATAACTCCATTAAATTGTTCTGGCTGAGTTTCAGATTTTGAAATGGGAATGTACCCTTGATTTAACATAGAGGATCTGCTAATAATGATAAGACAGTATTAAATTATGTAGTATGACAAAATCTTTGAAACTATCTTCAACTCAATTTCAGATGTTCTGCCCAAAAATGAGCCAGAGCGTTTTCTCGAAAAGATTCATGATGTGGACTTGTGAAATGAGGAGAGAAGTAGGAAATGAAGGTGAAGAAAGTCCTGAGAAAAGTCAGTTTTAGGGGGCTGAATAGAATTTTTTGTGCTTGCTGTTCCAGTTCTCTTTTGCTGTTTGATTACTTTTGGCTACAGGGATAAATATTTTTACCATGTGCAAACAGGTTAGTATCAAAGAAGTGTGTGCCTGCATGACGGTTTTACTCTCCTACAAGGAGTAGTGTAAAAAAAATTAGTGGAAAAAAAGTAGTGGAAAAAGAATTAGGGCGTGAAAAGTGGAATAGTTGAATTAGTATTTTGTTAGGGAAAATACAGTAAAAGAACAAGATTTTTAACTTAAAGACTTGCCAATTTTCAGTGCAGAAGTACTGTGAGTGCTATGGGGTGGTTATGCATTTAAAACCTACTTCAGTTTTATGAAACTGAGGTACAGTTCTGGTATCCCTACTTGTACAAAGTGTTCCTGACATAGTAGTTGTTCTCTTCCTTTAGGCAAAGCAGGTAACTACAATTACTGGACAAACCAGTTAGTTTTCTGATGGAATCATATTGTCCCTCAAGTCTGATGTTTGCAGCTAGGCGTTAGTAACTCTTGACTACAGGTATTCTCAGAGGGCTTTTCTTCCCGTGATTCTCTTCGCAAGAGTTGTTAAAATTGTATGAGATTTACTTGTCACTATTTAAAGTTTATAAATTATTTCATGAGCAGTCTAACTGTGTTATTATTTATTTTCCAGATAGTTTTCTTTTAAAAAAGAAAACATTGTCCACAATTGTTACCAAATATTTAATCTGCTGTATGTCTGTGTAAAATTATTTCATGCACATACAGGTAGAATAATCAGGCATCAGCAACTCCTCATATATGACATGTTTGAGTGGTGTACTCAACAATTGCTTGTCTTGCAACAGGAAAGAGGCACTAGCTTCATTAGAACTATTCAGTTGCTAGGTGTAACATGGGTCATCATAACCAAATGGACAGGGACAGTGTAGTGTGTTTGTATAAATTCAGCTTGGGGAGTGAAGAGGATTTTCCTTCCTCTGGCTTAGTTGCTAGACTCCCTGCATGTGACAAAAGCTGTATTTTGTTTCATAAAAATAATGTGTTGAGCACATAATAGCTAATTTAGAATAATGTGAAATTCTGTTGACTGCTATGCTGCTTATCAAATTGTTACAAAACATTTTGAATTGGAAAAGCTTTGACTCCAAAGAGAATAAATTGAATGTTAATGCCCTTAATTAAATTTTGCTTAATTTAAAAAAATGTAATTTGTATTGATTATGCTGCTGCAGTTCATTTGGAATTTTATTTTTAATTAAGATTCAGTAATCTTGTTTCACCTTCCAGAGCTATTTGTAAAATGACTGTGAAGAAAATGCATGTTAATTAATTTGACACTTACACATTTATTAAACCAAAATCTGGCCACTTTTTTTTCCCCTTTTGAAGATACGTTACACATAGTAATATTTTTTACGATGACAACAATCCTGTTTTACTTGGAGTTGTCTCTGTAAGAAAATCCCTAATATTGATGTACGTGCTTCTTTTTTGCTCTACCTGAGAGGCTGCTGTCTCTGCCTTCTGAAGCTGCTGGGTTGATTGCTGAAGTGCAGCATAAAGCTGTTACTTCATTCTCCGCCCTATAACTGTTCTGCGGCTTCTCACTATTAGCTGGTGTCTGTGAGCACTGAAGCATGATCTCAGAGTGGATGAACTCTCAATAATTCTTTGGCAAGTTTGTTGCAAGTTGATTATACTGCATAACTGTATTAGCTGAGAACATGAATGCTGTAAGGTGTATTGCTATTTCTTGATTCCCTTGTAACCTTTGTTGGTATTATCAGTTTGAAAAAAGAGTTTAAGAATATTGAGACAAAATTAATAATAAACATGCATTTATTTATAAGCATGCAGTAGTAAACATGGGATTTATTTCTACATTTGTGCATATGAAAAAGTCATGTAAACTGAAGGGCAGATAAGCTGAGCAGAAAGCGGAGCTGTAGAGCTAATTGTCTGGCAAAAGGCTGTACCTCAATACTGGTCTGGAATGATGAAGATACTAAGCTAGTTGTGGTCTTTGTAAGTATTTCTTATGACTAAAGTATTTTCCAAATGGTAGCCTCAAAGACCAGGTTTCAAACTTTGATTAACAGTTTACTTGAATTCATATAGAGGGATTGAACTATAGCTGACTCAGGAAGTCTGTTTTTTTGGTAGAAATTACTTCAGATACTGGTAAGAAAAACGCACCATGTTAATTCTGTCAATACAATTTGTAATAAAGGGACACCTTACTGTTGTCTACAGTTGCCTGAAAAAAAGATTCAGGCAAGATGGGTGTTGGTCTCTTCTACAAAATGAAAAGTAGTAGGACAGATGGCCTCAAGTTACACCATTACAATACTTATTTTGTCTAAAGGCTTGTCATACATTAGAACAGGCTCTCCAGGGAGGGGATTGAATCACCATCCCTGGAGGTATTTAATGTAAGTGTGGATTTGACACTAAGGGACATGGTTTAGTGGTGCACTTGGCAGTGATAGGTCATGGTTGGACTTGGTGTTAATTGTATTTTTTCAACTAAAACAGATTCTTTGATTACTTCCCTAAACAGCATCTTAAAAACATTGAGGTAATCATACCTTAATGTTATAGATGGAATCAAAATCATATTGCATCTTGACAAACTAGACAGAATCTGTGGTAATTTGTGAGTCTGTTTTCTGGGGTCACTCATTTCCATTCACTGTATCTCCTCAGATGTTTTATGATTGTATGACTGATAGGTTTTATTGTTCTTTATCATAAAATCATATCAGCAAGCAATTGTGAGTAGAGGTAATTGACAGTAGAATAACTTTTCTTCTGAAATTGTTTCTTCAGTGCCTTTGTATATGTGCAAACGGTTTTGTATTTGCCTAGCCTGTGCTTGTGTGGTTATGCTTGCCTTTCAAGCCTACATATGAGTAAGCATTTTTGAAGTAATTAACAATATTGCGTAGAAGAGCATTGTAAAGTGGCATATGTGCTTATTTCCCAGGCTTATTCATTTGCTTACCATCCTTATATAATGCACAGTGTTATAGCAGTCACAGTAGAAGCTATTAATTGGAAGGGCAAGTACACATGATTATTTACTGCACTGGGGACAGAGTTAGGCAAACCAGTTAGTGAGACCTTCCCATTGACTCATGATGTTTAGAAAGGACCCCCTTATGTTTAAACTCCTTATCAGATGTATATATATTGGTATATATAAGTATATATACACACACCTATATAGGTATATAAAGGTATATATAGGTGTATATATATACCTATATAGGTATATATAGGCATATATAAGATATGACATATATATGAGATATATATATACCTATATATATGATATGAGATATATATATATGATATGATATATATGTATATATGATACCAAGAATCTGTTGTGGCAAAGATTCTCTTAATCTTCAGAAGTAGCCTTAAGATCCAGTCTTGCAGCCTGCTGCTATGCAGGAGAGCTCAGTGGGTCCTGGGCTGTCCACAGTTTATGGAGTAAGATAATTGACTCAGAGTGTAACCTAAACCAGGTGTTAGTCTCTTCCGAATATGGCTTGAGTAATACATTGACTAGCACTGTGGTTAGGTGGCACATTGTATGAGTTAGCCCTTTCCTAATTTGTTATCTGTCTTCCCGAAATCCACATAGCAGGTGCATACCTTATGACTTCAGTGGTGATTAACTAAAGGGCAAGTTATGAAGAAACTGCACCACCACAACTGTGGACACTTTACAGCTGTAAATAAGACTGGCTTTTATTGAACAATAATGAATTTGAATCTTTTTTGTGCACAATGTGCAGATGTTAACGTTAAAAATACAGTTTGTAATGCAAATGCCTTGATTTGCTTTGCATTATATAAGTGAGTTGGTGATTTAAAATTTTTAAAAATGTTTTGCATTGCTCTCCGTGTTTCAACCCCTCCTGTAAGACAAGTAAAAGCACTTGAAATACATGAATATGTAGTAGAAAAACTGAAGGAATAATCAGGTGATCATATGTGACTGCATTGATACTGTGGATCTAATAAATGAGACACATGAAATTTATTCATATGATAGGACTTACAAAAGCAAGTTAGAATTGATACAGTTGTTTTCTCAATATTAGTTGTAAATGAGAAATTGCAATCAGACAATTAAGTTTGTTTTTTTAATGCTTTTTAATTTCATCCTTAAGGAGATTAGTAGATGACATTTTGCATTAGTATGAGGTCATACATTTCATAGCTGAATAAAGCAAGTGGGCTGTGCTTGATTCAGTAAATCCAGTAAGAGAAGTTGTGCTGAGTTGGGCTAAAGGGATTCATGTTGCATTTGTTATCTTACTCCTTTGATAACTGTAGTGAACAGAGGGATAAATGCAAATATTTTCATGTCATTTCCATAATTGTTTGGCCATGTCAATAAAAATTACTAGTTATAAATTCTGTTCTGTGCAGAGACTGAAAGACTCTGATAAATAGCTTTGTAGAAGACTGAATATAAACCAGGTGATACACAGATGTGTTGTTTCTTGAGGGCTTCCCTAGTGTTGAAAGCTTACAAAATTTCTTGAAATCTTAAGTAGAGTAAAATGAGGGAAAGCTGCATTTTTAGAAAAGATTTTTCCATACCAGTATGCTACGGTAGCTTACTACAGGCAAAATGAGAAAACAGGTTGTTTGTTGGATGAGAATGTGTCATTTGTAGTGATAACTGTTGGAAATAGAAATTAATGATTTTCTTGTATTTACTCTTAAAAAAAAAGACATTTTTATAAAGTGCAGTGTTCTTGAATATCTTAGCAGTTCAAAACTTTCTGGATCAAGATAGCACTTAGATTATTCACAGTGTTTTATGAATCTCATGTGATTTGGTGAATAACAGAGGCTGCTGCAGGACCATCAGTCAGTATTACGACGAACAAGGTCTTGTGTGCTGAAGCTGTGTTGTACTTACTTTAGATTGGCTGTCAAGTGACTCCTCCACTTCATATATGCTATTTTACTTTATATACTTTCAGTATTGTTTAATCACTGTTTAAAAACTACTTAGCCTCACTACTTCACTGCAATAATAAAAGTATACACACAACTTTTAAATGAATGATAATTCTGAACAGCAATCAGGAGCTCTCTGTAAGGCAAATTCTAAACAAAATCTGCATTCTTTTTTTTCAAATCTGAAAATACACTTTTATCTCCTGTGTAAGTAAGCATTGTTAGACCTCCTGCCTTCCATTCTTTGGCTCTAAAGTTTTTCTGTAGATTTTCTGTGAACATTCAATTCTCAGAGCATTCAGTTAGGTTTTTACCATTATGAATGGGTCTAGATAGCAGAAAAGATTCATGATTGACTGGTCATTTTTAATTCCCGCTTCATTTATTGGAAAAACAAATACAAAAAACTTCCAAGTTCATGAAATAGCTAATTGAAGATTTCATAGTCTTATGTATTTCATAAGGTTACCTTCTAAGATGCAGTTTTCAAAATGGGTGGTTTGCCTTAATGAAGACTAGTGAGATGGTAATTCTAATAAACCATGGGTGAAATTACCGCAGCCTGGCCAGCAGTCTTAATGCAAGTTGAAAGACGGCAGAAGGTCAATGAGCAATTGCTTTGTTTGATTTTAAAGGATCATTAGTTTATTATGCCATTTTGTGGCTTCTTCTGTGTTTTCTCATAAGGACTGTTTTCATTAGCATTTCCTGTGCACTTCCTGTGGGCTAGGACTTGTGTAATTATGTAAATTCTTTGGCCATAATTTTAAGAGAATAACTATGTCTTTAAGACTTCTGATTCATGATAGCGTTTCCCATCAGTTTTGTTTTTCCTGAGTCCATCCTGACCTTTTCAATCCTTGCACGTATAATTTCTGACTGACAGTCTTCTTGTAAGATGCACAAAACGTTAAATTATTCACAGCTGTCACTTCAGAATGTCAGGAAGACACCCATATTAATACATTTCTACCCAGGAACAGTTGTTCTCATAGGAGTGTCCTATCTAAAATTGTACATAGACTGGGATTTCTGTGTGGTTGTTGAAATACTTTTTGCTTGTGAAGCTAGAAAACAATATATAATTCTAGGAAATGTCTTCAATGTCTTGCATTTAGGCAATAGAGGTGTATGTAGTGCTGCTTTGGTGAAACTTAATGTGGTATACATGTGTAGCTTCAGAGTCTTCTCCCAAAGATTTAGAATGTTACTTACAGGAGCATAAACTTTGTGAGTCTTGAAGACATTGCAAGATGAGGAAGATGGAGAACTTTCATCTTATAGGAAGTACCATCTTCATGTTCTTTATCAATCCTGAAACCCTTTATGCAGAGGATAGCAACATACCTGTTGTCACATGGTCACAAGCAGCCTCTTTATAGTCAAATGTATCTTCTCATAAAAAAACATTTGAAGGTGGCTTCAGTCTTTCACTTGGGCCTTTATCTTGTTAAGTATGTAGGGAGAATATTCTTAGTACACCTATCCTGATGATGATAATGCCTACTTAGTAAGTCCTGGTTTGGCTTAGATATTTAGCTCTTTTCTCTTTCTGAAGACAGAAGTGATGAGGTGCTGTGTGGAGGTTTGGATCAGATGATCATTCATGTTCCCTACCAGCCTGTGTGATTCTGTGGTTCTGTGAAGTGCAAGTAAGAATTCTGTATAAAAAAGTCCAGATTTTTAGGACAAGATTTGAAATTATTTTACTTGAAGATAGAGATTAAGGTGTGAGGCTTTTTTGTTTGTTTTTAAAAAATAAATAGTGGTGAGCAAATAGTGGTGAGAGTGGAAATGAAATAAAGAAGAAATATCCACTGTGTCTGAACATTTCTTCTAGCAGTTGCTTCGTTACTCGTGTTGCTGCTTACAACTTTGACATTTCTCTTTTTTGGCAGATGAATATTTCTGCTTAATCATATCACCAATGTATTTTAATTGGTTAACTCTCTGCTACTAAACTCCAGGAGATACTGATATTTTGTCATCGTTCCTATTCTTTCATTCCTTTTCAAATTGTTCCTGTTACCATACAGTATAGATGAGTATTATAGATAAAAACTGTCATTGTACTGAGACCTTGTATACTATCTGTGCAAGGGCAAGACAAAAATTACAGCAATTTGTAACTTAAAGAGTGTTGTTTTCTCTGCTGTCTTTAACTTGCAGAATTTTAGTGAAAGTAGCTTTTAAAACTGGCAGAATGAAAAAACTTGGTGTTAGGGTAATCAGAACTTGCTTTTATTCATAGAATCAGGGAACCGTCATGGCTGGAAAGGACCCTCAGGATCATCAAATCCAGCCCTCTCAACATCCCCCTAACCCCTAGACCATGGCCTCAAATGCCCTATCCACTCAGTTTTTAGAAACCTCCAGGAACAGTAACTCCATCACTTCCCTGGGGATCACCCCTGTACCAGTGCTCAAACACTCTCTCAGTAAATAATTTCTTTGTAATATCCAATCTAAACCTCCTCTGATGCAACTTGAGGCCATTTCCCCTTGTCCTATCATTAGCAATTAGTAATTTCACTCTGACATTTCGGGCAAAGGCCATGCCATGCCACCCAAAGGGGATAATAATAAGAAGAAGGACATGGCAAGTCTGCCAGGAATGATAAGGACCTGGTCAACAAATCTGATGGCAAAACCAAGAAGAAGTGGTTTAAGGGGAAAGCAAGAGACAAGTTGAACAACCTTGTCCTGTTTGACAAAGCCAACTGTGACAGACTGTGAAAAGATGTGCACAACTACAAGCTCATCATGCCTGCAGTTGCCTCAGAGTGACTAAAGATTCGAGCTTCATAGCCAGGGCTGCCCTCCAGGAGTTGCTCAGCAAATGTGTGATCTAACTGGTGTCCAAACACTGAGCCCAAGTGATATACACTATAAACAAGAAAGGTGGAGATGCACCTGCTGCATGGGAAGGTGCAAGTGGAGCTCCTCCAGTGACTCATCAACAGTGTGTCATATATAGATACACAAAATAAAATTGCTAAATTTTTCTTTGAGATTTTATTAAGAATAAATTGTAAGTGTGATTTATTTGTCCATTTTACCTCAGACTTTCCATCTTGTTGTTTAAAAAAAACCCAAAAGACATTATGAAAGTTGGCAAGACCATTATTTATGTTTCCAAGGTGGTGGTCTTATACTGTGTGTACTGCTGATTATATTTTTGAGTACAAGGAAATCAGAGCCCCTACAGATCAAAGATTAGAGGTCATAGGGATAGATTAAGGTTAAACACGTGATACGAGATGAAATTACCTACTGAGATTCTATTACCACATCGTAAAACTAGTTAAGATAAAGCATTTGTGTTTTTGCTTGTGGAGGAACAAGGAGTGAAGGGAATTTAGGCTATAATTCTATTTACTCAAGCCTTTCTAAGTGTATTCAACTATTTGTAAACTTCTCTAATATGAGATGCTCCAGCAGGGGTAATAGCACATTACCTGTAACACCAATACACTGTAGTATAGAAAAAAAAAATAATTATATTAGAAGCATTAGTTTCTTCTCAATTGTGATAAAAATACTAAAATACCTATAACTGTGAATTGAGTTATAAATCAAATAACCAAGAAGAGATCTGGATGCTATATAAGACCATATTGTTAGATTTTTTCCGAATAGTTATATAATTTCATAATCAGACAGTTTGTATAGATTGGATACAAGGTTCTTTCCTAATATCTTGTATATCTTTCATTTTGGCAGTTGCCAAAATTCAATATCTATTTCAAGGAAAAAGAAGTATGTTAATAATATACCAATTGAAGAGCAAACATTTTCATGTGGCACGCAATTGAAAGTGAGATTATGCTTATAAATTTGTCTTAAGAGTAAAATGAGATGAACAACTTTATTTTCCAACTCTTGGAGCAGAAAAAACCCTAAAATCGCATTTTTTATCTTCTTCATATATTTTTTATATACCTCTCTTTGCTGACAGTTCTTTGAAGAACAGGAATGACATTTGGGGTCTATTAGAACTATGTCCTAGCAATGCAAATAACTGAATATCAGTGAGATACTATATTCAAAATGCTTAATTGCAGCATGAGCTCTGATTTTATTTTAGCTGCTCATCAGCAGAGGGCAATATAGCTTCACATTTCCTTGATGGGATTTAATTTGTGGATCTTTTTATTTCTAGTTCTAAGTAAAAAAGAACCTACTTGTAAATACTGAGAAAATATGTGAACTAATGATGAAAAAGCAATGAGCTGTGGTATTAGTATTGCTTATGCACTTTCAGAAGGCTGTATAAACTTCCTAGTAGTTGTACCCTATGGGAGGGGCACTCTAAGTTCATAAGCAGACAGATAATAACCAGGCAGATAATGTCCAGACTTTATCCAGATGGCACAATATACTATTGGTTTATACTGGACTACCTGATGCACCCATAGAAATTAGCTAGTGCAAACTTGCAGTGTTTTCTTTTTCCTTTTCTGTTTTTTTTTTTTGTTTTTTTTTTTTTTTTAACCTTAGGACAGATTCCTACAAAGGTTGTAAAGCCTTTTATTGTGTCTTTTTAATTCTGATTTGGTTTTGCTTTGGAATTAAATCCCTCACAGTGCATTTTATACTGAGTAGCTGTGTTGTAAATTAAGTGTAGTAAGAAGCTGTGCGGTGATAATTAAGAACAAGTAAATTCAGGTTACCATTACAACTCATTCATTCTGTATGTTCTGATGTGTTTTGTTTTATGAGTAGATGGAAAAATCAGTCTTTACAGACCATGGGAAGTATGTGTACCATAACCTTTTAGTGTACACCATGTTAATACTAATCTGTTAATGATAATTACTTGAATTTGATACTACCTTTTCATTTAGTTCTTTCATAATGTGTCGGGAATCCTTAAATGAGTATTAATGTTTGACAAATGTATTGTTTTTTTTAGAACATACTTTTTTATTTTTGATGCTTGTGAGGCATATTCAGAAAGACTTAAGACATACGGTTTCTTGTTTTTCATCTTCTCCTTTGGGCATCACACACTGAAAGAGTACTTTACTGTCAGAGCATAAATACAATTCCCACTAATAGCCTGGGACAGGCAGCATTTACTAGTGCTAAAACATGAGGCTAGGATTAAAAGATTCTGAGTTGTAGCTCCAGTTCTGCTTGTGGCTTGCTGCATTACCGCGGGCAGTTGCATCTATCTCGTTAGTTTTGTTTCAAATGCAATGGATAATGCTGTTTTTCCTCTATTGCTGAAAATTTTAAAAGATTAATTTGCCATTGTTTAAGCTACAATATTTAAAATGCAAATAACAATAGAACTCTGTTAAATGCTGCATGCAGATAAAAATGGCAGAACCGATGAGAAAGAATATATGTATAATGTAGCTTTTGCATTTAATTTTTCACATGGGTATTTCTGCTCATGTGTGATATAGTTCCAGATTTGCACCTAATTTTAGGATTCAATTAAATCATTCAGTCTGTGATGCTATCACTGTGTTGCAAAGTGGGACAATTTAGACTAAGAAATTAAAACAGAAGCAGTAATTATTATGGTTTTAAAAATTTTATGTAGACAAAATGTGGAATTTTCATGAATAAATATAGTGCTGGTTATATCTTACAACATACACAAAGAGTCAATTAGTGCATTGTTAGATGGTCAAAATAACCATACTATGCATATGCAAATAAACCTAGCAGTGGGTACATTAGGTGGTTTAAAAATTTTCTTTCTAGCTTCTTAGAACTTGAATTTCCTTTTTGCTAAAAGCTTTGCATCATTTATGAATAAAAACAATAATTTTAGTGAATGCAGACAATTTTATAGACATCTCACTGCAGCTGGTGATTCTATTATTGAGTATAAGAGGGTTAAGTATGAAAAAGGAAGAAGCTAGCATAATAAAGCGAATGACTTGCAGAGATAAATCATTCACATGTATGTGAACATTTACTATGTCTTCACAGAGAGATGGTGACTTCTTAAAATGTACTAACCTGGTAATTTATCATACTGTCATGTCCCCAGGCACTTGGCTTTGTGACATGTTCTGGGACAAAGGAGAATATTGTTTTCTAGTAATTTTGGTGTTTAAAACGTCCTTGCTATTCAAATGCTTTTAATAACCAATTATGTGTGTCAGCACTGTTTCGTAATTACTACATATGTGATATTGAAAGAATGACAAAAGAGCTTCACTTTGGAGACTGTAGAAAGGTTAAGACATAACTAATACTAAGTGCATTTCCATGAAAATACAAAAAATACCTAGCTAGAGTGCTTATTTAACACAGTGAGTGATTCATGGCTAATGAATTTAGTGAGGCTTTTCTTAGGTAGGAATGCACTAAATACGCTTTCAACAGATACTGCTTGAGTTCCCTCTTTCTCTCTAACACACATCTTAGAATATTGAAGAATGTAGTTAATGAAGGAAGTTGATAAACTAGTCATGAATAAATGTTTCTGAACTATCTTGTTCTGATTAAAGTAATGATGTGATGTTTCCGTTGTCAGATGTGATGTTCTTGTTGTCAGAAATATAACTTGATCTGGTGATTCCGTATTTTTTTATTTTAGGTAGTTATATTTAAACTAGTCACATTTTAACAATACAAAGGTTGTATTTATTTTTTAACTTCATATCTCAAACTTCATTTAACTAGTTTATAATGGAACTCTTTTTTTTTTTTTGTAAAATTTTACTGCAAGAGGAAAATTACAGCCAAAAGAGTGAAATTTTCTGTTATGTGAGGTTACTTTTAGTTTTCTTTCTGGCAACTGCAATTAGAAATTAATGCAATGCAGTAATTTTTGGGACATGAAATAGTGCTACAGTTGTAAAATAAATTTCATACTTCTGTGTGATTATGAGATCGCGTAGATTATTATGATAAAACCATTCCCAACGCTTATTGTATCTATGTAGAATTGGCAAATAGTAAAGATAACAGCAGGGATACTTGTTCTGTGGTTTTGTTGTTTTGTGGGTTTTGTGTCCCCTCATTTTTTATTTCCTCTCCCACAATTTTTTTTTTACTTTCTTGATTAAGTTAGACTGTATCAGTTTTCTGATTTCAGAACAGTTGAACCCCTTTTATTGTCTTGATTGTGCCAGACAAAAGACTGTTCGAAAAAAATATGATTTATTTAGGTAACAACAATTTTGACATGTGCCACTTACCAACTGATTGTGATTTGTGCCTAACACTTGATCAGCTCTGCTCTGAAGATGAGAATATAAAAATTCCAGAACACTTGCCTTCTGTTGCTTCACGTGCAGAATTTGAGATAAGCATTTCCCTAGATGTGATGAAGTGCTTGATTGTCTCTGGTTATCATCCCAAATGATACTCCCCTTCTTCCCTTGAAAGAAGCTGGAGGAGGAATTAATCTTAAAAGAAAATTAACATTTTCCTTCTCACATGATTGACAATTTTGCTTCCTTTTGTGCTTGCTTTGCTTTGCTTTGCATTTAAGACAGTGTATTCAATTGCACTCGTTTAGTCCTTTACTGAATGTATGCGCAAGGTGAGACATGCTACATGTATGATGTATCTGCAGATTTGACTGTCTTAATGATATTATGTAGAAGTGATTTTAAGGCAAGGTGAAGCAGAGTGCAATTCTCTGTACAAGGGAAGGGAAAGTTGAGGAAACAATGCCCATATAAACCATCAAGATAGAAGCAAATTCCCTACTTTCTGCAGAGAGAATGGTTGCTTGGGCCTCAGCGTGATTGTTACAGCATCTTGTTCTTGGGGATCATCTACCAAAAGGCTGTATTTTCTCTGTGGTGTGCTATTGGTTGCCTGTTACATTCTATTATCCTTAATGCTGGCTTCAGGTCTGATATGTAGATACTAATTTGGTATACGGATTTTTGACATGTGCTTGATAAGAATGAAAGGCTGACACAGAGCTATGTATCTGTATTTCACAGATTCCCAGAAGGGTGCATTATGATGATTAATGAGAGGAATACGACAGTCCATTACCAGTTTCATGTCAGTCTGCAATACCACTGTGCTGTGATAGGAATAAGGATGTGTAATCTGGAATGCCTCCTAAAAATAAAATGAAATTTTATGCCTCACATGAGGACAAGGATGAAATCATCTACAAAGTCAATTTAAATGGATTTGGCACGTGGTATTCTCAAAACCATGAAGAATAATGCTTTTTAGTAGTGAGGTTTCATGTTTGTGCTTCCACCAGGGGTTTTCCCTGTTATACAATATCATTGACCTATCAGATTTCCAAGATGGACTGCTATAAGAATTTAATCTTTTTAATGTAGGTTTTATGCACAGATTTTTCTTTTGTATTGTATGCATAGTTGTTTAATATGTTTTGAACCTTTTGTTTGTTATGGGAAGTATGGATGATGGAAATTACTGGGTAAAACTGAGTATGTTTTTTCATGTTACTTAGTTGTATGACACTATTTAAAATATATTCTGTTTGAAGTTTTATCTTGACATAATTTAAGTGTATGCTCACTATTAATTTGATATAATTTCAGACTTAAGGTTAAAAAGGATTGTGTTGTCTCGTGTTTATAATATTTTCTCATTTTATTGATGTCCATGTTTTGTGACAGCTGATAATTAATTTCCAAATCAAATTATCTTCTCTGCCTGAATCTATTAGAGCATGTTAAGGAAATGCTATTTGGTGCATGTTCTCTGAGGCTATATCAGATGTCTTTTCTTTCAGTTTTGCTGTCTTAATGGAAGTAATCTCAGCACTGCTGGGTTCCCTGGCATTTTTGAATCAAATCATTGCTCTTAGAGAGAAGGCTGGTGCTTTGTAGAAAATGGATGATCTTTTATTTTGCTGTTGGAGTCTTCTTTTCTGGAGATATTGAAAACCCTCCTGGACATGTTCCCCTGTGACTTCATCTAGTCGATCCTGCTCTGGTGAGGGGATTGCACTAGATGATACTTTAAGGTCTCTTACAATCCCTAACATTTTGTGATTCTGTGATGTAGGAGAGGTGAGCCTTACTAGTGAATTCGTCAGAAGCAGACAAAGTTTTGGGAAAAAATCTGAAAAATTTTATATTTCTTAAAGCCAGTTTTGATAACTTCTTCAATATGATATTGAGACGCTGTTTTTAACTGTGAGGGGCTACAAATATGGCTATTAAAAAATCTTCAGTGCAATGACATGTAAATGGTTATCAGTCAAACAGAGATATCCTACTATGCCATATTTCTTCTTTTAATTTGTAGCTTTGTGATATATCATTCAAGATTTGCTTCCAGTACATATAGGACTGTTTCTTTACTTCAAAATAGAGTCATGAACAATGCTTGAAACAGTTCAGTAGGTGGGAACTACCTGATCACAGTGCTGGAGGTGAGAAATTTAAAAACAAGTAGAGATATTAATGAAAACATAATACCTTCCATGTATACTATATTTCAATGAAAAGTGTACGCTAAGCAGTTTTAAACTTTTACCTCACTTTCCAAATAAAAAATGTTGATAACTTTGCAGAAATCATTCAGTAAATACAGTTATTTTTACAGTGCATGTCCCAAGCTACAGAAGAATGGTGTTGATGATTTTATTTTCATCTTTGAATTTCATGAGAAACAGTGATTTACGTCAACAGCTCTTATTCTTATGGAAAACCATGTTGTCATTCATGTAAACAATTGCATATAGCTATAAAACAGACAAGACCATGTGTCTTATAAGAGAAAAATAGGGCTTGTGATTATTTTTCATTTAGCAATCTAAATCCTATATTTCTGAGCTTAAAATAGCTAACAGGATTGGCATTGGAAATATATGTGTGCAGCAAAATATAAAAATTTTATGCATAAAATGCACTGCAGTTTTCAAGAAGTAAAATAGAGGAACGTTTCTGAAATACTGATTCTAGGAGTATGATAATAAAAATGATTTTTATATTTATAATAAAGGAGGAGAAAGAGACCTGAGGGTTCTAGTGGACAGCAAGACGACTATGAGCCAGCAATGTGCTCTTGTGGCCAAGAGGGCCAATAGCATCCTTGGGGGGGGTATCAGAAGGGGAGTGATCAGCAAATCGAGAGAGGTTCTTCTCCCTCTTTACTCTGCACTAGTGAGACCACATCTGGAATCTGATGACACCACTGTGTCCAGTTCTGGGCTCCTCAGTTCAAGGACACAGAGCTGCTGGAGGGTGTTCAGCATAGAGTAAGATGGTGAAGGAAGTAGAACACCTCCCTTATGAGGAAAGGCTGATGGAGCCAGGTCTCTTTATCTTGGAGAAGGGGAGGCTGAGAGGTGACCTCATTGATGTCTATAAATATATGAGGGGTGAGTGTCAGGAGGATGGAGCCAGGCTCTTCTCGAGGTCATTTGGTAATAGGACAAGGGGCAATGGGTGCAAGCTGCAACATAGGAGGTTCCATATCAATATGAGAAGAAACCTTCACAGTGAGGGTAACAGAGCATTGGAACATGCTGCCCAGGGGGGTTGTGGAGTCTCCTTCTCTGGAGATGTTCAAGACCTGCCTGGATGTATTCCTGTGCAACTTGGTCTAGGTGATCCTGCTATAGCAGGGGGATTGGACTAGATGATCTTTTAAGGTGCCTTCTGATCCCCAATGATTCTATGAAATGCCAAATAAAAGCGTTCTTTGTCATAGGCATTTAATTAAGGAATTTAAGCTTACCTCTCCTATTTGCATGCCTTGGACAGTTCCACCAACCTTTATTGACACTGACAGCTTTATTTACCTGGTTTGTCTGATTTACACACATTGATGTAATCTTTAAGTTCTGGTGCATCTTACTGTTGTTGTATGCTGTTGGAATAGGATTCCTTCCAGTTTTCTTTTGGAATGTGAGCCTGTGACAGCTTTGGCTGGAATTCTGCATACTTTTTTCTATCCCTTTTGCTTTTTTTCATCAGGTGGACTGTGAGCTTGCTGAAGTCCATTGCATAGACACATTTGACAGTCTAAGCCTTGTTTTCTCCATGACTTCTCTTTGATTGTGTCTCAGTGAACATTAGAAGGCATTTTAATTGTATCTTGCCCTTATATTCTTTCCTTTACTCGCTTTGCTCATTCTTACTTGTCTCTTGGTCAAGAATCTGTTATGTGTTTCTAAGGGAGAACCTTTCAGAAATAGTTTTGTCACCAAAGCAACAAGATATATTGTATTTTAAATTTTCTATATCAGGTATTACAGCTACAAAAACCTGTTATCAATTTAGTTCCAAATAATCATTTTGAACTGTTTCATCTGTATTTTTAAAGAGAAAAATCAGTTTCTTATGCATTCGTTGAAGACTTAAAAGATTAATGTAACTGTAAACAGTGCAAAAACACCATGTTTTTGTTATTGGCATTTAATAAATTAGTCCTAAGTAATGGAAAATATATTTAACAACTGAAAATACCAAATGCACCATACTTAATTTTTGAGAGCCACATGTGAATATATGTTGGTTTCTTTTGTGTAAGACTGTCTTTGCCGAATGATGAAACAACCAGAGAAACTAAGGTCATGCGTGTTCTTGCCTAAAGAGAACTCTGTGTAGGGGATAGGGGAACGGGAACATGTTTGTTGATTCAGTGATAGAAGATTTTGGAATTAAGTGATTTTTTAAAAAGACTTGCAAAGATGCATCTGTTGCCAAGGTCCATTATTGTTGCTGGTTATGAAAATGCTGTTTTCAGGAGTTATGTTACAGGAACCAAGAGAGGAGATGTGAAAAAGTACTAGAAGACAAAACAAAATTACTAATTATGCTGAAGAGAAAAGAAAACCAGACAGTCCTATGTATCTGTCCTATGCTAAATTTCCTAGCCTTCATTGGAATGTAATATGCTTGTGTTACATGATAAATTTACTTTTGACAGCAAAGTCTTACTGAACAGATGATCTAAATAGATGTAATAAAAAGCATGTAAAATGTGTATTTTTATAATCAGGATGACATTAACTTTTTGTCAGACTAAGAATAATCTTTACTAAATATGAATAAAAATATCAGTGGTGAATGGAGATGAAAGTTTCAGCCATATTTGATCAAAAGGATGAGGTGCACTCTAATATGGGTTTGTTGAAACCTGGTTGTGGCTCAGATATTAAAAGTAGTTGTTTCATAAATATAGCAGGAGAGCTAAACCCCCTTGCATTCTTGCTAGCTATCAGATATTAGAAGGTCTGGGGGGCTGCTGAATCTGGCTCTTGGATTTTGAGTAGCTTATTGCTGAGGTCAGGATTAAGGTTAAAACAAGGCTGCATATCAGGAAGGTACCAGCAATGGTTTGAAGTTGAGGCAGGGGAGGTTTAGATTAGATGTTAGGAAGAAATTTTTTCCAGAAAGAGTAGTGAGGCACTGAAACGGCCTTCCTAGGGAGGTGGTTGAGTCACCATCCCTGGTGGTATTTAAGAAGTGTGTAGACATGGTGCTTCGTGACAGGCATGGAGGAGGTTATTTTGTGGTTTTCCACCAACCAGGTATTTAGGTATTTGTGGCTATGGTTGGACTTGGTGATCTAATAGGTCCTTTCCAGTCATGTTTATTATGTGTTTTAAGCATGCATGAGAGAGCTAAAAGGATAGAAGAGAGATGGGGAAAAGAAACCAGAGAAAGAAAACATAGAGAGCAGGCAAGACAGTCAGTACCAGAAATCCTAGTGATGTCTGTATGTCTGTTGGGTCTTCTTGATCTTTTATGTGACAGGTCAGCAAAATTCTTTCATCCTGGTATCCCTTTTATAGATCGGGGAATTTTCTAATTGGCGTGAAGAGCAAAGTGGGACTGGCTCCAATTCACATGAAGGGCAAAGCATGGCTGGCCTATAGATGGTGCTTCTTGAGACCATGATTGCTCATGCTTCACTGGGGTCCCCCTGTCAGTTGAGGGACCCATGTGGAGCATCTGTCCCTGACAGCACGTTGGTCTGCCACCTCTGCCCTTCCCTTATGGTCTCTACCATTGGCGCAATCAGGTATGGCTGAAGGGGAGAAAGAAACATCTTTTCCAGTATGTTTTGCTGCACCTTTGTCAGTATTTGGGGTGCCTGTCAATGTCTCCAGATGTCAACGGTTTCTTGAGTGGGCAGCGGTGCAGTTAACTTTGGTGTTTATATTTGCTTGCAATATTTTACTTTATGTTGCAGTAATTTACTCTTCATATTAAGAGTTATATTATTATTTATGGAATTAATTGGTATAAAAATATAACATGAGTAAATTCACTATGCATTTTAAGAGAAGTTTTATTGTTGTCATCAGAGCACTAAAGAAGAAGGTGCTTGAGGGCATGTAGGATGGGAAGAAATCATCCTGGCTGTGATTTTTATAAATTTCTTGGTTAACATTATCAATGTATCTTTCTTAGGTGCCTTAGGGAAGCCAGTGTTTACTTGTTAGAAACCTCTGATATGGTAATCCACA
This sequence comes from Upupa epops, assembly GCA_013397515.1. Taxonomy (NCBI): domain Eukaryota; kingdom Metazoa; phylum Chordata; class Aves; order Bucerotiformes; family Upupidae; genus Upupa; species Upupa epops. The sequence goes on along the minus strand of VZRI01012060.1, from coordinate 55,795 downwards.
GTCAACTTTCAAATAGCTACTGGCTTTTGCTGTGTAAAGAAAATGCAGTTTCTTATTATTGAGAAAGATATTTATTGATGGGGATGGTGAGGTCTTTTGGCCAATAACATTGTTTGCGAATTATGCTCTTACATACTTCTAGAAACTGCAGTACATAAATGTCTGTGTATTTAGATGTAGAAGGACTTCTAAAAATCAGTCTTAAGGGAAATTTATACATGAGATTGTACACGTTAAGATTTAAGTCACTCGGTTAACACATTCCAGATGCTAAAAATACTTAAACACTTAACATACTTAAGTACTTAAAGTTATTAAATATTGACTTTAAACTGAAATCAAGACTAAAAATGTGTTAGTTAATCTTTGGTAGTGCCATAATGTAATGGAAGTACCTGAATTAATTGTGCCTGAGTTCTCTATGGAAACAGTAGAATTTCTGGGGACCAGTTTAGACTGTTCTAAGTACAAAAACTTTAAATTCAGCAGTTACCTGAACAGGATATACACAGGCTGGTTGGTTGTGAAAAAATAGGTGCAAGGAGAGGGCGTTTCTTATAGGCTTTCTCTGGATGACACTATTCACACTGTTTGAAACTATGTATAAAAAAAATTCTAACACTAGTCCAGTATAATCATCCAGCAAGAAGAAAGGTTGTCACAGGTTTTTTCTTAATGTGCGAATTATTTGCTACTTTGATGCTTCTGCTGTTAGAAACTGAATAGTAATAGAGACTTGCAGTTGAGCTTAAGTATGAATAGCTGCTGAAACTGACATAATTTCTGAGATTTTTGAGGAGAGTTTACCTTTTCTGTCACAGATCACTTACAGATAAAGCAGTACTTATCTTGCAGGTCTAGCTGATTAGCAGGGAACCAGAAACAGACTTGGCTTGTTACAGAATTTCTACAACACAAGAGAAATACAGCTAAGTCACATATATTGGTTTGTGTTTTTTTGTTTTCTGTTCTGGTTGGTGGTTTTGTTTTTGTTTTTTTTTTCATCGTTTTGAGGGGAATTTTGGATTTTGTTTTCTGTTTAGGTTATTTCAGTGGATTTCCTTTGGCTTTTTTGTGTGTGTACTGTTTATGGGCATTCTTCTAGTACTAGATTTGTTGTCTTTACCACAGACTCTACTAACTCTTGCTTCTCCATTCAGACGTTTTACACTTAGAAGGCACATTTACAAGCTTCCAGAAAGTGTAGTGCTGCATATACTACAGGCACATTACATTTCTTTTTATGAAATCGCAGCCAAAAATATTTTAAAAGCCCTTATTTTTACAACACACTAAAATAAAGATGCCTTGAAATCGTTCAGTACGGTAAAATACTGTTTGGTGTTAGATTGGTAGACTTTTTTTTATTTAATCAGCTGTTAACTACATCTGTCATCACCTTGTTAATTACAGGTGTTTTAGGAAAAGTTGTTTACACAAATGGTTGTATTTCTTTAAAAGCCACTGCTAGCACAATGTTCAAAAGTATTAAAGATATTTAAAAATTCTGCAAAATATTTTGGCAAATGCAACACAGTTTAGCAGTTTTAAGATTGTATTACTGATTTAACATTGTATTACATTTTCACTGAGGAGCTTTACTGTGAGATTAGCAATTTAGTTTGCATTCTTGTCCCAGTTGTTTCTCTAAGTAGCTCTTTTAATGAGGAACCTGTCATACTGATAAAAACAAGGTAAATGCACTTTATTCAATGATAACACCTTACTAGGTCATTAGGTCATTCTTACACTGACCAATTCACCCCTGTTATTTTAATATGTAATCTTTAATTTTACTAACAGATGCATACTTGCCTACAGAACCTTCCTCCATTAACAAGATTAACTTCAGAGCTTATAAAGTATAGTCTTACTCATTTAACAGAGCTTGTAAAGTATAGTCTTTTTTTGAATGTATTCATTAATATACTTTGTATGGTTTAAGAATTTGTAGAATAATCTAGGAAATTCCTTTTAGGTGCTTTTGTAATATTTTCATCATGACAATGATAAACTTATTTGCAGGAGTATTGGAATGATAAAATAATTATTTAGTTCCCATTACTATCTGCATTTTACAGCTGGGAAACTTTAAGCTCAGAAAGTTGAAATATTCTGTGATTTAAAATATCCAATATGAGATGTCAATGACTTGCATTTAGATTTTAGCATTTTCCTGCAATGCCTTGAACAACAGTTTAGCTGATTTAAACTGCAGGCATAGTAGCTCATCACTTCTGAAACTTCTTTTCTGTAATAGTTTATTTGCTGCTGTTCATGAAAAATTGAACTTAGTGGTTAGTCTGCCATCTCACAGGAGCTCCTTGACTGAGTAAAGGGAAGAATCAATTTGTTCTGGTAGTTGTGCTCTTTCCTTAATGTCAGAGTATTCTTGCTGCACTTCACATCAGGTGCATGCAAAGATGGAAAACACTAGCAATTACAAAACTTACATTCTGTCCTAGACTGTATCTGCCCTGAGCATTTACTGGAAAGTATTGTTTGGAAATAAATCTGGTTATTTGATTAACAAGCATACAATACTGTATAGACACAACAGAATAGTGCTTGGTAGGACTTCCATCCATTTCCTACATGCAGTGCTTATATTTGTAGTATTTCCTTGAATTTAAGATTCAAGTGTATTTAAAACATGAACAAGTTTTTGTAATGTGATTTAGAGTGGGAGTTGGATTTCTTTGTTTTCTGTACTTTAGAGCTAATGCAATGATTGGTAGCTCTCTGAATAACAGAAGGGATGAGGCTTTGGTTTAAGTTCTTTTTCTGGCACGTGGATTTTTTATGCTCTTTTCTGAGGTGTGAAGGAGATGGTATTTCACTGGTTACAGACCAGTATGCTACTGACCTCCTCTTTGTGTGTGCTGTCATCTGTCTGCCTCATCCACCCATGTCTCTCCCCTCACCCTCATCTGTCTTTAACAACCATGGTTTTCAGAGGTTTGTACACTTTTCCATCTTCTTTTTGTCCTTATACAAATAGGGCTTCCCCTTCTTCTGCCCTTCATAGTTCTGTCATACAGCTACATGCTGCTTCTGCTGCCTTCAGTTTTCCATCCCTGGCAACTCTACTTTTGTGCTGGTAGCTTTGCTCTCCTCAGCTGTGCTGTTGTTTCTGGCAGTTTCTGAAAGATTGCAGCCATTTCATTCAGTGTAAATCTTATGGAACTGTTCTGTGTTAACGTGTGTAACATTGCCAACAAGTACAATACATTTGCTTTGTTCATAACAGAAACCTTGAAGTCCATGAGAAAACATACACATTAAAAAGTTGTGTAAAAGAGTAATAAATCTGCTGAATTTTTGCAGATCTTGTTCCTCCCATAGTCTTTTAGAACTAATACAAATTCTTGTCAGGATCGTTGTATTGGATTCCACCTGAATGAGGTAGCTGTGTAGTTTTACCCAAACGTTTTGCAGTCGTTTCAAAGAGGTGTTGCACTCTGATTAGCTGTTTCATTTTCCTTTGTGGAAGTTCCCATAAACTTGGTGGATTCTAAGCTTCTGTAACTTGTATTTTTCTTAATTTTCCCTGTAAAAATCCTTTCTATTAGACTATGTTAAGAACCTTTTCAAACAGAATTAGGATACTGCTCCCTCTGGAGCCAGTTACAGTACTGTAGGGTGTTACGTACCTCACAGGAGTTGGTTTTGAACAATCTGTGTGCATCCCCAATGTACAACTTACTGTGACTAATTACACTTTCTGGGGTGCTTTTTCCCCTCTAGTGGTTTGAGGAGTGAAAGTCTAAATTTGAAACTCAAGTCCTTTAGCTGATTTTTGCTTTGTCTACAAAGTTAAGTTTTCTGGTGCTTCAACACCAAAATCAATACCTTTCTTTACCTTTGTTATGATGCTCTGTGGTAAGCCTAAGTTAAAATACCATTTTTGCTGGGAGGTCAAACTATACTTGGCTAACTTATTACTCAAAACAGAATCCAGTAAAGCTGAAAACCCAGAAATTAACTGGTCATACTAAATATCAGGTGGCATATTTTGTGTATACATAGTGCTTAGATGGTAATTTGCAGTTTTGCTGACTGCAAAAGTAGATGTTAAATAATAGTATTTCATACTCCGTGACAGAAAGGCTCCATGCAGGGCTCTGTAGAAAAAGAAAGTGATTTGAAAAAGCTTTACACAGCATTGGTTTTATTTACATGAATTTCTTTGTGGATTTGACCGATTTTGTTACTATTCATTCTTTCATGCTTATCTATTGTATTTATGGAGGTGACCCAACAGTCTGGTTAGGATTACTTATTGAGGTGTAGCAGGTAAGGGGAACACTTTCATCCTGTGGTTTTTTTTAGAGTCTGTGCTTGGGCCAGGTTGAGTTCTTTGTGACATCACTGCTTGTGTGCTGTTGCTATAATGATGGTGTAGTCTGGATGGAATCAGCATTCCATCCAACAGCTGCTTATTTCTTGCTTTATTGGGGTTCTTCCTTGGGAACTTAGCAGATTTTCTCAATAAAGCCAGCTATTACTGTACTTCTAAAATATGAATGAATGATTTCCTCTAGTTTGTCAAGTGACTGTATGAATAACAGAGATTGATTTATTAAGAACTGGGAACAGCACTTGAGGCTGAAAGAAATAATTTGTTGTGTATATTTATATCTGTAATTGCGTTGCATTTATGTTTAAACTGTTGGTTTGTTTCCTTCTCTCATTACACAACTCTGAAAACATCAATGTTTTAATGAAGTTGAGACATTTCAGTGTGTACTAAGTCTGAACTGTATTAAAAATACAGGACATATCTGTGGTGTCTGCAAGCTGACATGAGAATAGTCACTGAAAATGTGAGAGTGTCGTAATAGCTACACAGGTTGTCTTCAAGGTAGCATCAGAGATGGGCTGATTTTGTATGGCAACTGTGGTATTTGGACTATAAAAAGTCCATTTATAACTGTGATTTTTAGATAATTCTTATTTACTTAGGTGTGTTATTAGAGGATAGGCCTCAATATTTTAGGTTTTCCTACATAAATTAAAGCTTGCCTATTTAGGAAATAGGCTATGTAATATCCTTATGTATGGCAAGTGCCTTTTTCTCTAAGCAGCTCTATGGATCAATTTAAAATTACACTGACAGAATCATCTTGTAACCTCAGCAGTCATTAAGAAAACAGTGGCTTAACCTAAAAAGTCTTTAATAATATTTTTTATTAATAATATTTGCAAGTAAACCTAATGAATTAAGTAATGGATAAAATCAAGATGCGTGTATCGAATTATAAAAATACATTCCTGTTTTTAAAAAATTCCTCAATTTATTGGAAGTGTCTTGTGAATGTGTGTGATATTTTCAGGAGAATTTGTCACACAGCTGTGTTACTTGAAGACAGAGTGTTGTGACTGACAATGAAAAGCTGCGATCACTAGCCAAAGATCCATGAATTAATGTGCAATTTAAAATATGAAGGCATAAACCCTTTGTCCTGTGATACAGCATTACATATTTCAGCATCAGTAAAAATAGCTAGGTAAGTGTATTAGATAGACAGATAGAGAAATCAGTAGTAAATGGTAACTTTAGTATTTTACTTTCAGAGTCTTCTGGGAATTTTAAAAGAAAGCACATAAAAGCACATACAAATGTGTGATGTAATAAGATTTTCAAGAAAGTATGGTAAGCATAAGTTCCTAATGTAATAACATTTTCACTGTGCGGGTTGTATGCTATTGTAAAACTGCTGTGCTCTAAAAGGAAGTTCATAACTTTTTGTAGTGAAATGTTAAGAGAATGAAATTTTATTTATGAATATAGATCTTAATAAGCAGTATTTCTGAGCAATGTTTTCCTCATTCTGCAAGTGATTATGAAGCTGTGCATTATATTCATGATGCCATTAAGGTGTCAAAGCTGATTTTGAGAGTCACAAAATAAAAAAAGAATGCAAAAACCGTTATTGGAACATCTTTGATTAGCGTATCAGGTTCTCTGTGCAAGTGATAATGATGATCCTTAGTTCTTATCTAATCTTACAAGATTAGTGCCTAACATTAATTAAACTAATTAAAACAAAAGCTGAAACCTTTTTATGTCTATGAATAGGTAGCTAGAGCTTGCCTTCTTGCCATTCATTGAAGCAAGTTTTGAAGCCAGCAGTAGTAACAGTAGATAGGCTCCTGTTGTTCTTCAGCAGTGAGTTTCAGGGAAATATGTGAAGACCTATATACTGATGTTGAAATGTAGCATTAGCTTTTGACTGGAAAGGCTCTAATTGTGTGACTTTTCTGTTTATAATTAAATTTCAACTCTTTATGTACTTGCATATGCTGTACATTTTTTTGGGTATTGTTTTATTACTGCTGTCTCTGATCTAGAAATTAAGAGTATCTAAAAAAATCTCTTGACATGTGAGCTTCCGCTGAGAACAAGCAAAACTCTTGACAATATTAATGTGGTTGGTAATTTTAGAGGTTTGCTATAGAAGTGTTTCTATTTTCTGGCACTTTTTTGAGCCTTGTATTTTACCACTAGAGTTTTGTATTTATGTACACATTAATCTACATCTCTCAATTAAAAAATTCATAGTAAAACATCAATATAGCCAACAAAATAGTACCATTTCATATTCACAGCAAACACAATTTCTGTGCAAAACCAGAAATCTTTTTATGTGGGGTAAATGGATTCCAAGATTTCAAATTGACCCAATAGCTTAATGATATTAGCAAACAAAGCCTACTGTCGGCAGAGATAAAGAGAGCAAGCAGTCTTTTTTTTTTTATCCTTAGCTTTTCATTATTTCTTTTCATTATGGAAAAAAATTATTACCTGTAGCATGAATAAACCCCAGTACTGTTCTCCTATATAAAATCAGCTCTTAATTACTCCACTGTGTGATAGGACTCATTATAAGATATGAGAACTGTCTGGATAAGAGGATTTCTTCAGCATGCATTGGGATTTAGACCCACTGGAGACAGGTTTACTCTGTGGCTGTGTTTGCTTTTAGGGTATGAGACAATCGTAATCATGATTGTAAACATGGTAGCTCAGCTGGGTTTTACTTCTGAAAATAATTTCTAGGTCAGATGCTTATTTCAGGCAGCCTTTAAATACCTGTTTCTAAATAGAAATTAACAAGTCTTTTAAACTTTCCTGTTTACTATTTTGCACTTAACCATCTGTATTTTTTTAATCTGTTTGAATTACTGCTCTGTTATTTTGCTGATTGATCCTTTGATTTGTGACCTTCCTGCCATTTTTACTTTCTACAGTTTGTACTCATTGAAGAGATGTGGAGTGAAATCACAGAAAGGAGAGGATTAGAAACTTGTTTTCATTGTTGTTTAGGGAATCTTGATCTTCAAATTATGTGGGTATTCTTCTCTTCCCTCTCAAGGATTTAGACCGTTTAAAGGCTGTTTCAGAATAGAACAGAAAGGTTGTTCAGAAAGGTAGTTTCAGAATAGAACTGGAAAGAAAGGATCAGGATTGCAGCAGTATTACTCTGCTGTATTTTAACATGGTATGTGAAAGGCTGGAAGATGAGGCTGAAACATGCATTTGGTCTTTGACTTCAGAAGCACATGTTTATGAATCCAATCTACATGTTAGAAACATGTAACAGAGTCCGATTATGTTGTGGAGAAACGCATTGTGAAAGCATGCCCTGCTGTGGCCACTGGAAAGGTGATGAATCTACACTTGTAGGTGCTTGAGGGTGTCCAGCATAGAGCAACAAAGATGATGAAGGAAGGAGAACACCTCCCTTATGAGGAAAAGCTGATGGAGCTCGTCTCTTCAGCTTGGAGCAGAGGAGGATGAGGGGTGACCTCATTAATGTCTATAAATATGTGAGGAGTGGGTTTTAGGAGGATGGAGCCAGGCTCTTCTCAGGGTCATCTAGTGATAGGAGAAGTGGCAATGGGTGTAAGGTGGAAGACAGGAGGTTGCATATAAATATCAGAAGAAAGTTGTTCACAGTGAGGGTAACGGAGCATTGAAACAGACTGCCCAGGGGGGTTGTGGAGTCTTCTTCGCTGACAGACATTCAAGACCTGCCTGGATCTGTTCCTATGCAACTTGGTCTAGGTGATCCTGCTGTGGTAGGGCGATTCGACTAGATGATCTTTCAAGGTCCCTTCTGATCCCTAATGACTCCTGATACTATGACTCTATATCTGTGAAAATTGTAAATGTGAATACAAGTTTATCAGCTTGATTTGATGACTTCTCTGTGTATTACTTAGTTTTTGCTTATTAAATAGCACTGAGTATGTGCAATATAGACGATTACTTAGGCTGAAGAAGTCATAATTAAAAAATTGCAGACTGGATTGTTCTCTGTTCTTATCAACAGATCAAAGCAATTTATTCAATCCATTAATTATTCTCAAATTTTATTTCTCTTCTTTGGTTGTAAATAGATTTGTGTATTTATTAAACAACTTAAATAAATCACAGAATGTTAGGGATTGGAAAAGATCTCAAAAGATCATCTAGTCCAATTCCCCTGCCAGAGCAGGATCACTTAGATGGAATTGCACAGGAAAAGCCCAGGAGAGTTGTAAATACTTCCGGCGAAGGAGACTCCACAACCTCCCTGGTCAGGCTGTTTCAGTGCTCTGCCCAGCATTTCTTCTCATATTTATGTGGAACTTACTATGTTCCAGCTTACACCCGTTTCCCCTTGTCCTGTCCTTGGATGACACTGAGAAGAGCCTGACTCCTTCCTCCTGACACTCACCCTTTACGTAATTATGAACATTAATGACAGCCCCTTTGGAATGTTAAAAAAAGATGTAGTGCTGCATGTAGTTAAAAAGATAATCAAGAAGTGGATTCCAACAAAGCATGCTGTTAATACAAATTCTTGTTTTCCTCCTGACTTTAATAATGAAAATAGTATTTTAAGTGTTCAGGTATATGTCAACACATGCAATATTTAATAAAATCACTGATTAGTGAGAAATCCCACTATACTTGGATCTGATTGGACTTTATTTATTACTTGCACGAGTATATTCTAATGTTATTGTAAAGCAAACTCACCATCTTTGCTTTGTGTTTTTGTTCATTCTCTGCCTTTGTATGACAAAAGCATACCTCTGATTCTGTGTATGAGAGATCCTCAGAATTCTCTTTCTTCTCTTTCCGCTAAACCTGTATTTTAAATTACCTTTTTTTTTATTCAGACTTCATCTCTTGTTCTTCCCTGGGCTTTTTTTCTTGTTGTAACACTGTTTTGACTGGTTACTTAATGCTTACTTAGTATATGTTACTTAATGTTACTTAGTATAGGTGTACTGCCTTTAGCCGTCCTTGCTGTACATAGCTGAGGTAGTCAACATAGATTTGTATAATGTCAGCAGAGAGAAACAGGCGTTTGCAGGTGGCAGTTTCTTTAGCAAGAGTCCTTAGGCAAGAATTTAAGCGAGGTATGAATTGTATGCTAAACTCCATTGACAATATTGGCAAGTTTGCCACTGGCTACAGACATAGTTTAGGGTATCTATACTCAATACAGGAATATATGTTTAGTCTGAAGGTTGTTATTCCATAACTATTATGATTCTTTTTCTAAATACCATGGAATATCTATGCCTCAAACTGTTTTGTTACGATATTTTTAAAGATTCAAGAAATGCTACCTTGTCAAATGTTTTTGGCAGGGTTGCCACAGATGTATGTTCTAGGACACCTTTCTGAAATGAATGTATTTCAGTCTAGTGTCTGTATTTTAAGGCTTTTTTTTGAAACATCTTATTAATTGGTATAAACACTCTTGTTTTTTTTCTGCTATGTGTATCACCTCTGATACACTTGTTAGAGCCTTCTTTCAGGTATCGCTCAGTGTTAAGTTCTTCTGTGTGTTTTATGAAGTGTGGTGGCTGCATATTTAAGTTCTTCTTTCTATACTCAGGCTTTTATGGTCGTTAAGAGTGTTGGACACTTGCTGAGAATCCAGCTTGGCTTTCATTGTAGTAGAAAAACCAAACAAATTGGTCTGTGAAAAGAATGCATTACGGCAGTTTCTAACCCTGACTCTTGAAAGAGAGATGGGTGCACAGCACATGTCGACATTGATTAAAAACGTTCTTTACTGTCTTCTGAGGAATGTACATATGTTCTTTTTTTTACATAGTATATACAAAATGGATTCCCATCTGTTTCTGTTTGTCATGGCCAAATGTACAGAAATCTGTTTGGACTGATGGTACTTACTAATTTCAGCTAAATTGAGTAAAATATTCCATTTATGAATTACACGGTGTAAAATAATACTGTTTCCTTGTATTGTTCACAAGGTTTATTGCAAGGTATGACTGGAGAGTGCTAAAAAGCTACCTGTTTGTTGCATACATTCTATTAGGCAAATTACGGTTAAGCTAAAATTATTAGTCAAATTATTTTTCTTAATACTATGTGCATGTGTTACATCTTACAGCAGTGACGATTAATACTGTGTCTGCCCGATGTTCTTTAGCTCTGTGTTTTGGGGGATAGAAGATGATTGCTTTGGCTCAAGAGGAGAACTTAGCTAGTGGTCACACATCCCTGCTCAGGGTGGCAAGCAGATCACCTCTCTCACCTTCTCCGTTGGCCTCTCTCACCTTCTCCGTTGGCCTCTCTCACCTTCTCTGTTGGCCTTGTACAAAGATTCATGGCTCTGGAATATGAGGATCTGGCAAGATCCTCCAGAGAGTAGAGTTTACTACTCAGGGCTTTGCCATGAGGGGGTCAGTCAGCTCCATGCATTAGGACTGCTGCTGTTAAGAAGAAAAGGAAGATGATTTTGATAGAAGACTCCTTTCTGAAAGGAACAGAGGGCTAGCCAGTATGGCAACCAGACTCATCCCACAGGGAAGTTTGCTGCCTGCTTGGGGCCAGGTTAATTTTACTAGAAATTTCCTCAGTTTGATGTGTCCCTCTGTTCATTCCCCACTACTGCTTATACAGGCTGGTGGTGATACGGTTGACAAAAGAACACTAAAAACAATCAACAATCTAGGTACTAGGGTGATTGATACAAGGATTGTGAGCACAGATAATGTTTTCCTCTGTCCCTTCAGTGGCAGGGAAGTATACTGAAAGGAGCAGGAGAACACACCTCATTAGTGCATGTCTCTGAGGCATGCTATCAGAGGAATTTTGGGACTCTTTTTGATCATGAGGAGGTTGAGGACACCAGGCCTGTTGGCACCTGGTGGAATTCATCTCTCTCAAAGGGGAAAAACATTCTTTACTTGTGAGTTGTCAAGGCTCATTGGGAGGGTTTTAAATTAGACTTCAAGCAGGAACGGCATAGTGCAATGTACACAGCAAATGTGCCTAGAGTCATGTATCATTGCTGGGTGTGAGGCTGGAAGCCCAGCTAAAGTGCATCAGCGCTGGTGCAATGGGTAATAGGAGGAATAAATGGAGGAAGTTTGAGACCTCTGTAGAGAAGTCTGGAGAACAACAACAGACACGAGAGACGGGAACGGACAGGGAAGTGCAGGATTCTATGACTTCATCCACCTTGGTAGCTGTTGGATGGACCACACAGAAGAGCATAAGGAATCCAGGACATTCCTGGAATACATTGATGAGAACGTGTTCCTCTGAGTGGTAAAAAGCCAATGAGGAAAGGTTACAATGCTGGACCATGTCCTTACCAACAATGAGGGGCTGCTTGAGAATGTGAAACGCAAGGGCAGCCTTGGCTGCAGTGATCATGGCAGGCTTGAGAACTATGCTCTTGCAAATTGCATGAATCATAGAATCATAGGGATTGGAAGGAACCTTGAAAGATCATCTAGTCCAATTCCCCTGCCACAGCAGGACACCCAGACCAAGTCGGGGCGGGTTTCATACATTTCAAACAGCATCCAGTTCTGGAGTCCTCAATGTAAGAAGGACATAGAACTGTTGGAGCAAGTCCAGAGGAGAGCCAAAAGGAAATCAGAGGGCTGGAGCACCTATTCTGTGAAGAGAGGTTGAGGGAACCTGGAGAAGAGAAGGCACTGGGTGGTCCTTATGGCAGCCTTCCAGTACCTGAAGCAGGACTACTGGAAAGCTGGAGAGGGATTTCTTATGAGGGATGCTGGTGATAAGACAGTCTAAAAGAGAGTAGATTTATATTAGATGTAAAGAAGAAATTCCTCCCTATGAGGGTGGTCAGGCACTGGAACAGATTGCTCAGGCAAGTTGTGGATTCCCTCTCCCTGGAAATCTTGGGTGGGGCTCTGGGCAACCTGGTCTAGTGAAAGGTGTCTCTGACTTTCACCTCCTCTGGTGGCAGGGAGGTTGTAAATAGATCATCTCTGAGTTGTCTTTCAACCTAAGCCATTCTGTGATTACAACAGTACTATTTTTTAATCCCTTTCTGAGGCTTGACTTCCTTTCAGTGCTTACTCTTACACTCTCTGCATTTCCTGAGGGGTGTGGAAGGAAAGTGGCATCCCTCATAGAAGTGTATTGTCAGTATGCAGAGTTTTTCTCTGATGCTCTTTTATTCTCTCACTTTTCCTCTTCATCTTTATGGGCCTCTCCTTGCAGGGCACAGTTGGTCCAACTGCTCCAGCATGTTCTTTCCACAGGAGCAGAGCAGAGTACCTGTTCCTCTGCAGAGTACTTCACCCTTTCTCTTATGTTGATGTTCTGTCTTGTGTTAAACAAGAGATGTTTGTTCCCTTCTCCCCAACTGTCTGATGTTTCTGTCTTTTCTTCAGTAGGTTTTTTGCAGAGGCATCACCGTCTTTGCTGATGGGCTCAGCTCTGTCTTGCTGGAGTTCACTGTATGACCAGTGGGCTCTCCGCATAAAAGGTGTCCTTGCATCTTGCCCCTAAGAACAGCTTGCTGTACAGTAACTTTTAGTACTTATGAGAGTGTTTGGTTTTTGCTGTCATTCTACTTTTAATTTTAAAACACAGGTTCATAATGTAGGAATTGTGAAGAAATAACATTTTTGTGATGATTTATTTAGTGGTATTTGTCTAGTTGCTATAGTTTTGGACTTTTCCTGTGTTATGCTGCTGCTGAGACTCAGATAAGCCTGACCCCTTGGAGAATTCATTGTTTGAATCACAGTGGCTTTGCTAATCTCTCAGCTATATTTAATTTTGGAATCTATCCATCCTTAAATGCCTCAGTCATATTTACATTGAAAAATGCTATGTTACAGCTATGCTGCTTTTGGCTTTGGGTCTTATCATGCTGGAGATTAAGATATGTCTCTTCCGTCCATAGGGACAAATGCAGTATGTCTGCAGTTCTCTGAATACCATAGCTGATTATTAGGTACATAATTTCCTGTGGGAAAAACAGTGTTGCTTTATGGAATGACTTGTTTTGTAGCAAGGTTTGATGTGTAGAATGAATGAAATTTGAACAATATTGGCTTGTGGCATACATCAAACAGCAAAATTAAAAGTAATCATAGCCTATGCTGGCATGTGCGATAGGTCTCTGTAATTTTGCCATGCCTGATAATTGTGAGTACTTGTTTTCTGATAACTGGGTAATGGGGTGTCTTAACTAGTGGTTTGTTGTCCTCTTGTTTTTGATTTTTAACCTGTGTTGTGCATGAAGGCTAGTACATGCATGTTAACATAAACTACCATCATACCTTCTTTTTTCTGTACAAGCTCAGAAAAGTTTTGGATTTTTGTTATTATAAAAACAATTCTATGAAAAAATTGTGGGTTTTATATTAATTATTATCTTAACACCTTTTGTAAATTATTTCTGAATGAGCTGTCTTTGGATGTCTAGTTTGGCTTTCAAAATCATTGTGCATTGAAAAAGTGTCATGAATGCTGTGTGTGAAGTTGTCTTCTTAAGGTTACTGTACCACAAGAAAAATGTTCAATCTAATTTTTCTGTGTGCTTTAATAGTAAATACTTTTAAAATGGATTTTCATGTAAAATGTCTTTGTCTATAAAGGACACCCAGATGCAGATCCCATGCTTTTTGGAAAGATACGGTAAATTGTTAGATGTGACAAGTCTGGTCCATAAGGCTTTCTTATTGTCCAGAAACCCATTCAAGTAAATTTATGAAGCTGGAGCCCAAAGTAGATTCTGTGTACAGAGGGTACAGTTGACACATGCGAGTCCTAGTTCTTGTTACCATTTGCACTTAAACTTCTGATTTAACCAATTGCTACAAATAGTTCTTCCGGCCTTGCAGCATCCTTAAAGGGTGTCAGAATACTTTAAATTCATTCCCAATTCTCAGTATGCATGCATCTGTAGCTATGGTTAAAATGATCCTGCTTCAGTTAAGTCATGCTGTCAGAAGTTGTATGAACAGATCATTTTATCTGGACTAGTCTGGCTGTTGGTAAGGACTGCAGTTTGGATGGTAGTCTGTGTAGACTCTCTACTGGTACCTGTGCAATCCTGAGGCATCTTTACCCCAGCACAGCAGAGAGGTACTGTATTGCGTCTTTTCTCTAAATTCCGTTATAATACCTCTCTCTTTCTCTCAGACTCTGTTATATTGTCTTACCCCAAATTGTTTCCTGCCATTTACAGACTAGTGTATTTGCATAGCTTCTCTCTGGACAGCAAATGCAAAATAGGGCATCTGCTGTTCCATCCCTGCCAACACTCTTCTGCCTCATTGCTGCAGCCTTGTAGTAGGTCAGAAGTACAATGTGCCGTACAGTCACCAGCTGCCATGATTCTTTCACTTGTCCATGTGAGCAAGGATACAAACCTGTCACAAGTTTCATGTAATGAATTATTCACCCCTTTGTGTAATTTGTATCCGAATATGGATGCTATTAATGATAGCTCTTCAGACAGTGTGTTCTTTCTGGTCTAAAGGGAATAAGGAAGCTTAACTGTGTTAAGGAAAACTCAAAAGGCAGCCTGCTTTTGGTGAGTGACTGAAGACTGAATTTTAGTACAAAGTGTGAGTCTAAACAGCCTTTGAACATAATTGTACTTATATTATTTATAAGAAATAAGGACAATTCATGCTATGTAGGAGAAAAGCACAAGTATTTGCACTCCAATTTACTGTAACTTCACTCATCGTAACCTTTTTATCACCTTTTCCTGACTGCCTCAATGAACCTCTGAAGAAAGCAGAAAAGGAGGAAAGTGGACACTATTTAGGTGCTGTCCGGTGACTGTTAAGCATAAAGAACAAAGTATATCCCTTAACCTGCTGGCTACCCTATTGTTCATGGAACTCAGCATACTGCTGGCCCTTGCTGATGGCTGGATCTGTGTCTGTGCTTTCAGATTGCTGCTCACAAGGGTCCCCAGGGTCTTCTTTATTGAGCTGCTTCTCAGTCTGTCCATTCCCAGACTGTGTTACTGGCAGGGGCTTCATCTTCCCAGAGACAACATTCCACATTTCTGAGGACAAACAAAATTTTATTAGGTTTCTGTCAGCCTACTCATTCTACCTATCCAGGTCTTTCTGAACATCAGCTTTGCATTTGCATATTAACTGATCTCCCAGATTGTTGTCATCTGCAAACTTAACAGCAGGCTTCATCACCTTCTTCGGGTTACTGATGAAAGTCCTAATGAGGTCCAAGGACAGACCTTTGCAGTGCTCTCCAGTGCTCTGCTTGTTTCTGGTCTCCAGGCAAACTGTGACCCACTAATCACAACTCTTCTGGCTTGTCCGTGGGAGTACTTCACCTATCTAGTTGTCTGTCTGCTTGGACTGTAAGTGAAAGAGTGCTGAAAGCCTTGCTAAAGTTTAGGTGAAAGGCAGCAGCTCACAACCACAAATCGGGCAATGTTAACAGAGGAGGAAATTGTTCAGCCATGATTCACCCATGATGCCCAAAAGTGTGTTCTGAGATGCTTCATTTAATGATGTTTCCCTGAGACACAAGAAGATGAACTGGTCTGTGGTTTCTGTACCAGTGTTTTTACCTGTGTCAGAAAATGACATAGCATACGATGATTGCCATTGCCCAGTCACCAGTATTTTCTTCTGTGGATAACAGAAAGCAGTCTCACTGTATCAGTCAGTTCTTTACATACAGCCCATCAGCTGCATGGAGCTGATTGGGTTGAGTTTTGGCAACAGTTCTTGTCTCAGCTCTTATCCGCTGCTGGTAGTTCATCTTGTACTCTCACATAGTGACATAAGTGTTACTAGAGTAAATGTTAAAGACAGCACACTGAAAAACTAAATATCAATTTTACAAAATGAAGTGAGTGGTGCCTGTTTTCTTTTAAGATTTGAAACTTCTTTTTTTCAGTTGTGGGGAATGTGCTTCCTTTTTAGTATGTGGCTTAAACATGGGGTTGTGAAATATACTAGCATGTTTTATTTTCACAGTCTCAGTGGTCACTATCAAACTCTAATAGTATCCATTAAGAGTGTTCCATCCAATATGAAACTGGATGAGGAGAATATAAGATTTGTTATATGTAGCATATTAGACAAATACAGACAGGTGTTAACAGTCCTACCTCTATTTACTGGCAGTATTTCATAATGTGTAAGCAACATATGTCACTGTTGTACACTACCTGATTTTAGGAAAAATGGCATTCTTCTGTACTTGAATAGATGATAAAATTTTATTATATACTCTATAATATCTGTTCACTTTCATTATTATTGATACTGGAGTTACAAATGCCATTAGCAGTGATTAAAGCAGAGAAATATTCCTGGAGCAGCACCATTCCCTTTGACTGCCTAAGTAAGGTGATGTGTTGCTCTGTGAAACTGTGGAGTAAGTTAGTTTGTGTTTAGGTTCCTTTGGATGATGGCCCAATAACTGCTAATGATTTCCAGAGACAGAAAATACTACCTAAGATTTAAGAGATCTTATACAAGTCTGAGCATTCAGGGGGGAGGGATGTACAGATGTCTTTAGTCTATGCTTTTCAATCAGTGTCACAAATACCTGTCTTCCCTTTTCTAAGAACATTTTTGTAGTTGCAGTTTAAACTAAAATTCCTAGCCGTATTTTCTGTCAATCTGGGTGCCTTTGGACATAGCAGTGATTAACAGAAGATTCTGTTGCAAATGGTGACCAAGAGCAAATTACACTTAGCTATTCCACAATATTTTAATTGTTGCAAAACTAGAGCACCACAACCAAATACATCTACTATAAGAATTTGACTCTGTGATAGTAGCATTTTCCTTTGCAATTAATTATCAGCTATGGTAGAAAAAGTAAATTGCACATAACTTGTAAAAAATTCTGAATTGTAATTACTTTTTATGTTCTGTTTCAGTATGATTTGCATACTGTCAGTTTTCTACAACACAGCTACTTGTCCAGTCCACAGTGATTCTTAGTAATGTCCTACTTCTTAGTGCAGGTTGCTCCTGTTTTTTAATTTCCTTCTATAAATAGGACCCTGGATTAAAGCAGTGTGGTATTGTAGCTGGGTTTACAAGAAACTGTATTGGTTCCAACACATTAGAGTGCATTGTCATCTTTATCTATTAACAGTTAAATGCTATAAACTGGAAAAGACTGTTCTCAACAGATAGAAGATATTCTTGACATTGTTGAGAATTTAGTGTTTTTTCAAATGCATATCATCTTTACTCCCTGCTTTTTTTCCCCCAAAACACAGAATTGTCAGAGTCGGAAGGGACTTCTAGGCATTCTAGTCCAACCACTCTGCTAAATCAGGATTTTCCCGAGCACGTTGCACAGGGCTGCATCCAGGAGGGTTTTGAATATGTCTGTAGAAGGAGACTCTACAACCTCTCTGGGCAACCTATTCCAGTGCTTTGTCACCCATACAGTAAAGAAGTTTTTCCTCATACAGAAGTGAAACTTCTTGTATTGCAGCTTGTGCCCCTTGCTCCTAGTCCTGTCACTGGGCACAACTGAAAACAGTTTGGCTCCATCCTCTTTGCAGCCACCCTTCAGATATGTATAGAGTTGAAAAAGGTATCTTCTCAGTCGTCTGCTCTCCAGACTAAGTATTCTCAGCTCTCTTAACCTGTCCTTATAGGAGAGATGTTCCAGGATCCAAATCATGTTCACTGCTGGAATCTGTTAGTTCTCTGTCCCTTGAACTTGGAACCCCAGAGCTGGACATAGTCTTGCAGATGTGGCCTCACTGGGGTAGCAGAGAGATGACCTCTGTAGACCTGCTGACCACACACTTCTTAATGCACCTCAGAATACCATTAGCCTTCTTAGCAACCAGGGCACACTGTTGGCTCATGGTCAGCTTATTTTCCAGCCAGGACTTCAATATCTTTCTCTTTAGGGCTACTCTCCAACAGATTTACCCCTAATCTGTATTGATGCATGGGGTTATTGCTCTTGTTGAACCTTATTAGTTTTCTCTTTGCATAATTCTTCAGTTCATGCTTGATGGCAATAGAACCCTTTAGTTTGTCAGCCACTTTGGCCAGCTTTGTACCATCAGCAACTTTGTTGAAGATATGCTCAGTCCCCTCATCCAAGCTGTTGATGAGTAGAAGAAAAATTTTGTTACATGATCTTTCCAGGCACTGAGGTGACACTAATTGATCTGTAATTTCTTGGGTCATCCTTTCCCATTTTTGAATACTGGAGTGAGACTGGCCTTCCTCCAGTCATAGAATCGTAGAATTATTAAGATTGGAAGAGATCTCCAAATATCAACCTAATGCCACCATATGTGCTGCATATATAATATTGTAATTCTATATCATGTCTGTTGTGGAAGCTACAATGAGGCTATTGTTTTAGTTAAATAACTAAATCTCCTAGTGATCAGGGTAAGAAACAGTGCCTATTTTTTTCAAATGAGAAGGAATTTCTTTGAAGTCTGTATCATAATAATGTGTTTGCTTGTAATGGCTTGCAAAGCTTAATACAGTCAATTAAAATGCTTAAAATATTGTTGTCTGGAAAATGCTTGAGAATTATTCACATAGGCAGAAGTAGATACTGAGATTCTGTGCATGATCTGAGGCCATTGTGCTAAGCTTGCAGAAAATAGATATCCACAGAAGATACTTAATCGTTTAAAGGTTGTTTTTCATTCAGAATTATCTGTTCCTTTAAGATTAAAACCTCTTTGCTTTAAAAGAGCTATGACAGGTTGTACTAATTTCCAATCACAGATTCTGAAACGAAGACAAACTGACCAGTTTTAAAGCAGAGTTTGAGCCCAGTTACAGATTCAAGCATAGTATCTTTTGTTCTGTAGCAGGCTCTGAGAATTGTGAACTTTCAGAGAGCATGAGAGACATGTTAGGTGAAGCGGAAAAATCCAAGAGAGTTTTCTTTGCCTGTACTTACTACAATTCTGCTATCTTGTTACAGAAGTACAAGTGTATTATGTCACAGCTTCTGGACGCTAGCCACCACAGTGTTAAATTAAACTTCAGTTTCATTTTCTTGTTTAGTGGTATAAAAATGTAGTCCTCTAGTGTGTAAGTATCACAGTAATGGTGTGGCTGGAAAATACCTTAAAGATCATCCAGTCCAACCTAAATCCAACTAAACCAAGTAAACCTGTCATCTAACATCTAGATCATGCCACTCAGCACTTCACTAACGCTGAACACCTCCAGAAACAGCAACTTGACCACCTTTGTGGGCAGCCTGTTCCAAAACTGGATCATTCTTTCAATGAAAAATCTTTTCCTAATGTCATGTCTAACTAGCACAGCAGCTGGGACCTCATCACAAGGAAATGATGAAGTTACTGCAAAACTCTTGGGGCTTCTTACATGATAACTGTGAGAGGCCTGCAGGTTGTTGTCCAGTTAAAAGAATGTAATTGTAGATAGGGTCAGTTAACAACATTTTGGTGTGTTCTTTTTAATACTAGTGGTATGAAAGTACCATGACCATTGCAGAAGATCATAATAAGCTAATCTGAAAGAATACACGAGCACAGGCTAAGGAAACTGGAGTTGTTCAGCCTGGAGAAGAGAAGGCTTCAGACCTTCCAGTACCAAGAGGAGGCCTGCAAGAAAGCTGCGAAGGATTGTACAGAGAGGTGCAGTGATAGGATGAGGGGCATGGTTTCAAGTTAGAGAAGGGAAGATTTAAATTGGATGTTAGGAAGAAGTTCTTCAGCAGGAAGGAACAGATTGCTCAGGGAGGTAGTTGAGGACCTGTCCCTGGAGATATTCAGAGTGAGGGTCAACAGATCTTTGGGAAACCTGACCTAACTGAGGAGCTGGACTAGATGACCTTTGGAGGTCCCTTCCAACCCAGGCAATCGTATGATTCTGCGACTGTGCTGTTCTGATCACTTGCATTCAAGAAAAACTTAGTCAAAAAGCTGTTGATTTGTGACCTAATTAAAAAAACTTGCTTTATTGACTAGACCAGGCTTGAACAGATACTACAGCCATAAAAATGGGATTGAGAAGCAGGCTGAAATTTTAAACTATTACTGTGTTTTAGATTTCTGTTTTTTTCCCTATGGATATATCTGTTGGATACACCCTGATTCTGTTGCAGACCTGGTGGATTAGCCTTGCAAGTAATCTTGCATTTTTTGTAAGTTAAATTTTCTTCTTCGTCTCTTGTTGTACTTTCTCTTTAAGCTGCCTGTATTCACAAAGCTTATTCTGCAAGGCATGTTGCATCCACAGCTTCCAAGTTAACAGTTGCTGAAGTAACTTTGCATTTTTTCAGCAGATAAATAAGCTTAGAAGCAATGAATCGCAGAATAGAATTCACAGTTCCTCTACCTTCCCTGTTGTGATTTTGTGTTGTAGAAGTCTGGAGTTAAAATTGCTAGTTCTTTTTGAGTAGGATTGGTTACTGTTGAAAAGAACATCAAGTAATGTTTCCTTATTTGTCATATCCTTCACACCAGCAGATGTAGTGTTCAACTCATGTGTCTATTAAACATTAATTCTTTAACTGTGTTTTAGTGAGAGAGAGCAACATGGTATGTTCCAGTGCAAGAATCTTAATTCCTACACAAACATATGGCATAGAACTATCTACTAAAAGATGGAACAGTCTGATAATAATTTGGTAGAGTGACATCTGCACAATAAAATAAGATGCTGATCACATTGGAAAAGTAAACACAAAAGTTTTATACTAACTATTCTGACATCATCAGAAAGCCATTATCATTCCTCCATGGAATGTTAAATTTTAATGATCTAATTTGGTCTTATCACATGCAATATAAATAAAAAATAACCCTATTAAGTATTCAGAGACCCTTGCTGAATACAAGCTTTTAGGGCAATTTTGTAGTATTTGGACTGAAAGCACTTAAATACGCTTAACAGGGAATAAGGAAAATTCTGTGGTAATTTTTGGCCTTCACTGAAGATAATTACATATTCTTTTATATCCTCTGCATGATTTTATTTCTCCTTCTGTTTATATTGCCATTAATATAAGTAAGTTACCATCAATCTTTACTTTTGGGAAAAAAGTGTCAAGGATGTATCAAGATACAAAAGGATGTATCAAGCTTTTGCCTGAATCACATATGGTTCATGTTAGAATGCCAAACCTTGAACTGAGAGAGGAAGCTTTCAATCGGAACTTGAGTGTATCATCAAAACTCAGGAAGGTCTGCATGAAAATAAATTCACATGACCCAATATGAAGTTTCCCTGTCTTCTTTTTCAAATTTGCAGCTGAGGATTTCAGCTTCATCAATTCTTCAAAGTGGAACCAAGAAATTTGAGCACAGCATTGAAATTGGACTAAAATCTGTTTGTAGACATGGCATTATGGATTAGGACTGTAGAGAGTGTAAGCTATTTTTGTCTTTCATTGAAATATTTGTAGATATATCTAGATATGCAGCAAGCAAGGAAAATATCTATTCACATTATAGAAATGAGTGACAAATTATGATTTTCCTGGTTTTTTGAGTAGTACAGTAAGTTCTCTTTAATAGAAATCCTGTAGATTCTCTGGTTATGCAGATAGAATAGCTTCTTTAGTATGGAATTTAAAGGAAGAGTAGGGTTTGAATGGATCACTGAATTTCTGTGAAGTGTAATTAATGTAGAATTAGGATAGTCAATACTATTTGATCCGTTTTCTATTCTGTAGTTTTCCAATGTAAATGACTGTGTCAAACAACTGTTGCATTTCTTAATGGAATGCTACTGCTAGTCACTGTGAAGAGCATATTTATGAATGTACAACATACTTATGATGTACGTTTTCTTTGACAATGCAAAGGCATTTTTCTAGGCATAAATGAAAGAACTACATACAGTGGTTTTCTTTTCCATATCTAAACTTACAGAAGGTTTTTTTGCTGTTGCTGTATAAAACAGAGATGTGGGTTTTTTTTAAAACCAGAAATACAGTTGACTGGAATAAGGGTGGATTATCCTAGATTTCTCTTCTCTGCCTGCCAGCCTATGGAACTGATAGCAGCTTTTTTATGACATATTTCAAGCTAACTGAAAGTGAGGATAGAATATTTCATAGAAATGCATGGAACTGTTGGAAGTTATTACAGAGTTGAAGCAAAAGATCTCTGTCAGTCTTTGGACGTATTCTGTCCGATTAATATACTTTCCATAGATTAAAAGCAGTGGGATATCATAAAGAAGCATTTATTTGGTCTTAACCAGTTTTCTTTCTGCCAGATAAAAACCTCTTGTAGAGGCTTATCAAAGGGAAGTACATGTAATGCAATGCAAAGAAGATATTTATATAAAATTAAAACTTCAAATTCAGTAGTAGTTTTATTTACTTCAGGTGGAATTAAATTTATTTTTCAAAATGGACTAAAAGCCAGTAAAAGAGTACATTTTAAGGTTTGTTAGAAAGAGTGATGGTAACTTGAACTCCATGCATAAAGTCTTGTGTATATATGATTAAACCAAATATTCTTAAGAATATGAAAATATGAGAAATGCAATATTTAGGCTTTTCACCTAAATACTCACCAAAAATACACCTTAGTTAAAAAAATCAGTATTTTATGTCCAAGATGAGCTGATTGTGAAGTGGTAAATCTAATGACTTGATTGCCTTCAAAACATAAAAAAGCAACTCTTAATGAACTACTTATCCTAAATTTTATGTCCAAACTACAGGAACGTAGTAGCATTTTTGTTTTACCTATAGACCCTTTATTAGTTTTATTAGAATTTAGGGCTACAGAAATTCTCTGTCTATTTATAGTGTTTGGAAGAATATCTCCTACTCATACGGAAGGAAAAATTCAATAAGCAGCACATCTTATTGTCACTCTCTTACAAGCAGTATCCTAATCTTTTTTTAAAATAAAAGGAAGAATTTGCTGATGCCAATTCTGATTAGTTTAGAAAGTAATTATTGAAAAGGCATATAGATCTTAAATGACCTTTTTATCTTCTAAAGCCACTGAAAATGAATGATGGTATAATGATCTATTTTCATTATTACACTTCCATTTAATGAAAAAAAGGAAAATGAAAATAATGAAATGTACTCTTTGTTAAGAGCAAATTGTCATAGCAGTTTGATGTCTTAAATCTAATTGCTAAAAATGATCAACATTTGGTAACATGTTTCCCAAGTTCATTTTACTGCTTTGTAATCCTTGCTATGAGTTTATAAGCCTTCCTTCTTCACTTACAATGCCTTTTGTCCTAACAATATTGAAAGAGTATATTTAAAAGTGTGCCACTTACACACATTTAATTTTATTCAGATTTAAAAATACTAAAGCATAGTAAAGTGATTTTAGTTTAAGAATACTTAGCGTGTCAAGAATCATACATGACTACTACCTGATTGAAGACAAAACATCAGATAAGACAATGAAAACCA
Organism: Upupa epops; assembly: GCA_013397515.1. Lineage (NCBI taxonomy): Eukaryota > Metazoa > Chordata > Aves > Bucerotiformes > Upupidae > Upupa > Upupa epops. The sequence continues at coordinate 32,118 of VZRI01012060.1, read as the reverse complement.
TTTACTAAATTACCTGAATTATTTAGTGTCTTTAGTTCCATACATCTCATAATGTGACAGCATGCTTCACACTGAGCTCAGTATTCCAGTTTCATATTCATTCTTATGTAGGGTAACATTTGGTGATATTTGCTCAAAGCCTCATTATTTTTCATAGGCTGACAAGCATGTATATAAATTAAATAGTTATTTTAGATAATACTGCAGGATTAGTGTGTTTTGTTTTTACTCTTCTCTGTAATGTTTGACTACCACTAGAATGTAATTATTAGATCTTTTTCAGGAGTGTTCCTGTCTTATATTCATGGTTGTCAGCCTAGGAATGACAATCAGTGTAGCAATATAACCACTTCAGTGAATAGTGAAGTAGTGTTTATTTTTCAAACTCTAGGGCATGTTAAATTATCTGAAGTAAGAGGAGTGTTGGTCATTGTATTCTATCAGGTCCTCCATTTGATTATCATTCTTTTAGAAACCATAAACCAAAAAGGCCTGTTGCCAACATCATCATTCCTTCATTTCGTTCTTCACTTGAGTGGAAGGAAATTCCATTGCTTTCAGTTGTTTGTCATTATTTTTCATTAGGAATTTAAACTGAATGCAATCTCTGTTTACACTGAGCCTTTCTGTTTGTCTATCTTATTTGTTAGCTGGAAACTCATATTTTCTAGGAATGCGTTCAATTTTCCATAACTATTGGCAGATGTTTCTCTAGGGTCTTCAGTGACAATGATGTATTTGTTGATAACACAATGCATGCTAGAAGGGACTTTGCTACGCATCAGTGAGTCTATTTTTGTATGAGAGCTTTAGTCAATAGAAACATATTCCATTTCTTCCAAATAATGTCTAGGGGTAGGTTCTGATTGCGTAGTTCATGCAATGAATTTTCGTCTTTCAGCTAGTCTTTCCTCTTTTGTGCAAGTGAAATACATAATGCTCTGGTTCCTCTAATTTGATTAATATTTTGGCAAGTAATGTATTTGAATATTGTTAATAGTGGATCCCAGTCATTCCAGGACACCAATAATAAAATTTGGGTTGTGTAGAGTGAGAAGTGTTATACCTCTTTTCATGTTCAATGTACCAATTCAGTCACTGGGTTAGGAACATTTGCAGGATTTGGATTGTAGGTCTGCAAGATGCCTTGGTGCAAGAATATGTCAGCGTCTGAACAGAAGTTTTTTTGAGTTTCTGTGTAGCCTTCAGACTAAAAGCTGTAGAGGATTATGCAGTTTCTGATATCTTTCTTATCCTCTCCTACCTTCTGAAACCTAGAAAATCTATGTCATAAAGACTCTTCCTGACATGTGAACGCAGTGTTGTTCTTGGCCACATGATCTACTTAACAACGTCAGAAAGTCTTCCGTATGAAGTTGGTTCTTTTTGGTCTTATTTTCTGGTTTTTTGAACATGGGATTTTTTGGTTTTTTTTGTTCCGTATTTTTGTGTAAATTCCATGGCTTACTTAGTTTAGATGTAACTAGTGGCAGAACTTTACAGAACTATAGTTTTTTTCCTTTTCAGCTTTTCTTAAAGGATAAGCTACATAAATAGCTGAAGATTATTTAAAAATTTGGGAGTTTATTATGTTTTAAAATACAGGATAGATCAGTATGATTATTTTCACCAATAGCTTTCTGCTGTGTATGTGTTTTTCCTCTGTAATAGAATTGGAACATTAGGATAGGCTTGGGGAGAAAGAATTTTTTTAAGAACTAGGAAAATAATGCTCTTGTTCTCTGTTTGGTTTGTAAATAACTTCTAACATCTGGAGGAGGGAAATGAAAGTCAAATATATTCTAGTCTCAGTTCTGACTGTGGATAGCCTTATGTTAAAAAACAAGTCTTTGTGCAGTCTGGCTTCTTATTCACTGTTATATGAGAAGGAAGTACTAATACATGCAAAACATTGTGAAATTTGTTGAATTAAGGAAGTACAGATTTTTTGTTATCTATTAGATTGTTTTGCTTTGCTGAGGAAGAGTGTTCTTGGAAGACATAAACTCAATTAGAATCTTAATGGGCAAAATATAGTTGAGTAGTTTGACAATCTGTAATAGATCTGTAGGTGTTCATTTCTGTAGTTCTTATCCTCTGTGACTATTTAGTTAAGAAAAATGCTTGACAATTGGAGCTGTGAAGTTACTGATATCTAAACAAAATAGTGGCTGATTAGGCCTCCTTTTTGACTCAGCATTTGCAGAAACCACCAGGTATACACAGGTGATTTGCATGCTGAAAATGTAATAGTGGCAGCTAGCTTTAGAGTGCTGTAAAATTTGAATTGTTTTGGAAAAAATGTGTCTACACTCATGTTACCGTAGATATTAGATTAATGTTAAATGTGAATCTGAAATTACAAAATAATTCCGAAAGTGCTGCTAATGATTTGACTTTCTGGAATAGCAAGCAACATTAGTAGTGATACACAGAGACATTAATCAGTAACCTTTTGTTTTCAACAGCAAAAATTTCTGCAAAATAACAGAAAAATTTCTTATTCCTCAGTCTGCTTATTCATGTCAGGTGTATATTAGTCCGTCTTTTAGAACTCTATCTGCAGTGTGTGAAGTTTGAATTAGATTTTTTCCCACCTGGTATTTGGGAATGCAATTTTAAAACTTATGAGCTTTGAATTTTCTTTAGTGTTTGTTTGGAATAGAGAATAAACATTTTCATACTAGCTGTCCTGTTAAACTGACTTACTACCCGCAATGTGCTACAACAATACCTTTGCTATAAATAATGAGATAAGGATTTGTGTAATTGTTTGGAATTGCTGTGCTTGGCCACATCTTAAGTAGTAAATTTTCTGTAAGTTAATCCTTGATAGTGACTACAGAATTTGTGTAATCAGGATGAGAAATGACATGGTAATGGGCCTGTATTATATATTGTGCAATTACAACTTACTCTTCTTAATGATATGTATGAGTATTATTGCACAGAGTGTTTGTTTTCTTAATTTAGGAGATATATGAGAATTAGCTAATTTTGGTGTATTGCAGATGCGAGTTAATTTCTTTAAAATAAATTATAACAATAAATTATTGTGTGTGAGAATGAATGTGTTTTGAAATACAGGAATTACAGTGCTGTTTAAGTTAAGACATAGAAGCCTGTGGTTTAAGTTAAGGTATGGAAGCCTTCATTTTCTATATCTGCGGAAGCACAGTCCAGAGGTAATAAGAAAGGAAACAATGCGGAGAAGAATGGAGCAAGAACATTTTGTGGACAGCAGAGAGTAAAGGGGCATGCAGAGTTTCTGTGTATAGTCATCAGGGGTAGATGGAGAATTGAATGTGAATGAACATACAATTTTGAATTAAAGAGTAAAATAACAAATTAAGTGGGGGAAAAAAAATACAATTTCTAGGTTGTAAGAGCAGTGCCAGGAAAGCTTAGACTTCAAAGATCTGTATGTCAAGTCCCTTGTCCTTCTGGCTCATTTTCACTGGTTTCCGGCTAGTTCTTTGGATCATAGGCTAATGCCTAGCTTCCATGTTATTTCATTTCATCTGTTATCTTATCTACATGCTTAATTCAATGGTTTCTGGGTCACAGAAAAAACAAAACCCCCTAAACAACCCCTGTAACAAAAAGGGTGTAGTAGGCAGATAAGATAAAGAAGGGCTCAGAGGGGGATCCTTTAAGGAAAAGCAGGGTTATCTCAGCTGTTCTGTTACAGTATCTGTTGCCCAGGTTTGAGTGGACTGGAAGAAAATGGCCACTTTTTTGTCATGGCATCTGATGCTTATGGAATCAGTTCTATGTAATATAAATAGAATCTTTTTTTGTGTGTGTATGAAGATATAAGTGGAGTTATGTGTAAAATACATTGGAAATAGGAATCAATCAAAAATCCAGATGTTTTATAACACACTATTTAAGCATAAGACTATATATTACATATTTTAGACTATTTCCTTATGCATATATGAAAAAAACCCAATTTATTAGAAATATTTTAATTTGTTACTTACCCAAAACATTATGGAGTGTGTATAAAAAGATTCTCAAAAAGCAGTGGGATTTTGAACACGTAGCTTTGTTTTGTGGGACTGGATGATACAGGGTAAAGTTAAGGGTACTCTTCATGATTTACGGAAGGAAGACTTGCTTTATTGAAGCTTGCACAGATGACTGATACCAAAGATTTCTGCAACACTGCCTACAAGTTGCCAGAAGGTTAGTGTGAAAATATATCCCTGTTTGATTCTATAGCAAATAAGAGTTATTATTTTCCAGGATTTATTAAGTCGTACCTCCCTAGAAGCACCACCTGCCAAGTGCATGTTCTACAGGTAGTCCAGAGGAAGCGGTTCCAGTTGCAGCACCTTTAAAATGTTGCTCATCAAAACATTTTTACATTGTTCAAACATGATTTGTTTAAACTGTTGCAAGAAGAGTGGAAAGTAGTGGGTAATCTATTAAAAGCTGTTGAAGTTAAACTGTTAAGATAAAGGAAAATTATTTAAAATGCCCCTTTCCAACAAACTCATCATTGCCACTGTACCATAAAGAAAGCTGTAATCATTATAAGCAGATGTACCACTGAAAAACAGTTGATTGGATAATTTTTAGTGTGTGCTCTGTGGATTGGGACTTAGGTAGCATATAAAGAATTTCCAGCCTAATACTTGGTTTATTGTGCAAATTTGTTGCTTTGTTATATGTTTTGTAAAAAATGTATTCTCTACAAAGAGAACTTAACAGGTTTCTCCTGACTGTTAGTCTCATACATGTTCCACAAGAGTGTAATAAAAGTTTACCTAGACAGCACTATTGCAATGTGAATTATCAAAGCAACAGGTTTTTTTCTGGATTTATTTACTCTGAATAGGAGGAGAAATTTTTTTCAGAACTGTTATTGTCTGATATGATACTTCCAAATATTTCCACCCTTGAGTGACTTGAAGCCTGTTTTCTGTATTTTCAGGCAAGCAATAATGCTGCTGGGCATGATGTTTCTCTTACCATGTTTCTCTGTTACTTCATACTCAGAAGGGAAAGTTTTAAAAGGTTTTAAAACTTGTAGAAAATTCAGTAATATTCCTAACATCTGCCTGGTTTATAGAAGTTGTTTACGGTAGTTCTGTTAAAATGTAGTATAAACTTCTGTGCCTCATTTAGACATAGTTTATTTTGAGACTTTTCATAATTCCGTTATAAAGCATGTTTTTTTCCTTGATGTATTTTCTTCTTTGATACTTTAATGCTGATTTAAAGAAATAATTTTTTTTCTAAGCCACTGGAAGTCTTGATGGTCTAATAACAAAACCAGCAGTCCTTTAAATTTTTGCTTTAAAAAAATTTCTAATTCTAATTTTTAAAGAAAAACAATGCAAAAATTCCATTTTTTATCCTAATTTGTGAGGAATAACAATGCAGAAATTCTAGGGGGCACTGAAATCAGGACGGGGCAAAATTGATGAGGAAAGTACTGCGTGAGATTTTAGGGTACTCATTGCATGTAATGTTAGATTATGTATTTTTGACTTATTCCTCTAGACCATAAACATAATGTTGTCCTCTCTTGCTTACTTATTACACTTTTGAAAACAAAATAGGCAAAACTGTAACTTGATGTAGCGCTTGTATAAGTTTTGTTCTGAAGAGTTTAAAGCAATCACTCTGTATAACTCTAAAGGTTTTTTTGTCAGGTGGATACTACGTGAGCTGTTCTTAAATATAAATTTATGGTGCCACAAAATACATCTACAGTCTCTGGGTTCTGCATGATATTATACTTAAAACTATCAAGGACAGCTAGTACAGAAAAAAGAAATGCTATTGTTTCTTTCTGGTCTAAACCCATAAGAATAAAACAATGGAATGTCCATATGTACCTTTCTGAAGACCTAGTGTGTCACATTTGTTTGGATGATAACTTCTCTTGAATGAGCCTTACCCACTGTTGATGTGAGAAGGAGGAAAAAAGTAAAACTTTTATTAAAATAGAGTTGTTTTTTACATGAGAGATTATTTTGACTTATATTACTGCAAACTGCAGCATGTTCCGTTACTTGTCACTTAAAAATTCCTGCCTTCTCTTTCAGTGCACTTGTAGGACAGACATGGTGACAATATCCATGGACATCTTTGTGAAGAAGTTTCAGCCTGACAGATACCGGTTGTGGAAACGAGGCAAGGATATATACACCATTGATCATACAAAACCGACTCCCGTGTCAACGCCTGAAGTAAAGACCTGGCAACAGAGAAGAAAGAAAACAAAGAAGTTCCACAAGTAAGTGGTATTTATATTTCTTTATCTTCTATTTAATTTTCTTCAACATGATATCAGTTCTCTTTGTTTCATTTTTGTCACTTTCTCTGATGTGTTTGCATGCATTTATCATTAGACAAAGTTTATTCTTCTGTTTTCTCTGGTAAGAAATTCTAGAGAGACTGTGAAAACTCAAATGTAAAATTTAGGTGTGTAGCTGCAGATAATGAATATGGAGAACATAAAAATGCATTCTAGTGTGGTATTTAAAATCTTTCTGTCTTGGCTTGTAGAATATGGCCTTGATTGGTCCTTTGGTTTGGTGCTTGCAATCTTAAACACACTAACCAGCTCTTGAGTAGAACTTACCAGGTAGGGAAGCAACTTTGGGGAAAAGAAAATATTTTATTAAATGCAAACTCAAGAAACAGAATGGAAAATCTCAAACAAATGAAACAAAAACCCAGAAACTGCATCACAGTGCCAGTACACTATTCTGAGAAGATGGGAGAGAATTATGTAGCGGTCTTGGGCTTCAGACAAAAGCCCTTGAGAAAGAGGCATGTACTGCAACAAACAGGAGCCAGGACCACCCTCTGGGTGAGAGGCTCCCTCCCACCTCTGCTGATTGTGGAGAGTCTGCTCCATGCATCTTCAGTCTCCCTCTCGTGCTTTCGGCAGAGCCCTCAGGTCAATGTGGCATGGCTCGCAGATGTCAGGTCAGACAAGCAGCACTTGGGTGCAACAACATACACTTCGCCCTCCAGTCTCTTGGCATTCTGCTAAAGGTTTAAGAATCACCAGTTTTTTCAGCACACAGTCTAGTCAAGCAATGAAGGAAAACAGTAAACGCCCTCTGGGCCTCTTTTCTTCCACTTACTCAAGCATTTCCCAATTTCTCAGTCACAGCTGTGACACAGCTTCTTTGCCTGTTGGCCAGAATATTTTCTGCCTAATGGCCGGAGCAAAGCCAAGATGGTGCTGCTCACGTGGGTACTGTCCCAAAGGTTGATCAACATGGTGACCACTGCTACAGTCCTTCTCTGAGTCTTGGGGGATCTCTTCCCCATGGCTACAGGCATCTGGGAAGAGGTAGCTCACCAGTTCTGAAGTCTTCAAAGTGAGGATCTTGTGGTATTGCTGGCTGCTGCTGCTAGGTGTTAGTAAGCAACATGGGCAATGGTGCCACCAGCTACCACCATGGCTCAGACAAGTGCACTGTGCCTATTGCTGCTCCACTTGCTCGTGGCTTTTCAGTGGTGCACTGGTGGCCACTTCCAACGGGACACTGCCATCTGTGTTCAGGCTGCCTGCTCTAGGGTTCGGGGTAGTAGTGAGTGGGGCTCACTGTAGTAGTGAGTGGGGCTCTCCCCTGCCATGGACAGAGGTGGTTCTGCTGCATCTTCAGGAAAAGAGAAAAATTTCTGGAAGTCCTCTGGCATTATAGGGGGGCTTCCTCTGCCCACAGCCATACCACTGCAAACAGGGGTGGTCGGGGGAGGGGAAATGTTGTTTCTGTGTGCAAAAGCAGAACCAGATTTCAAATTATGACACTTTCTTACGTAGAGATTATTCCATTACAATTTGTGAGGTATGGGTGTTTGCCATTGTTTATAGTAGCATCTGCAAACAGAAGACAAGGGAGAAGTTTTCTAAGAGTTAAGTTAAATTTGAAAAAGTTGTCATGAAGAAGTGGCAGAAAACCAACAGCTCAGTTGTTGGTCTAGCAAGTCTCTAGCAATTGTCATAACCCTCACTGCCATCTTCTTCCAAGTGGTTTAAATTATAATTGCCTGTTTGACACACTCACAGTGCTGCAACTGAAACCTCTCTGTATCACACATAGGTCAACTACACATCAAAATTTGGCATAAAGAAAGCCTAAATAACATTTGCTGGTGTCACTCAGAAAATTAGGAGCAAAGTTTCTCTGGTTGTCACTGAAGCTATCAAAGTTTCAACCTATTAAAGCAGTTTCTTAGCTATTTCTGTTTTATTGGAATGCATCAGGGATTTTGTTTCCCTTGCACAAACATTTTTTGTATATTAATGCTTTCCTGTCTTACTTAACAGGATCTTTATGGATTTTCTTATTCATTATCTAATAAAGATCTACTTAATTTCTAGCCTAGGGTGGGCAGTTTTATTGATTTTTACTTTCTCTGGAGTGCAGTTTTCCAGCTTAAAGACAATACTGAACTTTTAATACCTTTTTCCTCCTTCAAATAATTTTACAATAGGCTTTTATATCTTCCTCATAAATTCAGTTTCCTCAGTTCTTTTTCTTTTTGATAAGTTAATGTTTCTTAAAGAACATAACAAGAAAGCCAACCTGTAAAGAGGACCAACTACCACTCTAGCGGATTATTGAAGTTGACAAATACTGTACTGGTCTTGTTCCGGTAAGAACAGTTTGTGGGGTATAAACAGTTTCAGAAGACTTTCTGAAGACTGAAGTTAAACAGTTTCAGAAGACTGTTAAAGAGATTCAGAAGTGAATCAGCTGGACAGACAGGATGCTACTATATGCATAAAACAAAGTTGGACACAAAAAGAGGAGTTCTGTTTTTAGGTAGTTGAATTCCATTTTGCCCTGTAGTAAGTTGCACTGCATGTATTGTACTGTGTAAATGCAAGTTCACACTTGGAGCAGCAGTGATTCATTTGTCTACTCTCATGGGTAGCAAATTTTAACTAAAATACTTTACAATATTTGTCATGAACATTTTGTCATAGGAACATGTGGGCTGGTTTCATGCACTTAGGTAAGCTAATAGAAACAATTCCAATGCAGAATAATTCATGAGTTCAGAAATGTTAATGCACACTGCAAAGAGAGGATAAAATGTTTATTCTAGTGTGATTTGTTGTTTGAAATAATTGTTATTTTGCTTATGGGAACAATACAAGTTCCAGCAGAAGTAAAATAAAAAATACCATCTATGGAAATGTTAATAAATATATTGACAAGGAGACTTAACTCTAACATTAATGGCTGGAATGTTTTTCAACGATAGAACATCTAGTGGCAGCGTATTAACAGTAATGATACCTGCTGTTATGTTACAGTGTGAGTTGATGGGCATCTCTACCAAATTTTCTGAAAATTACTATTCTATAGAGAAAATATTGAAATATATGCGTTGGTGGACATGTGATAAAATGTCAGGGGTGGGAAATATTTTTTTGGGGTGTGTGTAGTCTAAGATGCAAGACCTTTACAAAACTCAAGATTTACATGCAATAGTTGAACTTTTATCACTTGTATGTTATGAGGTGTGTGATAAAGCACATACAGATCTCCTTTAGTGTCAAATAGTTGTGTTTGAGATTGGGCTAATCTTCTGTTAGTTTTATCGTATATACTACAAACCTGTTTCAGATATAGGATGCCTTTTCTCCCACTTTAGCTCTTTCCTTCTGCTTCTGAGAGTGAAAAAAACTTTCACTCTGAAACTTTAATTTCAGCTTCCCTCCCAAACATTTTAAAATGTATTGTAGACATTCAAAGTATTTGGTGATATTTTTCTTTATGTTAGATGCTTGTTGTTTGTGTTAACATGCATATGCAAAATTCCAGGATAGTTAAATAGATCTGATATTATGAGGGTATTTAGATTAGTATTTTAATAGCATTGGGGTTTGAAATGTTATCTGCAACTGAGAATGTTTTTTTTTTGTCATCATTAGTTTTTATAAGGGTTATTGTCTTTCAGGTTGCAAAGAATGAATCATTAAAAATGTTTGGATGCTAGCTAAGTAACAGCTATTTAAGGTTATTCTATTTTTATAGTTTAGTAACTTTGCTACAGTGATGATAAAAAATAGGGTTAAATGCCAATCAGTAGTTAATATATAACATAATAATTGTAAATACTGTCTCAGCACAACAAGGTGAAAACTTGACAATGTTTTACCACTCTAAAGTGGCATATATATTTGTAAACATTTTATCTTATCAAAGACAGACATTTTACTCTGACAGCCATGTCTCTTGTAACAGCTTCCAGCACAGCAGTTCTCAACCTAAAAAGCTTAAAACTCAAGAAGATGAGAGAATTTCTGCTATGGTAGCTGGTGCAGATATCACAGAGACTGAAGCAGCTACTGCTAGCTTCAAGGTTAGCGAAGAACCTGGAATAAAAGTGAGACTGGTAAACACAGGAGTACCTTCTGGGGAGGAAGAAAACAGTAGTAGAATGCAGCTGGATCAACATTTATTGAAGAATGTCCAAGTTACAGGTGAGATAAGGTCTGATTATGTTTCACTTGTAAGTTGTAGGCTGTTGATACTCTTAATGCTACAAATTAGTGGATGTTAAAGCATGGTATTATCATAAGCAGCCTATTAAAATGCTTACCTATAAAGTTATGCAGAGAAGACTGATACTCAGTAAGAATGAGAAAATACCAGAATGAATATTTTGAGCTGAAGAGTGGTACCACCTCTTAATGAAGTGTTTTATAAAGAGGTATAAGTTACAAAGTTCTACAAACTGTATTTCTTCAATAGACATACCTGTTAAACAACAAGGGGTTTTTTGAGATAAAGATGACACAGGAAGTCTTAACAGGTGTGCAAACAGTACAGAACACGTATACTTATGCTGCATTTATTTACATGAAGAATGCTGTGTATCAGAAGTGGTTGATACTTGTGCAAAAATATGCTCTGTTTTGAGAATGCAGATTTCTTGTCACTTCCTCTTGATCTGACAGTCCAAGTTATAAAGGACTTGTCAAGACAAAGATGGTTTCTTTCTTCCTCAAATTCATTATTCATTGAAGTTTAGATGTAGTTCCAAATTCCTGTTCAGAAAGGCAGTCTGCAGTTTTAACTTTAAGCTTGGGAGCAGTCCCATTTGGTTTTATATTGTTACTGAAAATTTACTTACAAATTGTGCAAAGACAGTATTTTCCTGATATTGAATATAATGGTTGTTTGGAGATGGTAAACAGCACAGTGATCCACAAAAAGATAACAAGGTGAATATTCTAATACAGAGGCTTGGAAATTCATGAGTACAAAGGAATTGGTTCTTCATGATTTTTTTTTCTTAAGGTGCTGTTCCATTGCAGCATCTCCCAACTTTCAACAGAGGTTTGTAGTGTTCCTGACCACTGAGAAAGTATTCAGTTAGCAGCCATTCTGTGGACAGGGAAAGCAGAGAAGAGTGGTACTCTGTCCTATTTGTACTTTTGAAGTGTGGACTTCGGTAGGTAAAAAGATTTTGGATATAGTGGTGAAAGTTCTACTATTTACGTTGGATAGGGTCATTTGCCCTACATTATCTCTAGCAAGTATATCCATTATGCTCACTTAAGGCAGTACTCCTTGTATCCAGAGGTTATGTTTTGGTATGGTTTTCCGTCACAAAATTCTGTCTCCATTTTACCTCTTTCAGAAGGAAATGAATTGAAGTAACTACTGCAAAAAGAGAACAGGGAGGTAGTTTTTAGAGATTGTTTATTTAATGCTGTAATGTTCTTCAGGAACATGCTTTTTGGGTGACCTACCTAACTCATTTTTCTGTCTGTAGTGTCTGTCTCATGCAAACATCAGCAGTTGGAGAATTTAAATGAAATTTGTACAATATCACCCTTCAGAGTCTATGAAATACAAATACATGCTAACTGCTTTTCATTTGTAACCAGTTACATTCTTTTCAAAATATTCTTGGTGTCTATTTGAAATACCTCTTTCTAATTATAACCCAGTTAGCCTTTTGTTTATTTTCATCAAGCATAATAGATATACTAGCAGGGTATAAAGTTCAATATACCAACCTTTTACAATTCTTTTCAAACTAGTCAAAGTGCTACTGGGCTTTCAGAGTAAATAAGCAACATGAATGATGATTATATTGTATTGCATCGAGATCTGTGGTAGTTCAAATACAAAATAACAATTACATGATTAAAACTATATCTCACCCTCCAAACTCAAAACAGTTACATTTAATTTATTCTTTGATCAAATCTGTACTCCATATTTGCATATATCCTACCAAATGATATTCTAAACGAGTAACCATGTTTTGAATTTGAATAACTTGGGTTCTTGTCAAATTAACAGTAATACAGAGTAATGATTATTAACAAATCGTATAATTTATCAACAGGAAACATCCATTCAGACTCAATTTTGAGCCCTGCTCCTGTTCTAGAAGAAAAAAAAAAGGAAGATGAGGACAAAATAGATTCTAGTGATCCTGCTTCTACATTTGAGGATTCTGTGGCTTGCATGCCTGCTTCTGATAAGTGTAGAAAAGAGGAGAGTTTGAAATCCCAGAATCAGTCTGTTTCATTCATACCATACCATAAGTCAGAGGGACAAACTTCTGAAGCAGAAAATCCAGATAAAGAGGAAGATGTCTCAATAGCAAATTATGTCAGCAATTTAGAAAGCTGTGAAAGTAGCTTGGAACATGGAAAAGTGCCTGTTGTGAAAAAGGATGAAAGTGACATGGAAACATCCACTGTATGTATTACTACATCATTGTAGTAATATGTTCCTGATATAATGAAATGTGAATGATCATGTTTCTAATGAGACCTCATAGCCATATTAAAGCACTTAAGAATATATGCCTGATTTTAATGAGATGCTAATTTTAAGTGTTCAGCAAAAGTAGGAGTTTGGATCCAAAATCAAAATGTTTCAAGAGCTTGTGTATTGTCATATCTTACCCTTGATTTTAGACACCCACTTTGTATCAGTGCATGCAAACTGTCTGCAGCTATTCTCAATGTATTCCCTTGTTTGCTGCCTGCCTGTGTAAGCAAGGCTATCAGCTTCATTACGCTGTCAACATGAAATCTAAATTATTAGAGATTTGTGCTGTATATGGTATAGTGTGTTTGTATTAAAAAAAAAATCCATTTTGACTGACTCTTTAAGGAGATTTAGCAATATGCTCGTATAAAGTCAGCAGAATAGATTGATTCTGAGAGACTTCTTGTCCAAAGATGGAAGTTATCAGTGAGGAAGCACAAGGTGATTTATTTTTAGACTGATACCTTTCTCAAATGTAAAACTGTTTGAAGCAGAGCTGAGGAATATCTTTGCATCTATTCAGGTGGCCACAGCTTTATTTCCTATTGTTATATTATCTCATACAGTTTATAAAATCTTACACACTTTCTTGCTTTAGCTGGAAATGTTTCTATATTATTGAAGAAAGTGATTCTTAAAGACATGGCTACAAGCAGGATAATAGAGACAAATGATTTCAGGAAGTTACTGTTTGAGTATTGAAAATAGCCTAAAACGTGTTAAGGAGATGCAGCGGAGATACCTTTAATAAAAAGAATACATGTTAAAATTTGTAAATAGTATTATTAATAATGTTTTCTCATTGGGGCACCTGCAAATGTGTAGCATTTTTTTACTTTTGGAAGCATAATGAAAAATAAAGTGGTGCTGGTAACCACAATACATTTCTGAATTTTGAGTTACACTCTCCCAGTTTGACAGAGACAGATCCATGAAATCTGCTGACAGATTGCCAGACAGTGGGAAGTACATTTTAGAAGCCAAAGTAAGATTATGCTGTCCCTATCACAGGCATGAACTGTGCACTAATGAAATTTTTTGCAATGTTGTGAATTTTAATACTCTTGTCTCCAGCCCTTCTACTGTAATAATGAGGAACAGTATAAACATCTCAGTGTTTTAATCACCATATATTAGAGATTACATTTATCTCTTTCTATGCCTTTCAGCCATTAATGTATGAGGTTTCAGATATTCTCCACTGTAATTGCATACTCTTTTAAGTGAAGAAGCGTGCTCTACAGATGCAATTAAGAAGTCTGATCATCTCACTTTTTACTTAGTTGATAAGTTTTCTAGATCACAGACCTGTCCTGTGTTTAAACTGCATCTTCCTCCTTCTGCTTATCACAGTAAATACAGTATTATTTTGTAATACCAGTTTTCTAGTAGTAATTTTCAACCCTCCAGTCAGCGAAGTGGGTTGTGTGTAACCTACAGGTTAGCCTAAGTGTATTGAAAAGCAGAATGCTGTCATCCATAGGAATTGTGTGAGACTGTCATTCCTGTTTCTGTTAGTGTGCTTGCCTGAAACTACATATGCCATCAGCAGCTGGTTTACTTAATCATTCCCCTGCTGGCAGTCAAATCTGAAGCTGTGAAAGCTGCACTTCCAGAGTTTGTATTGTTGGCTTTAGTTCTTGAAGGTTGTATAAATTGAATCTGAATGTACTTAAGAGTGCTTGAGGGAGGAAATAATTTCCTCATATCCCAAATTAAGATGTTACTTGCATATCAGGACTCTTAATTTCTTATCTCAACTCCAGGTAATTATTTTTACTTCCTCAGGAGTTTTGCACTCATTCACAAATGAAGTCAGAGGATTTCTGCCTCATTGTGCCTTTTTCATTGTGCGGAATTGTTTGCACTGTTCTCCTTCTCAGGCATCACCTGAGGAAACTAGGGTTCATGCTGCATAATTCAGGAAGGGTTGCAGTAACTTATACCTCATACCATTTGTGTTTGACAAGGATTGTTCTTTTTCAGTATAAGTATATTGAATTAGAAACAAATCTTTTATCGGTACATTGGAGGTACTTCAACTAGCCTGACAGCATTTACAGAATTGATGCCTGTGCTCATTTATACAAGAATGCTTTTGTTGATCAGTATTAATTTTGCAGATTTACATGCTAAAGTAGCTGTGTTGTTAACTTCTCAGTCAGCTGAAGCCGAAAGAAAGACGATGTCTAAGAATGGACACCATCCACTTAACAAACCCCCAGCTAGATCTCCAATGACTTTGGTTAAACAGCAAGCAACTACTAATGAAGGTGAGTGTACTACTTAAAAACTATTTTTCTAAACATTGGATCTGTCTTTGCAGAAAGCTTTGAATGAAAAGATGTGTTTTAAAACAAATATATCCACAGGTCAAATATTCAAATATTCCTTATTAGAACTCACAGCAGTTCTGTTTAAGAACAAGTATTTTATTGTGTAAACAAAGATAAAAGTGACATAGCGATCTGTGAATACAAATCCTACTTGTAGGCCATCATCTCCTATACTACTTCGAGGTTAAAAGTCCTTGCTGTTTATTGTTTGATAGATATTAGTTGTTTGTGAGTCAGTGTATTAAGATACTAAAGTTCTCATTCAGGAAAAATATACATACTTCTGGGTATCATAAAAGCATTGTCACGCGTCTTTACACATCTTTATTTCCATGCTTTTTCTTAGTTTAATGAGAAGAATGAGTATCTCTTCCTGTGGTTTTAGTAAATCAGTTTTGCTCTATTGGTTTAAAATAGTAATTTATGCACATAATCTGCATGTCTTTTTATATACGCTTATCTATGCCTAAGTAGTGTGAGAGTTTACAATTAATGAATAATGTACAGTATCTTAAAAGTTCCATATTTTCACAAACATAAAAAGAGGTGGAAAAACATAGTTCTGGTTTTAGACAAAATGAAAACAACCTTTGTGTATTAGAAAACAGCAACAGATCTTCTCTGTTTCCACAGCTGAATAATTTTTGAAAAATTTTCTTAGAGCAGTTTTCTGCTCAGTCTTAAGTGGCACAAAGCAAGTGGAAGCAGGGTAAATGACTATGGGAAAGTGTAAGACTGAGCTTAGGATGTGGCATTTGGTTCACAGATTCAGAGTTTCATGGTGTGGTTCATGTTGGAAGGGACCTTAAAGGTCATCTAGTTCCAATCCCTCTGCCATGAGCAGGGACGACCCCCACTAGACTAGGGTGCTCAAGGCCCCATCCAACCTGGCCTTCAACAATTCCAGGGAGAGGGCATCCACAACCTCCCTGGGCAACCTGTTCCAGTGTCTCACCACCCTCATCGTGAAGAACTTCCTCTTGACTTCCAGTCTAAACCTGTCCTCTTCCAGCTTGAAACCTGTTAGCATCAGGACAAACACATAAACACTGGAATGGTTATATGAGGTGCTTTATTGAGGCACCAGGAATCAGGGGTATCCACCCAAATCTGATTCCAACTTCGTCACCTCACGTTCGCAATTTATACATCAAAAGTTACACGATTAATACATATTCAACATGGGTTGTTACATTAACTAATTAATATGTATTAAGGATTAGTTCATCAGTCCATTACGGCATCAGTCTCTTTTGCACTTGCGTATCTCTTTTGGTGGTGGTCGGTGATTATCCCTGTAAAGTAAGCGTCCTCCCTAGATGAAGTAAGTGTCCTCCCCAAATGAGACAAGCGTCCTTCCCAGATAAAGTAAGCATCCTCCCCAGATGAAACAAGAAGCTGTCTTTATTCTGTCCTTCTCATCCCTTTGCCCCTTAGACTGACCCAGCATTCTCTTATCTTCACTTGGCTGTCTCTGTCTTAGCTCAAGCCCAGGTGCTACCTAGGCAGGGCCCCATAGTACATTCTTTTCTATATCTATTAGCTATACAGGGTTAGTTTCTGCTGCTAAAGCTACAACATTCTAACATACATATAAAGGCCCTCTTCTAATTTAGAATCATTTCTATTCATAAAATTTTGCCTTTTCCAACACTACCAGTAGAAACCCTTGGAAACAGCCCCTCACTGGCTTTCCTGCAGCCTCCTTCAGGTACTGGAAGGCCGTGCTAAGATAGCCCTAGCGTCTCTTCTTCTCCAAGCTGAACAGCCCCAACTCTCTGAGCCTGTCCCAGTAGGAGAGGTGCTCCAGCCCTCCACTCATCCTCGTGGCCCTCCTCTGGACACGTTCCAACAGTTCAATATCTTTCCCGTGTTGGGGGCTCCAGAACTGGATGCAGTACTCCAGATGGCATCTCACAAGAACAGAATAGACTGGGTGGATCACCTCACCTGATGCCAACTCTGCAGTAGAGTGTTTATGTGCCCTTTGTACCTGCGTTTTGCTTGAAGCTCTTCATTTGTTCTTTAAGTGATGTAAGCATCATGCTTCTTGATCTTTGTTCACCCCATCACCTCCCATTTCTTGCTATGCAATTGTTTCATTTTTGTGTATTCCATTTACAATTATGTAGCAGTTTCTTATGGATACAGATGAACTTTCTTCACAGAGACTGTAAATGTTTTTAACTTCAGAGAGAGGCAGCATGCTTATTATTTGGTTCTTATTCTTACAAGCAAGCATTACTGTGCTTTCAGTTGGCACCAATTTTGGCATTGTTGAGCTGGGTGCTGTAACTTTAACAGATCCCTCATTAAGCCTGGAGTCGCCAATTTGTGTTTCAGCTCACTAGTTTGAACTGCAGTTTTTCCAGGCATGATACTTCAATTAGCTGTTAAGCATCTTACTGAAAATTAGAGACAGCTTAGGCTCGTGATCTGTATCATATATGGAGATGTTTGGATACCTTGAAGGCTATACAGTGTTACGGTAATTTAGACAAAAAGGACAATATTAATATTCATCTAGTAAAGTAATCTGAGATCTAAATGTATGGTAGGTTGCAGTGAAATTACTATTTTTTAATTACAGATTGTCTTCCTTTTGCCTGCTGGTGCTTTTTCAATGTTACAGTTAAAACATGGTGTAAAATTTCTATTTGAACATGGATTGTCTGTATGATGTAATCTGGCTAGATTTGATGTCACTGGTTTATTAATCTCAAAGATACTCCTCTTTGTTTGTGGTTGTATCTGGTAGTTTGTCAGCTTCCTGGTGACTCTATCTTATATTGAAAATGTATGAAAATAGCGTCATTCCAACAAGAAGTCAGGTTACCTTCTGTCTTTCCTCTTAAAATTATTCTCCTTCTGGCTGGTAAGGCTGTAGAAAATAGATTTTTGTTAGAAAATAAAATGTTTTGAAAAAAATAATTTAAAATAGCTATTAAGCAGCCCCTTATTTATTGCAGCAAGCAATTATGAGTTTTTTATTGGACATGACAGTTATTGACATTTCCTAGTAGGAGCAGGAACTTGATATTATTTTCATGACTGTGTTTTTCATTGAGATCTAATTTATCAGTATACTCTTGGAGAGAAACAACAGAATTTATGTAAGTGGAATGTTTCCATCTGCAATCAGGAGATTGATTGGCAAAGTCCCTTGGGAGGCTACTGTGTAAGATATAGGAGTCCAAAAACGTTGGATATTCCTCAAGAGTAACATCTTAAAGCAGAGGAGTAGCCTGTCCCTGTGTGCCAACAAATCGGTGGAGAAGACGACCAGCCTGATAGAGCAGAGAGCTTTTGTATGAACTCAGGAGACAAAAAAAAAAGTGTACTGCCTTTGGAAAGAGGGGCAGGTGACTTAGGAAGCATTTAAAAATATTGTAAGGTCATGTAGAAAGAGGATTAGAGGAGGATAAGCTCTGTTAGAACTTAACCTGGCCAAATCTGCTAAGGATAATAAAATGTGCATTTATAAATGTATTAAAAACAAAAGGAAGACCAGGGAAAATCTTCACTCATTATCAGACAAAGATGGGAGCATGGGAGAACTGTAGACAGAGATAAAAAACCTGAGGTACTTAACAACTCCTTTGCCTCAGTCTTTAATGAAATGCTTGACCATTCTCAGGATAACTGGGCTCCTGAGTTGGTAGACAGGGAAGGGGAATGAAATATCTGTCCTGTAATCTAGGAGAACGCTGTTAGTGACCAGTTGTGCCACTTAGAGCCTATTATTCTTTGGGTCCAGAAGGGATTTGTGCCAGGGTGCTTAAAGAGTTGGCAGAAGTGCTAGCTAGTCCAGTCTCCATCATTTATTGCCAGTCCTGGATAACCAGGGAGGTCCCAGATGGCTGGAGGTTGGCCCAGGTGGTGCCCACAAGAAGGGCTGGAAGGAGGATCCAGGAAACTACAGACCTGTTAGCCTGACCTCAGTGCCTAGAAGGGTTATGGAGCAGATAATCCTGAGTACCATCGAGCCTTGTATCGGCTAGCAGAGGATCAGGCCCAGCCAGCATGGGTTTAGGTCCTGCCTAACCAATCAGATCTCATTCTACAAATGGGTGAGCTGCCAAGAGGATGAGGTGAAGTCTGTGGATGTGGTCTACCTAGACTTCAGCAAAGCCTTTGATAGTCTCCCGCACCATCCTCCTCCTGCAAAAGGTGGCAGCCCAGACTTGGATGGGTACACCCTCCGCTGGTTTAAAAACTGGCTGGATGACCGGGCACAGAGAGCAGTTATGAATGGTGCCCTATCCAGTGGTGACCGGTGGTGTCCCCCAGGGATCAGTACTGGGCCCAGTTCTATTCAGCATGTTTACTGATGACCTGGATGAGAGGATCAAATCTACCCTTAGTAAGTTCAATGGACAGATGCCAATGGGATGAGGTGGAACAAGGCCAAGTGCAAAATCCTACATTTTGGCCACAGTAGCCCCCTGCAGAGCTACAGCCTGGGGGATGAGTGGCTGGAGACTGGCCTGGCAGAGAGGGACCTGGGAGTACTGGTCAATAATCAGCGGAATATGAGCCAGCAGTGTGCCCAGGTGACATGAAAGGCCAGTTACATCCTGGTTTGTATCAGGAAAAGTGTGGCCAGCATGACTAGGGACATAATCCTTCCCCTGTACTCAGCACTGGTGACACCTCACCTTGAGTACTGTGTACAGTTCTTGGTCACTTGTTTCAAGGAAGATACTGAGGTACTGGAGTGGGTCCAGAGGAGAGCAGTGAGACTGGTGAAGGGACTAGTGGTCAAGTTTTATGAAGAGAGGCTGAGGGAGCTGGGCTTGTTTAGCCTGGAGAAGAGGAGACCTTATCGCGCTCTATAACTACCTGAAGGGCAGTTGTAGACAGTTGGAGGTCAGGCTCTTCTCCCAGGCAGCCAGTGATAAGACAAGAGGGCATGTCCTGAAGCTGGACCAACGGAGATTTAGTTTAAATGTTGGGGAGCACTTCCTGATGGGAAGGGTTGTTAAACATTGGAATGGGCTGCCCAGGGAAGTGTTAGAGTTGACATCCCTGGAGATGTTGAAGAAAAGCATGGACGTGGCACTTAGTGCCATGGCCTAGCTTATTAATGTTGTTAGGCCATAGGCAGGACTTGAAGAATTTACAGCTCTTTTCCAGCCCCAGTAGTTCTGTGATTCTGTGACGACAAGGATTGAAGAAGTGCAGAGGGAGACTGGTAAACTGAAGCTTCAGTAGCTTTCTGGGCACTTGCTGACGTGTGAGTTGAATGATCTCTGGCTAGTTGAGTGCTAGTCAAAGGGTGGTTGTTGTCAGGTGTAAGGGAAATAATCAGTGTCATTGTACTAATGAGTATGTTTTTCTTGATGATGGTCATTCATCTACCGATATGTTGGAGTTACTGAAATAGTAAAGTTAGTCTGGATGAAGTGCTCAGTGGCATGATCTAGATGTTTATTAGGTTTATCTAGGTTTATTTGGTTGGTTTTAGGCTGGACTAGATGATCTTTCAGGTCTTTTCCAGCCTCATCATTACTGTAATTGCTGTGATAATTTAGCATGCAATCGTAGTTCTTGTTCCTTGTGTTTTTTGAACAAATATGATGTCAGTAATGACTGTGATACTACAGTCTCTTGGTACTGTAATTTTTGAGCTTGTTTTTTTTGCAAGGAGGATTTGTGTATTGGTACATTAGTTCATATTTTAATTCACTGATCTCAGTAAAATAATAAATGTAAACAAAATGAAGGAAGAAGATGATATTTAGTGCTCTTACGAAAAATTAATGGATCGGGGTCTTGCAGTTCATCTGGAAATCATGTCACTTCCACAGATTGGATATTCTGCAGTAATTTCTGATACAGCTAATTTTTTTTCAAATTTATGAATATTAAGTACTTCAGGTACTAGGGTGTTATTAGGAAGTTTCTAGGAATAGAGTTGTTCACAGGCCTTCATTAAAATAAAGACAGTGTTCTTAGACACTGTCAGCCATTTCATGATCATAATTTTGCAAACAGAATGAAATCATATTTGACAGCACACTTAAATCTTGGCAAAGACTTTCTGTATTCAGTAGTAATACATCAGCAAAAATTTGTACACAATCCATTGGACGTTGAATTTTGTGTTCTCTTTTAAGTACTGAATGTGCTTCTGTATTTTTATGTGTCTCTCTATGATTTGAATGATTCTTCTACATAAAAAAATTGTGTTAATTGTTTTATTAAGGTGCATTGTGTTTATTTTTTTCCACTCTGCTTGAAACCTTCCCGTATGTATGTCTGAACTCTAGAGTCTCCCTTATTATGATTGGCTTTGTGGAATTAGTGCCTGAAGGACTGACCATTGAGAAATACTGAGGAGTGGGGATTCCATCTTTGAAATGATATCTTAGGTTGCCAGTTCAGAAAAATAAATACTGCAGTGCAGCGTGAGCTTTATGTCACACTCAAAATGCTCAAAGTTTTTACATTGTGAACGTTGGTCTTGTGTTCAGTGCAGTATATTAGCTTGTGGTAATCTTATTCTTGTGTATTTAATGCAGTTATATTTCTGCTTACTTAAGAAATGAAAAAGCAAATTCAGCAGCAAGAGCAAGTGTACTGACTTTGGATGCACATTGATTGGTCCCAGAGATCTCTTTCCAGCAATTTTTGGGCATGCAACATTAGAAACAGTTTTTAGATTCATGTTCACCAAAATTTCTTATTCCCCTAAATGACCTAACAGTAATGTATAGATTCAATTTGGTGTGGGTTTCTGTGTATATGACTTTATGTTTTCTTTGTATGTGTGTAAGTTTTAAACGTGTTTTAAACTTTGTAAAATAAGGAAACGGAGAGAAAACTATTGTGAATGGAAAGTGGTGGCTTGGACAAGAGCTGCTTGATTAGTGAAAATTGCTAGTTTTACAGCTGTAGTTTTCCTTCTGCTGTGACAAAATAAAGCTTCGTTATGCTCACTTTCAGCAACTTGTGAGATGTGTTTCATCAGATACTAGAAGTTAAGCTATATAAGGCACATTCAGTAATGTCCTGAATAGATTAAAAATGCTAAAATAGGGGAAAATTACACTTCTAGGTGCAATTGTGAGTGTTCTGCTTTGGTGCTTGAAATACGAGATCCTGTTCAAGGGAGACAGGCAGCTTCTGGAGAGAGTCCAGCGCAGGGCAACAAAAATATTTTGTGGGCCTGGACCATCTTTCCTGTGAGGAAAGGTTGATAGAGCTGGCACTGTTTAGCCTTGAGAAGAGGGGAATGAGAGGAGACCCTGCCCACCCCTGTAAATATCTAAAAGGTGGAGTAGGGAGGATGGTGCCAGACTATTTTCATTGGAGCACAGTGGCAGGACAAGGAGCAATGGGTACAAGCTGGAACGCAAGAGTTTCATTTAGAAATAAGAAGAAACTTTCTTACAGTGCAAGTCACTAAATAGAGGATGCCCAAAAATTCTGTGGAGTCTCTGTGTCTGGAGATATTCAAATCCCAGCTAGATACAGCCCTGTGCAGTGTTCTTTAGGCAGTCCTGCTGTGATGAGGGAGGAGTGTTGGCTTTGATGATCTCTTGAGGTCCCTTCCTACTTTGATGATTCTGTGAATCTTGGTTATTTCAGAAAGAAACATGTACTTTTTTTTCTAGTAATAATTAGGAGGTAGAAAATAATTTGTTACCCAGTTGGTAGAAGCATGTTAATTTTTGCAACATTTGTTTTAGAATTTGCAGTATTGCTTTCACTTTGTAATGTACTGATCTGGGTTTTTTTGAGTGGAGTTCTGTGTATTTAAAATACTTCGCTCCTGTGGGAGTATGAATTGATCAAATACAGAATTTGTGGTTTTCACCCTACATCGTCTAGCACTGGAAGCAACTGGTACTACCTACTACTTGCAATGGTATCAGTGTGGTAGAAAAACATGTTTTCTTTCCAGTGGTATCTGCACTGTTTCTGATATGTTTAGATTCCAGGTTCAAGATTCTGTTACCATAATTAATAAAAAGTTCTACCACTTGTGTAGCCTGTGCCATCACTAAGAGTCAAAATTACTTACGAAGTCGTGGTACTTAGGAATGGAAGATGTTGAAAAGTGAAATACAAGCTTCTGCTGAATGTCCAGTTCTCTTAGCCTTGTGGACTAGCAGCTAATCTCCAGAAGTGGCAAGAAATAACGGTTCTGGCAATTACCACTGATGGATCTTGTACCATAACAGCTTTCACAAACAATACTTTTCTGGGTTAGAATGGACACCTACCAATATCAGGCTGAAGAGTAGCCATTATTTTTATTAAGAGAGGAATACAAGCCAGTTCCTCTAATATTTATGCCTCATTTGCTGGACATGAGTATATCCAGCATACATATTGGTTGTCATTAAGAGTCATTGTCCTCTAGGTGAACCTTATAACTCTAACTGTGAGCTTTCTTAGCTTTAAAGTATAATATTTTACGTCTTAAAGGAGTTGATAGAGCTGCAGTCTTAGATAGAGAGGCATATATAATTTCTCATTATCAAGTGTGCCAAAATGAAAATGGATTTCCTGCTGCATTAATGCAGCCTCTCAATAACCTTCTCAAGGGTAGCCATGGAGTTGGTAGTCAAACTAGATATGACATTTGCCAAGGAGACATTCTCTTCTGTGATGTGTGTTCTGGAGTTGAGCTTCTGTTTCTGTAATTATGGTCCAAAGAGAAACAAAAAATGTATGACTTGTATTTAACAGGGTTAGTTCCCTCAGGTATTGGACAGAGTATTGGTTAATGAATTAAGCTAATTCTAAGATATCATAATGTAATTTTTTTTTTCCAAATTAAAATAAAAATCTAGCTGTTGTATTAGGCGCATGCAGGCTTGCGGGATGTGATGTGATAGGCCCTCTACTCTGCTACATCAGTAAAAAAGGGGTATACACGAAGGGCGTGGGGTATATAAGTGTACGCCACATGGTAATAAACGCCATTTGTTGTTCATCATATTGGTGTACACCTCGGTGGTTGGCCAAGTTAGTCACAGTCTCCCAGAGGAAAACGAACAGACCATGTAATGTTCACTGCAACATCTAGCTCCTTGAGTTATCATTGCATTTTTCAAAATCTGAAGCTGCTTTGTTAATCATCATGGTTGGAAGTGACTTGATTTTAATTCCGGTAGGTTTGTCATACATGCTTTTTTCTTTTTTGGCTGAGAACTATGTGTAATACATAATTTTTTAAGTGTACCAAATAATTAAATTTAAATTAATCCTTTTGGGAGTATGAATGCAATTGTTGTATAGTGTATGAAGTGCTTATGGGAGTTTTTTCTTTAGTGATCTGTGCAGATCACTAAAAACTGTAGCCTGAAGCTGTTGATTTATAATTCCAATTTAGGCATTGATTTGTCATGTGAATTTGGGCCTGTGATTTAGTCTCTTTGTTTTGCGTTGCCCATACCTAATTTATGAAGATAAGTAACTACCTGAGGCCTTGCTTCAGTACTGTAAGCATTCAAGTAACCTGGGTCTTCAAAATTTTGCTTGTATTTTGCCTAGAGGCATTTACACTGGAATGGTATATTGACTTAGCTTAGATTTGTGCTGCCCGAGAGATATAAACTAACCATAAAATATGTTTTCTCCAATTGATACTGGGCTTCATGTCTAGAGTAGCAGAAAACCAGAGTGTGTTCTTGAATCTGCTATGTAATATTTCTAAAACACTGTAACAGTATAATATTGGGTATTGATCTGACTCTGTACTACTCACCAGTATGGTCAATGAAGATACATTCTAATTTGTGGAATAAGGAAGAGGTATAAAATAATTCTGTCATGACATAGTATCCCTTTCTGTTACTAGGCAAGAGATGCCTGACAGAAGATGGGGAGAAAGTTTTCTCTGTTTTTCCTCTTTTGTTCAATGCACAACCTGACACTTAGGCTTGTTAAAACTCATCCTATTAGGGTCTGCCATCTCTCCAGTCTGTCCAAGTCCCTCTGCAGGGCCTTCCTGCCCTCCAAAAGATCAACACGGGCTTCAAGCTTGGTGTCATCTGCAATTTTGCTCATGATGGATTCCAACCCATCATCAATATCATCAATGAAGATGCTGAACAGGACCGGACCCAACACTGACTCTTGGGGGACAACATTAGTAGTGCCTCACTAACTGGATGTGACACCATTTACCACAACTCTCTGGGCTCGTCCATCCAACCAGTTCCTGACCCAGCTCAGTGTATTCCTGTCAAAGCCCCTTGCTGCCATCTTAGCCAGGAGTGTATCATGGGAGACCGTGTCAAATGCTTTACTGAAATCCGGGTACACTACATCCACAGCCTTCCTCTCATCAACCTGTCAAGTCACTTGATTATAAAAGGAGATCAAGTTAGTCGTGGAAGACCTACCCTACCTAAACCCATGTTGACTGGGCTTAATCTCTTGGCCATCATGCAGTTGTTGCATGATAACACTCAGCAGTAACTGTTCCATAACTTTGCCTGGAACTGAGGTGAGTCTAACAGGTCTATAGTTACCTGGATCATCCTTTCGACCCTTCTTGTGTATGAGGGTCACATTTGCCAACTTCCAATCATTTGGGACCTCAACTGTGATCCATGACTTCTGATAAATTATGGAGAGCAGTTTAGCACGCTCACCTGCCAGCTCTCTCATCACTCTGGGGTGAATCCCATCCAGTCCCATGGACCTGTTGGGATGCAAACAGATCAGCAGGTCTCTAACTAGTACCTCTTGGATAACAGTGGAACTACACTGTACCCTATCCCGTTCTACCAGTTTGGATGAGTAGTCATCCTGAAGACCATCTGTTGTTGAAGACAGAGGCAAAGGAGGCATTAAGTACCTCTGCCTTATCCCCATCTTTAGTTACTAAATTTCCCTCCATGTCCAGTAAGGAGTGGAGGTTATTACTACCCCTCTATTTTTCACTGTTTTATTTGTAAAAGCTCTCTACCAGTCTGTAGCTCATAGTCTGTTTTTGTGATAGTTTTCCACTGGCAGCTACATACTTTGCTGATAGGCTGTGTGGTAAATTCCAGTGAATTTGCTTTTGTTTCTATTTTGATTTTGTGAGATACCTTTTTACACAGTTTAAAAGACTGCTGTCATTATTGGAATTGCTGTAGCGTGCATATATATATGTAAAATGTAAATATGTAAATGTAAATATGTAAATGTAAATATGTATATGTAAAATGTAAATATGTATATGTAAAATGTAATTTATAACACAAATATTCTATACATATTTTATTTATGTAGTTCTTCCAGGTAAAAGGACATCTCCCTTATGTGGCCTTATGTCCACATTTTAAATGCAGCTGCTTGATTAGCAGGTCACCTTTGAGATGTTTTTTTGGACATTGTAAGTGTCTGTATTATTTTACTCTGTAGGTAATGAATGTATTTTTATTGTATCACAGAATACAGGATGTATTGGGTTGGAAGGGACTTCTAACAGTCATCTAATCCACACCACCTACAACAAGGTGCAAGGGCACCTCTAACTTGTTACAGGGAAAAAATTGTGTATAATACAGGATCATTTTAGGTAATTTCACATAAGGAAAATTCTTGCGTAATTGAAAATTTACTTCCTTGAAGTCACTGGAAGTTACATGTAATTTTTGGTTCTTTGATACAGCATGCACTCAAATCACAGTACAAGTACACTGTATGTTTACAAAAGTGTGGCAATTGCAATATATAAATCCATCATAATACAAAAGTGAATTTCTTTGTTGGTATCTGATAACATGCTTACTGTCAGAATGCTGCATGATTCCAGTTTAGGTTTCAAGTACTTCAGGTCCATTACTTTCTTTGTTCATTTGGGTTTTACCATGGTAGCCAACACTTTTGTAATACTTTATTCTTGTAAGTGACCTGAATCATCACCCTGAAAAGGATCAGTGTGAAACCTGATTATCTTGATAATTTGTTTTTTTTGGTATATGTGCCAATCATCACTTGAATGAGGGTTATTTCAGTAGGCCATAGTAAATGATTCATACATATATGGATGTCACATACGATTTGAGACTGCAAATTATGTTAACTTTTAGAGCAGTTTCTTTTCTTTTTGTCCTAGTATGCTGTGCGTTTGTTTCTTGTCTCCTGGCTTCCCTACTACAAGTAAATGATTAGCAACCTGAAAAGCTTTTCTTTCCTTCCTTCCACTTATTAAAACCTTTACATTTTTCAAATTAATCCTGAATATCAGTGGGATCCACGCTTTGTTCTGATATCCATGAAGAGTCCTGGTTTTGGTTTTCCCATATGTACTTTTCAGACTAACAGGTGAGATTTTTCCAGCCCTAGCTATTGATATTAATTCTATCTTCTCCTTTAAAGGGTGGTGGTCCTGACTGCAGGCAGCCTGTTCTTAATCACAGTATTTTTATTTGCGACCTAACAGCAAATGAGAGAGCATGTTATTGCCAAAGTAACCATTACTACTTAAATAGGTACTGTTCACCCTCAGGAGTATCTTGCCAACCAACTATGCCAGTTAATGCACTCTGACAAGGTTCTTCTATGCAATTCATGTGTGGAGGGTATAATGAATAACACAAAATTATTTTAAATTAGTTCTAGTTACATGGGATTTCAGTTTAGCAACAATGCACTTAAACAACAGGGAAAGTACAATGTATGTAGCAAAGTGTAGCAATACATAATTCAACCACAAAACAGTTCTGAATTTCATTGTGGGACTCATAACGATATACTCAAGAAAAATCAGAGTGTCTCAGTATCTATATGCAGTATCTAATTTCTGTTAAATTTTCTTTTTCAAGATTTTTGAATTCTACATTTTTCTGACCTTTCAAAACATTCTGAGATCTGGTACAACTAATTTGTTACACTGTTTTGATATTTTTTTTAAGGAAGTGCCCCATTAATTACCTTTGTGAGCTAAACCTTATTTAACCTCGGAGGTCTTAGGCTTAGCTGAGATTCATAATGGCTATCTGTACAATTTTTATTGGAACCAGATTATCAATTGATAATTCAGTAATAAGGCTAACCAAAATTTTAGAGATACTTTACAGTACGGTTACTGTAGAGTAACTGAAAATTTGAAAATTGAAAATGAAAACTTGAAAATACTGTACTTTTCTACCGTACAAGGATTGTACAGGACTTATAAAAGTACTCTCGTACAGTACAAGAAATGAAAAAGTTTATGTTTTTGTATTATGCTATCAAATCTGTAGCTTTCGTTATTGAGAAGCAAAAACACAGTTCTGAAACTGAGTTTGCTGATATACTGCAGGAACAGAACATTTTTGAAGTTGTAAGTCTTCTTCCCTGACTGAGTTTTTATTGCTATTATTATTATTTCCTCCAGGACATTTAAAATTATAGATAGTGCCTCCCAGGGCTCAGATTATGCTTAGCTACCTGAAACATAACAGATGCTGCTATGCGCTTCATAGCAGAGAGTGCTGCTGTATAGAGCCAGGAAACATCAGTGGAACATAACCCCAAGCAGCAGAATCATTGTTGAGATTGGGAAAAGCAAATTGTACTGTATTAGTGTCTATGGCTTTTCACATCTGCAAGTGCTGGCAACGACCCATTCTACAAATGGCCCAAATGTTTTCCGCCTGAGAATTTGGGTTTAACTTACTAAGCAAAAACCATTCAAAGCAATAGTATTGAGTGTTGGAGGACGTTTGCCACAAACTATTAGACTAATAACATTTGTGAAAACATTCATTTCATTCACTTACACACTTGGAAAGCAGCACAGTAACTGTTTATAAGTACTTTGATTGTAGAAGGAATTTCTGTTGTACGAAAACAGATTGTGTTCTCTTTTTATCTACACAGTTTCTTTTAATGAATTGTTTCACTTTTTCTTAAATATCTGAAGGGATAAAGGTGCATATAAAAACTTGCATTAATTGTATCTGCAGTATCCTACATAAGTACTCTTTTCAGGTACAGATATGATAGGAGGAACTGATATGGAGTTTGGCATTAATCATGACCTTAGAATATCAGTGCAACTACAGCCTATTATTTTATGGTACAATAACATTATAACACATGTCAAACAATTGTTTAAAGTCATTAATTGGCTCACTAAATGTCTCTGCTTTTCTTTTCGAAAAAAGAGCACTTGCTCTGTCCCATAAAGGTTCAAAATTGTCAACCTTGTTAATAATTGTGTCTGATAAATTAATGTTACAACAAAGTATTTTACTTACAGTAAATGCCTGGTGTTTTCGTGCAGATTTGAGATCTGTGACCACTGTTAGGGATGGCAGTAAGGAAATGTTTTAAAATGCATAGGAATATCCTACATTACATTATCCTGTAGATATACTATTCTTTGGCATGAGTGTAGATCCATTGTAGAGTTCAGCATGAGTATGTGGTTCAGTTATAGCCAGAATTGGAGCAGAAATCACAAGAATCTGGCCTCATTCATATGAAAGCACATATTACACAGTAGGTGTAGTCTAGAAGTTCTTCAGTGCAAGAGTGGAAAGACTATGGAATTCATTGCCTGGAGATGCTGTGGCTGCCCCATCCCTTCAGATGTTCAAGGGCAGGCTGGATGAAGCAACCAAGTCTACTTGATAGGTATCCCTGCCCATGGCAGGGAGATTACAGCAGATGATCTAGAAGGTCCCTTCCAGCCTAAACCATTCTATGATTATGTGATTAATAGACTTGCATCATAGCATCTTCTTGGGAGGCTATAAAAGGCAGAAATGTCACTCATTGTGTAACACGTGGGTATCACAGCTTACCAAAATCATTGATGCATTTAATGATGTTATCAATAAGATGGTGAAATCCAAATAGGACTTACTGTCAATGCATATCCAGTCTTTCTATTTGATGTGAGCACATGCTCATACTTGAAGGTTTATGTCTTGTGCAAGGTTGATGTGAAGTTTATAATTTATGACTGCAAAGGTAGGTGCTGATTTGAAATTCAGAATTTATGTCATAATATGCATTTATGGTCATGTTCTGAACTTTACAAAGACAAGTTTTGAGAACCTGTATGATGTTTAATTTTGTGTCTTGACTGTGATTGATCTGCCTTAGCTGTTTTGGTCTTTTTTTGAGGTCATGTCTACATAGATATTTCCTGTTGTGTAAGTTTCTGTATTTTTAAAATATACATATTTTAAAATTAGCTTAATTCAGGTTTTATGTGGTGCAAGAGATCTTGTGTAGATAGTCCTTTTCAATGTAAAAATTATTTGGTTTTGTGTAGGTTATTTGATTTTTATTTCATAATTTGTCAGGCATGTCACATTCCACGGAATAAAGGGTTCATGTGATAACCAAAGGATTTTAATTTTTCACAGTTAAAGAAACCCTACACTGTACTTTTATAGTTATGAAATTTGAATACACCATGAGAAAGTGTGGTGGATGGTTTTCATAATTTTGTTTTAAAGTGAGGAGTGATCTTTGTATAGTCAGCATCTGAGGATGGTGTCTTATCTAGTAGAGTTCTCTGGAGACAAATGTCAGGAAAAATGTGAGCTTGACTACGAGAATGTGAATTGGGTAATTATAGCCAAGCAATTATTAATTCCTATAAGTAGCATTTACATTTCAAGTTAAGCATAATATTTACACTTGAACATGTTGGTGTGTGAGCAGGTGTTTTGATAAAGAGATAAGTATTTTTGTAGTGCCCTTAATTTTTCATGTAATATTTGTTGCTACAGTAATAATTCCTGTATCAAAAGTAGAATGTCATGATTGAGATGAAGATTAAACTACAGGAATAGATCAGATGAAAACTTCAAAGTTGGTTCTTTGAATATGTGCCTGTATATTACTCATGAGTGTTTGCAGTCTTTTGAACAGAGTTGTCAATTGGGCTGCGCATGTATTGAATTTTCTTTGTCATGATAGGTTTGGCTCCCAAATTTTCCTTTATTCCCTTTGACGGTGTGATATGTCCTGCACTACACCTGATTTGATGTTTCTTTATCAAAGAATATAAAGAATTTATTATTTACTTTTGTCTTGATTAATTCTTAATTTGGAATGTAAGATTTGTGTTGAAAAGCTGAAAAAACAGAGTCATATCAGTGTTCTTACGAGGGAAGTCATCCATGCACCCATACAGTATTCTGTTCATGCGTTTACTGGCAGTGAACTGTGAGGAAGCATCAAATCGATCCAGCAAACACAGAAGTAAACATAGAAAGCAAAGCAAACACGGAAGCTCCATTTCATGTGTTGCAACAAGAAAATGCTCTCCATAGACATATATTGCTTTTAATATTTCTACAGTGGCTGACCTGAGTCTTTTCAGATTGTCCGGAGTGTTGGTAGCTGCTTTTAGAGTGAGGCCAGTTTATTGCAGAGAATGTTTGACTGAATAATGACAAGTATTGTAGAGTGATGTTGACTGGCAGCATTGCATAAAGGGTCTGTCAGCAAAATTCTCTCTACCAGGGCTGAGACCACATTCTCAAGCTCTTTGAGAAGAATGCCAATATGCAAAATTTTTAATGAAGCATCATTTTCATAGTGCTTCCTGAAAATTATGTACTGGTTTTGTAATGTAGATGTGTGATTTGTGGAGGGCAATTTTTGAATCATTTTCAGTGTGGGATCTGATGCTTTCATCATGGGTTTTATGTGTCTTGAGTACTGGGAAAGAGCATTGATACTCAGTTGAAGTAGAGAGCATGCCTGGTTATCACAGTGGTGCTTTTGAGATTTTTCTGTGTATGGATACACAAATTGCTGGGAATCCTCACCAAGAATTGATTTTGAATGGAGGACACTGGTTGTTGCCCACGTTCTACTAATGTAGAATATTTACATATTCTGCCTAGTGAGGAAGTTGTTGAAGGCAGCATTGTTGTCATATTCCGTAGTAAGAGTCACGTGCTCTGTGTCATTAAAAAAATATATCAATGTCTTTTGACATTTTATGATTTCTCTGTGTGGGCAGGTAAACATTTATTTTTGAAGTCTTAGAAAGATGAGAATTAAGTTTGAGGTTTGTTGCAGTGAACATT